>JARHVA010002390.1:600000-1022500 GCA_037957365.1 Torreya grandis | reverse complement strand
GGTTAACTAGCTAGTTTTTGTTGTTTTTTCTATTCAGCCTTGGAGGCCTGCTACTTTTCTGTATAACACTTTTATGGTTCCTAGATCCTTGTTAAACTAGGTTATTTACCTGATCAAATAAAAATAATAATGTATTAATGAGTTTAAATACAAAACACAATAATATGTTTGGACTAGATTTTGTTATATGTGGAATATGAATAATTTATGAGCCTGTGATATAATGTTGATTCATGGAGAAATAACATTATAAGTTACTTAGAATTATAGCTAACTGACAGTTTTGATGTTATCATACTTAGATGGTATGTTTGAGGCTATTTTTGGATTCTATTTATTATTTGTTATAAACTACATAAATGTGTTCATTTCACTTCATTTGATGGACTAAATGAATGCATGAGATATTTATTAACTTAGCATAATTTTGATTAGATAAAGAGGAATATTTTTGAATGAATGTATTAGTTTTAATATTATTATTTATTTTTATTGAATCTCATATTCATGACCCTAATTAAATAGTGGATAGATTCTACTAGCTTAATTAGCACCATCAATGCAAGATGATGTGTAATCTGATCGAGTGGTGTGTATGAATTTCACTGATCCTAGAGATCATTTATTATTGAAAACTTTGGCCAAAGTAATGTTTGATAAAAATTGTCATTTTATATGTTAATATAGTTTTCATATTTGTGCAATATCATATTAGAATATATTTCTTTATGGTAAACATTATGTATTAGATATCTTCAACACACATATTTTGGTTTGTTACTATGGATTCTCACAACATCATTATCTACACATATATGAAGGGAGGGACATCCCCTTATTTGGGAGATAGTACAAGGGATATATGGTCTATGGTTGGTGTGAAAAAATGCTTGGATGATTCTCTCCCTCCTAGATGGAGTATAATACTTGAGACTAAACTTGAGATTACATAATGATACTTGAGTCGTGGAGACTTTTGAGTCATGGAGACTCTACTCAGAGGAGTTTTGTATCATGTTTTATCATTTGAAATATTATTATGTATTTCTAAAAACTATAACATATATACATTATAATTCTACAATAGTGGCTGAATTTTTACTATTTCATTTATGATGATGTGCAATACTTATTGTTGTTTTAGTATTGATCATGATTTTTTAATCTATTTATGGTGATCCTTAGTTAACTGGATTATCTAGGGTTTTGATGTATAGTGGAGGAACCTCAATTCACATCGATTCCCATCCCATGCCCATATATCTATTTGAGAGGCATCGATAACCCATTCTCAGATACCCAATATTAGATGTTCGAGAGCATAAATATCATGGTTAAAAGAGTATTATAACTATTTAATGTCATAATATTTATATCCTTTTAATTATTTATTTTGTTAATAAACACATATTAACATAAATGAATTGTATCTATATATGTGTCATATACAATTGACATGGGTTATGGGATCAACTTGATCAATATATTAAGATTGGATGGATCAACCCACCCACCCACACACACACACACACACACACACACACACACACACACACACACACACACACACACACACACACACACACACACACACACACACACACACACACACACACACACACACACACACATGTATGGGGGGGGGTAGCTGGCTATTGGGGTTGCCAAGGGCTGAGGGTGAAAGGCCCCTATATGGGGGGAGTGTCCATAGTATTTTTGATATGGTATTTGCTAGAACTTTGAGCAAACCTAAAATAGGCCATGAACTTGGATCTATTGAGTGATGAGAATGCCTCTGAGTGGTAAATAATTTTGCCCCATTCTATTGCTTCTAGTATTTTCAACCTATGAGAGAGGCCCCACACTTCACTTAAGAAAGGATAGGACCTAAGAGAGATAGTTCCCTCAGCCTCCTCAACCCCATGTAGATGGGGCCATCTTAGATTAGATTAGTAACTCGCTAGAGAGATTTGTAGCTATCCATCTAGATCAACACTAGAGAGATTCGTTACCAGAGAGACTAGCTATATAGCCATATAGATTCCTAGCTAGACATATAGATTCATAGCTAGCCATCCCTTATCTCAAATTATAATTTTAGATGCTCTTAGATTGGGAGAAATTTGCAATTTAATTAGATCATGAATCAAAAATGATTGAAAAAGCTCCATTGTGATTTTGAGCCCAATCCCCCTAACTATGTCTATGTCTAAAGATGGGACCCTATATATCCCTATATAAATAATGGGGATCCCCATATAGATAGAGATAGTTAGGCATTGACCAAAAGAGAGAAGTTAGTCAGGGATGCCCAGGGTCCAAGCCATAACAAATGAGAAGATATACGACTCAACTACCTTTATGGTTAACTAAATTAATATAGCTAGTTAAAAATCACTAGTTAGGTTTCTCATGGTGAGATTTATGTGTTGAATATGTGTATTTAATTTTAAAAAAATTATTTCAATATTCTAGTAAAACTCAATGGGGTTGTTACATGTCAACTGCACTATTACTAATGAAAATGAGCACCCTAAAGATCAAGATCCAATCGATCCACTTGAGGGCATATCAAACCTACTTCTTGATGAGTGGGGGATGGATAACCATGGTTATGATCCTTACAAGAGCATTGAGGAAGTAGGCTTAGGGATATATTATATGCATGAGGAAGAGGCAGTCATATCAACCCTTCCTAATCCATGTCAAGACAATGATGGAGTATGGAGACTATTTTTTGATGGCTCTAGGTGAAAATATGGAAGTGGAGTAGGTGTCATGCTTGTTTCTTCATCTATTCAAAGATCCTTTTCTTCCATAGGATTCCTATTTTAGTTGCACATGTAACACATCAGAATATGAGTCCCTCATTCATGGGATGAATGGGCAAGTAGAATAGGTATCAAGATGATACAAGCTATAGGGGACAATGAATTAGTAGTCTATTAGGTGAGGGTATAATTTAGTAAAAAATCCACTATTAAAAACATATAAGCACAGGTTTTGGGACCTCCTAGAGGAATTTGAGGCCTTTGACATCCATTCAATTCTAAGAGAGACAACCAACATGAAGACATGCTGGCAGCTATAGGGGCATAATATCACATTCCAAGTGAATTCAAGAACATGAAGAATCAATCACAAATTAAGGTAGTATGCATACCATTAGTACCTGATAATAAAGTCATCTGGAAGGTCTTTAATAGTGATAGGTAGATATCATGCTTCTTGTAAGAAGAGGTAGAATTCTGCTTACGGAATCAATGCAAAATTTAATAATAATATGGTGACCAGATTGTTCAATTGAAGATAGACAAAATTCCTAAGGGGTTAGTGACTCTTGAAAACATCTTAAATGAATATGACTAGTTGAGAAGAGATAAGGCTAACATGTCAATCAAAGAAGAACACTATGAGAAGTTCACCATATTTAAAGATAGGTTTCTCAAATTAGGCAACGTGAACACTAGAGAAGAAAGGACAACCTTCATAGAGTTGTGTAAGGAGTTTACAAACATATTTTCTTGGGAATACAATGACTTGAAAGGGTTTGACCCTAGTTTATCTCAACATACCATATAATTAGAAGCAAGTGCCAAACCTATGAGGCAGAATCAAAGACTGGTCAACCCCAAGATTAAACTCCTCATGAAACAAGAGAATTTATTGAATCCAACATTATATTCCCCATCAAACACTCTTCATGGGTGGATAACCTTGTGCCTATTAAAAATAATAATGGGGAGATAAGGTTATGTGTAGGTTTTAGGGATATTAACAAGGTGTTATTGAGAGACCACTACCCCTTGCCATCCATGGATCAAATTCCTTTTAAAATTTGAAGGCTCACAACATTTCTCTTTGTTTGATGGATAATCAAGGTATAATCAGGTGTTGGTGAAGGAAGAGGACCAACACAAGGCTACCTTCATAACTAAGTGGGGTACTTATGCTTATAAGAAGATGCCCTTTGGGATATATAATGTAGGGGCCACCTTCCAAAGGGAAATGGACTTAGCCTTCCAAAGACTTATTAATGAAATGGTGCTCATATATATTTATGACATCACAATCTTCTCAAAGGATGCAGAATATCACTTGACACATCTGAGGCTGATATTTGATAGGTGTAGGCAGTATGGGGTCTCCTCAAACCCCCAAAAGTGTATTTTTATAATCCATAAGGGAAAAAGTTAGGTCACATTGTGTCTAATGAAGTCCTCTCGATAGACCTTAAGAGAATAAGAGAAATTCTAGCCCTATCACTACCTAAGCGCAAGAAGGGACTATAAAGCTTTCTAGGTAAGATAAATTTCATTAGAAGGTTGATTCCTAGGTTTGCTGAGTTGGTTAGACCCCTAAATTCTATGTTTAAGAAACATAAGGACTTCACATGTAATAGGTAAGGAAATAGGAGTTTTGAAGCCGTCAAATAGGATATTGATCACGCACCCACTCTCCTTAACCCTAATTTCTCCAAAGACTTCTTTTTGTATTCCTTCTCAACCAATGACACCATATCTACCATGTTGATGCAATAAAATAATGAGGGCCTTGAGTAGCCCATAGCTTTCTTTAGCTAAGCATTGGAGGGTTATGAAGAGAGGTATACTTATGTATAAAAACATGTGATTGTAGTCATGAGAATCCTTAAAAATTTTAGACACACGGTGTCTAACAACAAGATCTATGTCATGGTGGCCCACCCTAGCATCATGAACTTCCTTCTTAATCAAGATTTGAGGAAAAAAAGGTAGGTTGGGTGACTAGATGAATAGAATATGACATAGAAGTGAAGGTCACCAAGTTAGTGAGGGGTAGATGACTATGTTAGCACTTGGTAGCAAATGTCAAGGAGAAAAAAGAAGTGGTTTTAACAATGTATAATGATCATCAAGCAACTATAGTTACATCTTCTTCTAGTTGAAGTCAAGATACAGTAAGATTCCTCTAAATAGGAGAATTTATTATAGGTCTAGATAGGACAAGAAGAAGGTATTATAGTCTGAAATCAAATACTTATGTTTTGGTAAATGGTGTCCTATTTAAGAAAGATCTTGATGGCATGATTTTAAGGTGTGTGGAGACTAACCAAGTTGATAATCTATTAAATCAGTTCCATGATGGGCCTGTAGGAGGCCACTTTGTAGCTAGGACTATAGTAGAAATGATAATGAGAGTAGGCTAATTTTGTAAAATATTATTTACAAACTCTCATGCTTAGA
The DNA here is from genome assembly GCA_037957365.1 of Torreya grandis. Taxonomy (NCBI): domain Eukaryota; kingdom Viridiplantae; phylum Streptophyta; class Pinopsida; order Cupressales; family Taxaceae; genus Torreya; species Torreya grandis. Next base: position 1,017,275 of record JARHVA010002390.1, on the reverse strand, counting down.
TTAAAAGATGTTAGAAGTGTGACGTGTTCATTAGGACACATAGCTAGTTGCCTTACCCCTCAACCCCATCCATGTCATATAATCTTTCATGTAGTGGGGCCTAGATTTTTTAGGCATGATACACCCTCAATTTAGTGTAGGCCATAAATGGGTCTTGAATATGACATACTAGTTCAATACATGGGTAGAAGCAGTATTCCTTAAAGAGGCAAATGAAAATTTAGCCTTGGAGTTCTATGATAGCCTAGTGACCAGATTTAGGGTCCCCTCCATAATCATATCAGACAATGTACTAGATTTTAGTGGTGCAAGGTTAAGTGAATGGGCTCTAAATTATTGCATTTACCTTAGTACTTGCTCAAAATACTAGCCATAAGGCAATGGACTTATAGAGTCCACCAATAAGAACCTAATTAGAATCATTAAGAGAACTATGGAAGCTAACCAGAGGGAGTGGCATACCAAACCAAGGACAACCTTGTGGGTAGATAAGATCACCCCCAAGAGAGATCTCAGTCATTATCCATACCTTATTATATATGGAAAAGAGGCAAGACTACCCATATCACTTGAGTTTCCAGCTTTGGAACTCACACACTAGCTTGAGCTAATGGAAAATGATGCCATTGAAGCGAAGATGAATGAATTTAGAGAGCTAGAAGAGATAAGAGATAATGATATGCATGCTATATGGTCCCATAAAGATAAAGTTAAGAGGTCATTTGATAAAAGAGATATCTCAAGGACTTTCCAAGAAGGTGATATTGTGCTTGAGTGGGATGAAGACCAAGATAAACTAGGTAAGCACTCAATGTTTGATAGCCTATGGAGTGGACCTTATGTCATCACCAACTACAAGGAGAAAAATGAATTCTAGTTTTCAAGATTGAATGTTGAATAACTCCCTATCCCTATCACTGGGGTGTTCCTTAAGTACTGTTATTGAAGATCATATATAATATCCTTATACATAATAGTTAGGTGTTTCTTTTTTCCAAGTGCTATTACACAAGTGCCTTGTTAATTATTTGACTTATTGTCTTATTATTTTCCTAGGTTTTTAGGTGTTGTTTCCTTTATGTCATTTTTGTGTGGGTGGTAAGGCTATTGCAGTCCTTAAGAGCTTATAAGGTGTTAGGTCTGATTGGTAGTTCAAGCAGAGAAGTCATCTCGATTAAGTCATGATTGTCATGTATGAGACAACTGGTTCTCTTGACCAACAAGAAGGTTAACCCCTGGGAGTCACTAGTGATGTTGATACGTTTATTCCATTAGACTTAGAAAGGATCACATTTTTCTCAAAACACTTGAACTTATCCTTGGTCATCTTCATAAGTCTTTGAAATGTCTTGATAGTCTAGGAGAGGGTCAGTTATCATTAGGATTATAGGCAACATGTTCAAGTAGTGAGCCTATGTTAAAATGCCATGGTGATGCCCATATCATATTGTTTGAACTTGTGTTAAGGCCCCATATTATGTTGATTATGTATAAGAGTCTATAACAAGTCTTGATGTGGTCTTTATGATCCAAAATCACTCATGAAAAGATGACGTATGATGTTGCAGCCCATGGCCAATCATGTGTCCATTTAAGCATGCCAGGAACCTATAGAATATGGTAGAATTCAAGGATATTGGAGCTAAGATGATGAGGAAGGGTAATTTTATCTGAAGACTTAACATATTTTAAGGTTTTTAAGTAAATGTTAAGGTAATTTCTTCAATTGATATTTCATTTGAGATCATGCACATATTGCCTTCAAGGGGTGTTCAAACCATGTGAATGACATTATTATGGTGCCTAAGATATTGTTAAGTCATTATCAAGGGTAAAATTCCTCCAAAAGTGTCTCATAACCATCATAATATCATTTTAAGGTAGTTTTATATGTTAAAGAGGATCTTTTTAGAAGTCAAATGCCTTTCATTCACCAGAAGGGGTCCACATGCTTGAAAAGGTGGCCTTTCAATTTACATACATCTATACCCTTTGGTTTGAAAGTGTATTTGATTTTTAATTTCCCTCCTTTTGTCCTCCAATGATTTTTTAATATCTCAAACTTGAAAAAATGTAGAGAAAATATTTTTTACAGGTGTTTCCAAGACTTGTATGGTCAAGTCAGAGTCAAAAGAGGTTAGAAATATTATGGATAATCCATTTTAGGCATCACAAAGAATAATCCATGCTCATAGAGTCAAGATAAAGGTAGAAATGGCAGCATGATCTCCATTGAACTCTTGGCAAGCTCACAAGGGCTAGTTTGAGTTAAATGGTATTGTCCATATAGGGGGAGTTAGAGACCAAGCACATATATATAGGTAGAGTCCCTAAAGGGATTGAAATTAGCATAATTAGTTTTCAAATCAAATCCTTGATCTTTATGAATAATCACTAAGACCGCTAGGAGGTCTTAAGCCTTTTGCGAACCCCATAAACTCAGTTACAAGTAGATTTATGAAAAATTTAAACTTGTTATGATAGCTTGAGCATGGGGAAATGTCTCCAAACATCTCTTAAGTGCCTTAAAATACTCTAAGCATGCTCTCATGGAACTTGTAGGAATAGATCAACATCAAGTCTCCCTTGGTTGGCAGATTGTAGGTTTATGTGTTGGAATTCCCATGTCTCATGAAGAAACAGAGCACAAGGGTGATTAGTGGAGAGTTTATATGCTTCCCCTATGTTACTCACATACTCCACATGTTCAAAATTTAATCATATCAGATCTCCTTCAATTTTCCTCAATGCCCACCATATGAAAGAAGAAAAAAATCTCTAAGTATGACTTAGTTTATTCTCATGGCAATCCATCTCTATGTTGCAAGTATATGAATGATGTCTTCTTCAGGTGGCAAGGGTGATGTAAGAATATGGAGGAGCTATTCCTTAAAAATAAACAAGATTCTATATGGACCTAAAGACAAACACTCACAAACCAACCCCAAATGCATTCATAAGCCTTTAACATAGTTTAGGGTTTCTTAGCATTGTTTAAGGTTTTTCAAGATTCTTAGGTTTCATTTTCTCCATTAGGATGCTTGATCCACCTAGTCAAATGTGACACCTTTGTTAGATACCTAGATGGGGGATGTTTAGGTCTTAATAGGTGGTATTGAATGGAGAGTAATAGTACACATAAGGTATCTTAAAAGACATATGCTTCATAATGTATATATCAAGCCATCTTCACCTTATAATGAACCTTAGTTTCCAAAATTAGAACTTCAAAAGGATTGCATAAGACACCTATGGGCCTAAATCCTCATACATACGCCTGTGTATGAAAGTAAGACCAAAATTTGTATGATGCCATGAAAGTTAAATGAAACCATGAGAAAGGGATTCTAATCAAGCTTAGTTACTGTTAATATGTTAATGTCATAGTTAAAAAGGCCAGGGTTAAGCTCAACTATCGAGGATTCTCCCAAATCATCATCTACAAGTGGGCCTAGGTAGATTCAAGAAAACTCATTACATGCTTATGAATATGAAAATATCAAGAAATTTGAAGAGGTTCTATGAAGGTCAACTGAGTTCCCAATATGGTGTAGAAATATTTTATCTTGATCATTGATTTTTAGAACTCCAATTGCAGTCAAATACTCCCAATCATCACCTACACGATTACAGTCTAGTTATCTCCAAACTTGATATAAAATGCCACATACACATTAAGGTTGGAGCTAAAGAAATTGGATGGGTATAGATGTTATTTAAATTCAAAGGGAATATGAAAGAGTGATTAAAATAAGCTAACTAACATGACTCTTTAACCCTGTATACATAGTTGATCTAGTGCACACAAGCTACCTAATCAAGATGGAAGACCTGATTGGTTAGAATGATGAGATATTTTAGAAACAATAAACCATATGAAGATGATCCTATATTGGTGTTAGTTAATATTTACAACCTTCAAGATATTTGAAGGCAAATTCAAGTTTAGAAGGAGCTACCCAGGCCTAACTGAGCACTCACAACACACAGGCCTATGTGTGTATGGTTATAATATGTGTTTTTTATAGATAAAGGGAGAATAAAACCTAAAATGGTGTTGATATATATTTAAGTACATTTAATAAGGTTTAAAACTCCTTTATAAGTGAGTAAATAAGGAAACAAGGATACTTAGGGCATTGACATCAACTAGATTAAAAACCTAGTATAGGCTAATGATGGCCATAACATGCTTAAAGAGGAGAAATGATAGAGAAAATGTATAAGCCACCATATGAATTTATAAAGGTTGAAATTGAATGGAAAAATATGATAAGAAGACTGTAGAGTCACCATAAGCACCTATAATTGGTATGGTGTCTTGAAGCTTAGTTTAGGCCTATAGGGCCTAAAACCTTACATAAATCCTCAGACCTCCAACACCAGTATTGTGATAAGAGAATATCCTAAGGAATATGTAAGGTGATAAAATGTTGTGGAATGATTGTGAAGGTCTCAAATAATTTATTTTAGGTAGAAGAAGATAGAATAAATGACAATTTGACACAATAGCCCTCCTTGATCCCTCTCACCATAATCTACCAATTTGGGCTGCAAATTGGGATGATCACATATTATAGGAGGAAATTCATAGGGAATAATTATATTAGGGAAAGTTTAGGAACCATATTAAATTTCCATAAATTGTGGTGAGAGATGGATTCAGGAGGGAAGCTTTATGAACAATCTTTAAGACTGTAAGCATGCCCAAATTGCTTAGTGAAAAACCAAGGGCTACAAACCTTTGCTCAGATCTCACCATAAAATGTGCATGGGACCAGGAAATATTATGGATATTTGAGGAGGTATATATACTCAAGATTCATGGCCTTAATTTTACAATCTAGGGCTTGTGATTTATGAACAATTATTAAGATGGTAGGCTACTCTAAACCCTCCAAAACCCTCATGGAGAACCTGATGGCAAAGAAACTATAAATGATGACTCCAATGGCCATGAGATACCATGAAAAAATAAATAGGACACTTATAGGCCCTGTACACTCTCTAAAGGCCATAAATTTGGCATGTGTGATGCAAAATGTGAAAGAGAATGGCTTATGAGGTCTAGTTTTGAGACTATTTTCATGTTTTCAGGGCATGTTTAAACTCTTGAGTGAGTAGAAAGGCCTTTTGGGCCTATGAAGAGATGGAATGGGCTTCAAAAAACCACTATTTAACCCCAATATTAGTAAAAGTAAACCTAATTATCAGACCTAAAGGCAAGATAAGAGATGGTCATAATTTGCATTAAAGGAAGAGTATTACAGGTTTGTCCACATGGTGAAGATATTTTCTAGAGTAGAAGCACCCTTGTTCCAACATTTAAAAGCTACTACCAAGATCAAAAAATGATTGAGGATGTATACGTCTCAGGTCTCTCACCCACTAGGAGGAAAAATGCATTGAATGGGATGAGAATGGCATGAAGAGTGGTAGCTAGACGAGTGGTGACCATTTTAAAATAAGTAACTATGTACCCAGAATATATGCATGACCTATTGATGCATGATAAGGAGTAATGGATCAGTTTAAAGGAGCATGGTGTCTTTATGGGGTCAAATATGACCAAAAATAGGCCATTCACCACACTTTTACACGTAAAAGGCTAATTAAAGGCCACTATGCCACCAAAGCAATGCATAAGAAGAGTTATGGAACTATTTATACCTCTCATTCATGTTTGTAATTGATTATTGGATGAATGATGGTCATCATGGCCTCTATAATCAACTTCTACACCACATTCTCATTTTCTCTACTTCTCATGTTCTATAAATTGGGCTTAAAAAGCCATTGTATGCATCCCTTTGTTGGGTATAATAAAGTTATGACCATTTTTATCTTGTAGCCTTGAGATAATATAATGACTAATTCAACCTTATCCATGCTAGTTCTCTAGTGTGTTTCATACTTGTTTGATTTTCATAAGTGGTTGACCCCTTTTCTCCTTTTGTAGGTCCATGCTCCTCACTTAGATACTAGTAGACTGTTCTTATGTAGGTTACATAGGGTGTGTGGGTGCTAAAGATTGTGTTTTTAGTGAAAACTGATTAATTGTCTTGAACCAGACCTCTCATTAATCATCCTTAGGGCATAGTCATTCATCATAACCTCCATGTGAACACTAATGTGTATGAGTCCTTTATAAGAGTGTATTAGCAATTAGTGTTTGTTTTGGTCCATAAATGTTATTGAAGGATCAAGTAGAGGATACATAACATATTAGTGCATCACCTCCTATAACTTAGGTTTAATTTCATGCTTTCTTCTACCCCTTTTTATTGGAAAAAAAAGTAGGTGTTGGCATTGGGTTCAAATGATGCATCATGGGAGCTAGACCCAAAACTAGAGACTCATCTCACCCATTAGGCCACCCAAAACTAGAGGTGATTCTATTATATCAGTTGTATGAGGCACGTCTAAAAATCCTTTTCCTCAAGGGTGAAATCCAAATTTATAACAATAATGTTGGCTCTAATATTCTTCATGTCTTAAACAATGTTATACCCTCCTCTACATTTCTCCTCTTTATTTTGAGGTTGTTCATTCCCTTTTGGCAGAGGTGGATTGTTATTGGATCTTGGATTCAGTGTAATAGTAGTGTTGTTTGGAGGAGTAGACATTGTGAAGAGTTGCTTATTTCTCAGACTGTAATTACCTTTTTGATATCATTAGAAATCATATACTTCATCAAAGTTATCCTCTAGTTCATTATCATCTTCTTCTGAGAAGAAGAACTTGTGAATTTCAAATACCATTGCAGTGTTTAAAGATCCAACTTTTAGGTGGAACTTTGGTGGATTATGTAGACACCTAACTCCATCCACAACTAGCTTCTGACTGATTCCTACCAAACATTACAAATTAAGCTTAAGAATCACTAAATGTCCTAATGTTGTTCATGCATCATTCATCAATGCTTATAATTGTGTTGAGGCATCCCTATTTGGGATATTATACTATACACAATAGTAACCTCTCATGGATCCATCTCTAATCACCTTGCGACATAACAATTGGTAATTTGGCCTACGGACCCATTAAGTGCGACACTTGATCAATTCTTAAAAGAGCTAAAATTTTAATCAAATTGAATCATATAATTAAATAATATTAAATACTTAGTTGAATTATCCATTTGAAATTAATGAATATCTAAAAATAGAAATTTCAAAATTCAAAATATCAAGCCTTTTCATTATTGCCTTTATGAGTTATCAAGCTCTTCCAAAATATCTCAAAAGATATAATTTGAGAGACATGCATAGTAATTGAAAATAGTAATTACATGGAAAATTTTAACTCAACTAGAGTTATCCTCAACTCACCTAAGGTTAGTTTGAACCCATTCTATGTTTAAAATCAACCTTAACTCACCTTCGGTGAGAGTTAACTTTTGAGGCTATAAATACAAGGCCTTGCCTATTGATCCATAAACTCTTTTTGTGTAAAGTTATTATGCCTAAATGTATTCAAATATTTGAAAGTGTAGAGTTATTATATAGGATTTACTCCATAAGCTTCATGCAAGTAATGTTACCATGCCAAAATCATAATCCATGCAACCAAGCCAACGTGCCAAGGAAAGGTGAATCCAAAAAAACTCCATTGCTAAATATTTATTGATGCACAAGTTGAGCAAGCCACTTCAATAAGCCATTTAGATCTCCAAGGAAGGTAAAAGAGTGCTTTATTTTGTGTTTTAGTCATGCTTTCATTTGTATGTTTGTTACCTATGCTCTCCCTAGTGTCTAGGCTAGAGGTGTTAGGATTTTAGTGTGTCATTTTGATTTCTTTTATTAGACTAACACAATACTAACCTCCCCTCTATATTAATTCCTTGTTCACATGATGGCATGCTCAGTGGGATCAAGTATCTCATATGGCCAAGGAGATTGATATGCTAGTTTTAATTTTTCTAAAGAATGTATATAATTCTTCAAGTTTTAGCTTTATTTTTCACGTCTTTTTTAAACCAAGTTACACATTGTAGGGATTGATGTCAATTTCATAGGTTGACATCAATTACAAGAATTGACCATGATCTCTATGTAAAAATAGAACAAGGTATGGAACATGGATAAAAATGGTTTTACTCAATTTTTCTTGCTTTTATTTTGTGTTTGATGATTTACATGTTTATATAACCCATTTATTGTAGAATCATTGAGATGTTTGGGTTTTAAGATCATTTATTAATTATTTTTGTATAAAAATCGACTTTATTTTTATTTGTTTTACATGAAACATCGATGATATGCCTTAATCAACATTGAATTATATAATCGACATTGATCTTTGTAGATCGGTGACCACTAGTATCTGAGACAAGAAATTAGAAACTTGAGAACTAATTTAAAATATTGTTTTCTCACTTGATTTTAGGATTATAAGTAGACAAACCTTCTAAAAATTTGTAGGTCATGAGGTGGAAAAAGCAAAGTTTAATCATGGTTAAATCTTACACACATTGTATTTGATGCTTAAAATGTACTTTGTTATTTTCATCTCTTAGGTATTTTAAATTTTTTTGAAATTATCAAAAACAAAACCAAGGTGATAAACTTCATGACAAATTTCATTTGAAATATAAAAATGAACTCTCACTTTAGTTACATACTCATAAGAATTTTCATTTTTATGTTTGTCTATTGAAAGTGTTTATTTAAGCAAAATGAGTGTTACATGTATGCTCTCCCCCATCCCCTTTAGGAAACTTGGGTGATCAAGAAAAATCACTCATTGCATTTGTCACTTTGGTCCAAAAGCATGGAAGGAAAGTTTAAAAGACTCTTCCCAAAATTTGTATGATTTGGGTGACCCAAAAATGATCCTAAAGTCCTTCCACTTTCTTTATTTTATGCATTTTGGCTTGTGGGTGGGAGTTCATCACCTCCCCATGAGTTCTCTAGGGAAAAATTGACCTTGGAATTCATATCCCAACATCATTTAAACCCCAATCCATGGTGGGGTATATAAATTAAGTGTGACCTACTAGGATGCTTGTTTTAAGCAGTTAAAACGAGCTCTGTTAGTGGTAATTGGCCTTGGAACATAGGGGAAACTCAGACACCACACTACATTGAACATTTGACAGATGTTGTGGTTGTGAAAAGAAATAGACATTTTTGCAATAAGATATTAGAGGTAAAATAACTAGGGGGTTGAATCAATGAGCCCAAATATTTCAATTATAATTACAATCCTTTCAAACTATTAAACAATCAACATATATCAACTTGATCAAACAACATTAACAAGAGAGCTTATTCATTTAATGTATACACAAGATCAAACACATAACACACAATTCCTATGGGAAACCCTTATGGGGATTAAAACCCACTCTCAAACCTAAAACACATGGACTACTATCTTATATGAAATTATAAACAAGAGACTGGTCAAATCCTTTAAACCAACAAACCTTGATCATATCCTCTTGCCAAAGGTACTTAGTGAAACACCTATTTCATAAGGAACAACTACCCCTAAGGAAGATTAACACCTTTAAACCCTCATAGAAGTGAACACTTCCACCTTAGAACTGATGTATTCAACAATTGATGATGGATATCTATTTATCTAACCCCTGCACAAACTCTCTCTTTATCTCATACATGCCTTATCTGCACACTCAGACCTCTTTACATATCCTCAATCTATAATATCACTATTTAGATAACATAAATATGACCTAAAGGTCATACACACAATCTTCACTCTACTCTGCTTATCAACCCATCCACTGGGCACACCTAATCTTCTCTATCTTTTGATTTAATGCTCATTTATCACTTTCAAGTCTTGCATATATCTTCCATAAGCCTTTACAACATCTAGAAACCAACATATTTGGTTTCACTATATATAAAGAAATCATGAATTATCAAGTTCATAATCTTTCCTTGTTAACCACAATACATGCCTTCACCCTTAAGGCATCTCACATGGGTCACACTTAAGCACAATCCACTTTTAAATAGGCCTAAGTCACCTTTTAGGTCCTATGGAGACCCATTCAATTCTTTGACACTTATCTGAGCAAACTAAGAATCATATGAACACTTTATAGCTCATGAACCCATGTTACATGATCTATAGGTGCTCCTTAAGTGCCCATAATCATCATAATACCCTTATACTTAAGCATAATTCATTCAAACAACATTCTTTGCACATAGTCACCATGAACGAACACACAATCACTTTCTAAGCCTTTGTTCATACTAAATATGATTGGTAAAACCTTCATAATGCACACAAAGCATAATTATGGAGACTAAAATACTCCCAAATAGTTAATTCATCATTAAACATCGAAACAATATTATAATGAGCTCAATTACCCTTCTCGAGTTACTTGCAGAACACAATCAAACACACAGTCAACTTTGGAGCTTAATATATTTATTTGTAGATACATTCAGACCTTAAAATTTATATTTCCAATTGTTACTTGAGTCTAATATAAATTATATTTTTATTTCATGCTCAAATTATGCTTGGATCAAAAGTTATAACACAAAAACCAGACACTAGTTTTTTCCTTTGTTAAATTCAAATATTCAAAGTCAAATGTTCACAGTTAAATGTCTAATAGTTGAACTCATCCCATGTAATCTATAAAATTTGAATCAATGTGATCCATTATTTTCTATGGATCAGTTAGGTCTTTATCTTAGAGTGCTCATCATTTTATCTTGCTCAAAACCCCCATGATCATGACACTTGGCACCCTCGCGTGCCTTCTGAGAACTTTAATTGATTAAAAATCATGCACTTCTTACCATCTCACTCACCATGAACCATTAGATATAAAATATATGATAAATCATGAATAATTGGATCTTAATTTGGTCTTGATATTGAAGTCATGTAAAATAGACTAAGTATGGGGACCATTACAATTTGTCTAAGAAGCCAACTTTGAACCTCAATAACTTCTAACTCACTCGTATGATCTCAAGATTGGACCATATGATCTAATAAAATAGGATAGTCTAACCATGTGACAAAATACTCCTATAAACCTCACATGTGTGAAAAATAATGACATTAAAAATCTCACTCATATTTTTTTGTCACAGAGCCAACTATGTCAAAAATTTGTTTGAAAGGCCAACTTTGAACATGCATATATTTTACCATGCTTTGGTTCTTGACCTAAAAATTAGTAAGAATTAACTAAGAAAAAAACTAAATAAACCCATATGATCATCCTTTTCTAAAACATCCACACATTTGAGATATCCCATCACCAAATTGCTTACTTGGCTCTTTCTTGCCTCATGCAAATTTGACTATGGGAAAATAATGTCAAACTGCCTAGGAGCCCAACTTTGCACTTGCATAAATTTTATCTCACTTAGGTGCATGACCTGAGATTCAACACATAATAACTAGGCATAATACTAAAAAAAAACATGTGACCATTTCATTCTGAAACCTCTATGCATGTGAATACTTGACATCATCAAAATGCTTACTTGGCTCTATTGGAACATAGAAAACACTATCAAAATACCTGAAAGCCCAAATTTGCACCCATATATCTTTGAATACACTTAGGTACATGAACTAAGAATTATCTCATAGAAATTAAGGATAATTTGATCACAACATATAACTAAATCCCCCTGACTCATCCACATGTGGCAATTATGATGTCATCAAACTGTCTACTTAGATTTTCTACCATTGGACTCAAAAAGTCTAGATGAGAAAAATGATGAACCAGGTGAATTCCACTCATGTAAAAAATCACTCAAACCATCCTTAACTTTTGATATGACCCTTTACTCATGTTCAAATAACCATACTCATCCTTGAACATCTCTAACTAAGTCAAAATTGAAGATCAACTAAGCCTCCTTCAAGTACACTTTGATAAGCACATTACACACTTTGGTCATTATCACTTACATTATCAAATCACTTCATCCACTCACCATGACACCTCTATGACATCACCATGGAATCATTGACAACCCTCCAAAAATCTCCCCCTTTGTTATTGATGTCAACAACATTATATAGAAATATACAACTCACCTTCTCTCTCTTCAAGCACTCTCATAATAGGAACTTTATCCCCCTTTGAATTAATGAAAAAGTGGGCACCAAATGATATTGAGAACCTAAAAATACTAATAACAAGAGAGGAACACCTTATAATGATGATACAAACTCCCTCTTACCTTAAGCCTACCTCTTCTTGTCTTGACACCTTCTTGTTGCTCCATGCCAACACTCTCTTCAACCAAGCATTGCAAAAAATGAAGAAAAACACACACAAATGAAATTAAATCTAATGGAACTCACCAAGAAACATCTAAGAGGGAATCACCATAAAATATCTAAGCCATTTCACCACTTGAGCATCTTCATATCTCCATACACCATGAGGAACCACCATACATGCTTACTAGCCTTCTCTCTCAAATGACCTCAAGGATCACCAACATAACTTCATACCACACATTAAATAATAAAAATGATCTAAAATAATCTAATAAATCACTTTGATATACTCATGCCTTTATTTTTTGGAGAAATTGAACAAAAAACACATCTTCAAGACTAGGAATGTCTAGACTCCTTGTAGCCCTACCTAGAACTTGCAAATCCCATAAATTTCAAAACACACACCATCAAGACCTTAAAATTTATATATGGAGCACTCTCATATGTCCCTCAAGAACATAAATTTGAAACAACTATATCAACCTCTGTAACATACTTCCTTGACAAACCAACTTGTCAATTAGGCCTCCATCTTAACAAAAACATAAATAATTTGAAAACCAAAAACTTTCAGATCTTTATGAAGCTTGATTTGACAACCCATTTTGTCCATTAAACTTATTAAGAAACTTCATATCTCATCTCACAAGGCAATCCACTTTTCTAGCAGAGCCCAAAACCCTAGAATCTCAAAACAAACAAGGTCAACACAACACTTTCCAATCAACGTCTACCTATGAAACTTCTTGGACATCTGGAGACAACTATTACACACTTCTGAGCCAAGATTTGAGCTTCCACATATTTAGGAACCCATACATACTATAAACCCTTTTAGGACCTGCATACTCTTGAACATAAACTTGAAAACCCAAGAGTAAATAAAAATATCCAATTTGACTTCAACATACCTTTAGACCACAAAAACACCTAGAACATGCTAAAATAAGGTCAAAAAACCTTTATATGCAAAAAGATCATCTTGAAAAATCACAAATCCTCATTTTCCACTTTAATACCTTTAATCTAACCCTATAGACTGACCATATATAACTATGACATCATTTTGACATCACCACAACATATCTTCCATTTGGACATACCTGCTTCAACTAAAAAAACACTCAACTCTAGACTTTTAGGATCATCTAAAGAATACCACAACAACACTTGCTTCTCCACTAAAAGGAGTCTCTTAAGAAGTATAGATAAAGACATACTTTGAACTAAAAATCTATAAAACAAAATGAATCCAGGAGTGGCCCACATCTCCTCAGTAACCACATGAATCGTCTTATAGGTATAAGACTTCTTGTTCTTGTTCTTCTTCTCTTTAGTCTAAACTATGATAACTGGTTCCTTTTATATATCACACTCCTTTTCTAAGATAGAATTTTTAACACATGGAGTAACTATGGAATCTTGACATACCTTTTCAATTGAAGAATCAACCTTGCATCTTGGAACCTTATTATTAGGCATAGATAACTGATGTACTCTACATAAAACATGCTCAATAACAACAAGATGTTTACTTGGATACATACTTACCTCATAAATAGCCTCAACCAGTACCTTATTCTTCCCCTATATCTTGGTCTCTTCATTCACAACATGAGAAAATAATGAGAGCCCTTGGCACTCTTCAAATTATGTAGCATATCCTTTACACACAAATCTAGCCTTGTTTATTGTGACTTCTCCTTTCTCATTAATCTTGTTTTTGAAAACCCACTTGGTACCTATCACATTTTTATCTTTTGGTCTAGAAACTAAGTCCCATGTTTCATTCCTTTCTATTTGATCAATTTTTACATTCATTTCATCATTCCAACTTTCATCTTTGCTAGCTTCCATGAATGTTTTGGGTTCAATTATGGACAACAAAGCTGAGTCTTATTAATTCTAATTGATCAACATTCTCCTTCTAGTTTGTAACCTTACACTAAAATTTCCAATAATTTGAGAGATTGGATGATCTTTTTAATTTCTTCTAGATGGAGCTTTAGAATCTTGTCTTTCTTCCTCCTCTTCATATTCATCATCTGTTTGAATAGGTAACTCATCATTATTTGTAACAACATTTTGAATTGAGTCACTTGCTTACAATTTTGGCTTCTTGACTCTACTAGTCTCATCTACCCTTACATTTGAACTTTTAACAATCTTGTGAAGTTTCTTATTGAATCAACTATAGGTAGTACTGATAGAGGAGTAACCTAAGAAGATTCCCTCATCAGACCTTGAATCAAATTTACCAAGATTCTCTTCATTTTTTTTGATGAAGTACCTACTCCCAAACACTCTAAAATGTTTGACATTAGCTACTCTATTCTTATATAACTCATAAGGAGTCTTATCATCATTTTTTCTAATTTGACACCTATTTAGGATGTAAACTGAAGTGTTGGATACCTCTTCCCAATAACCATTTTATGGTTTGGAATCTTGAAGCATGGTTCTACTCATCTCTTGAATAGTCCTATTCTTCCTTTTAACAACACCATTCTATTGTGGTGTTCTAGCAGTAGAATATTATCTCCTTATCCCTTTTTTTTACAAAAATCATCAAATTCATGAGACCAAAACTAACCTCCTTTGTCTGATCTTACACACTTGATCATTGAACCTTTATCATTTTTTACAAGTGCTTTGAATGTCATAAATTTTGCAAAATCTTTTGATTTTTCTCTAAGAAAAAATATCCAAGTCATCATAGTAATATCATCAATGAGAAGCGTGAAGTATTTATTACCTTGAATACTTTGGGTTCTCATAGGCCCACATAGATCAGTGTGGATCAACTCTAATGGATTTGTAGTGGATAACTCCTTGGATTTGTATCTTCTTTTGGTTTTATTCCCATGAAGAAATTCCTTGAAAAGAGAATGAGGAATCTTATAAATCTTGGGCATATGCCTTACCAATCCCTTTGAATTGATCTTTACCATGTTATTAAAATTTATATGTCTAAGTCTTTTATGCTAAAGCTAGCTTTATAACAATTGACTCATGAAGCACTCTTATTTTTTGGATTCATTGAATATATACATATTTTTGTGTATTTTATAAACATTTTCAACTAATTTTCCAATCTTTCTTACTTACAAACATCATTATGAAAAGTTACAACATTTATTTGCTTACACATTTGGCTCACACTTAAGAGATTATGTTTCAAACCTTCTACATATAAGACATTCTCATTCCTAGAATAAACATTATCCAAACTCATAGTACCTTTTCCAACTATATTATAAGATTTGTTGTCACCAAATCTCATTGAACTAGTGTTGGTCTTCCAGAGGGAGATAAACTTGCTCTTGTCTCTTGTCATATAATTTGAGCATCCACTATCTATGAACCATCTCTTGTTCCCATATTCTTGAGTATGCAAGGTTGCTTGAACAAACATTGACTCTTCCTTTGGTGGACCACTTGAATTCTACTTCTTTTCTTCTTCAGTCTTAGACTTAGTCTTCTTAAACCATTTGATGGTGTCAATGACTTGTATATCCTTTTTTCAAAAATATATTTTGTAGTTTTTTGCTATATGACCTTGTTAGTTGAAATTGTAGCATATAATATTCCTTTTTATCTCTAGAGAGAAAGAATAATCCTTATATCTATGACCAAATTGATTTTAGGAGAAGTAGTACCCATTGAAAACATCATTCAAATTTGACCTGCCTTTCTCTTGATCATTACCTATCCATGAATTTTCATTCTTAAACATTTTGGTGGAGATGAAATCCCTTTTGTCCTTTTGGTTGAGACTATTAACCATCATGACTGATAGATTCTTGACTATTGCTTCTAGATATTTCACTTGCATCTTCACAACATCCAAGATTGAATTGACATTTGATAAAGCAAGTACTATATTGTCTTGAAGACAAGCCACAACCTATTTATCAACCATTGTACCTTTGATCACCTTCTAGTGGTTAAATTTACAAGAAGGACATGCTCTGATACCAATTATTAGAGGTACAATCACTGAGAGGGGGGGTTAATCAGTGAGCCCAAATATTTCAATTATAATTGTAGCTCTTTCAAACTATTAAACAATCAACATATATCAAATTAATCAAGCAACATTAAAAAGAAAGATCATTCATTCAATGCATACACAAGATCAAACACATAACACATAGTTCATGTGAGAAACCCTCATGGGGAATAAAACCCAATCTCAAGCCTAAAACACATGGACTATTGTCCTATAAGAAATTACAAAGAAGAGATTGGTCAAATCCTTTAGACCAACAAACCTTGATCATATCTTGATGACCAAAGGTATTTAGTGAAACACTTGTTTCACAAAGACAAACTACCCCTAAGGAAGATAAAATCCTTTATACCCTCCTTAAAGTGAATAAATACCTTAGAAATTATGTCTTTAATACTTGATGATGGATCTCTATTTATATAATCCCTACCCAAACTCTCTCTATCTCATACATGCCTTATCTATACACTCAGACCTCTTTGCATATCCTCAATCTACAAAAGCACTATTCAAAAAACATAAATACCACCTACAAGTCATACACATTGTCCTAATTCTACTCTAATTATCAACCCATCCACTGGGCACACCTACTCTTCTCTGTCCTTTGCTTTAACGCTCATTCATCACTCTGAAGTCTTGCACATATCTTCCACAAGCCTCTACAACATCTAGAAACCAACAAATTTGATTTCACTATATATAGATAAATCATGAATTATCAAGTCCATAATATTTCCTTGTCATCCAAAATACATGCCTTCACCCTTAAGGCGTCTCACATGGGTCACACTTAATCACAATCCACTTTTAAAGAGGCCTAAGTCACCTTTTAGGTCATGTAGAGACCCATTCAGTTCTTTGACACTTCTCTGAGCAAACTAAGAATCATAAGAACACTTTAAAACTCATAAAAACATATTACATGATCTATATGTCCTCCTTAAGTGCCAAAAATCATCACAATACCCTTTTGCTTAAGCACAATTCACTCAAACAACATTCTGTGCACACAATCACCATGAACGAACACATAATCAATTTCTAAGCCTTTGTTCATACTACATATGATTGGCCAAACCTCAATAATGCACATAGATCATCCTTATGGATTATACAACACTCCAAAAAGTTAATTCATCATTAAACATTGAAATAATATCAGAACAAGCTTAATTACCCTTCTCGGGTTACTTGTAGAACACAATCAAACACACAATCAAATTTGGAGCTTAATATATTTGTCTATACATACATTCAAACTTTCAAATTTATATTTATAGATTCATATTGGATTCCTCTACAAATTATTCTTTTATTGTATGGTTGAATTTTTCCTAGATCAAAATTTATAGCATAAAAACTAAAAATTGGTTTTTTCGTTTGTTAAATTCAAATATTCAAATTCAAACAGTCACAGTTAAACATATAAAAATTGACCTCATCTTGTGTAATTTGGAAAATTTGAATCAACACAATCTATCTATTTATGTAGATCAGTTAGGTCTTTATATTATAGTGCTCACCATTTGATCTTGCTCAGAACCCTCGTGATCATGACACTTGACACCCTCACATGCCTTCTAAGCACTTTAACTAATTAAATATCATACACTTATTACCATATCACTCACCACAAACCGTTAAATCAAAACTATAGAATCACCCATGAACCATTAGATATTCATTTGGTCTTGATTTTTAACTCATGCAAAATAGACTAAGTGTGGGGACCATTGCACTCTGTCTGAGAAGACAACTTTAAACCTCAATAACTTTTACCTCGCTTACTCACATGATCTCAAAGTTGGACCATATGATATCCTTACATAGGAGAATCTAACCATGTGACAAACTACTCCTAGAACCCTCACAAATGTGATAAATACTGACATTAAAAATCTCATTCAAATTTTTCTGCCACAGAGCCAATTATGTCAAAAATCTATTTGGAAAGTCAACTTTGAACATGCATATCTTTTACCGTGCTTCAATGCTTGACCTAAAAATTAGAAAAAATAAACTAAACATAAAAATAAAAAAACCCATATGATCATCTTGTTCTAAAATGTCTAAATGTATGAGATATTCCATCACCAAACTATTTACTTAGCTCTTTCTTGCCTCATGTAAATTTAGCTAGGTATGGGAAAACAATGTCAAACTGCATGGGAGCCCAAATTTGCACTTGCATAACTTTTTTATCTCTTAGGTGCATGCCCTAAGATTTATCACATAAAAAATAGGCACAATATTAAACAAATCCATGTGACCATTTCCTCTTGAAACCTCTATGCATGTGAATGATGACATCATCAACATGCTTACTCGACTTTATTTGAACATAGAAAACACTGTCAAAATGTTTGAGAGACCAACTTTGCACCCACATATATTTGAATGAACTTAGGCACATGACCTAAGACTTAGATAGTTTAAACTTAAGACTAATGTGATCACAAACATATGACCAAATCCCCTTGACTCATCCTCACATGGTAATTATGATGTCATCAAACTGCCTACTCAAATTTTCTTATCATTAGACCCAAAATGTCTAGGTGAGAACAATGATAAACCTGGTGAATTCCACTCATGC
Organism: Torreya grandis; assembly: GCA_037957365.1. Lineage (NCBI taxonomy): Eukaryota > Viridiplantae > Streptophyta > Pinopsida > Cupressales > Taxaceae > Torreya > Torreya grandis. The sequence continues at coordinate 998,415 of JARHVA010002390.1, read as the reverse complement.
ACACAAGCACTCAAACCATTCTTAACTTCTGATAGGACCTTTTGCTTATGATCAAATCACCATACTCATCCCTAGACATCTCTAACCAAGCCAAAACTAAAGATCAACCAAGCCTCCTTCAAGTACACTTTGACAAGAACATTGCACACTTTTTCATTGTCACTTACACTATCAAAACACTTCACCAACTCACTAGGACACCTCCATGACATCATTAAAAACTATCCAACATAAGGAAATTGCCATAGATCCAATTGATGTGATTGTGCCCTAGTATTTTCCACACATATGAGACCATTTATAAATGCATGAAATTGATAGTTTAGACGACCCCACATGTTGTGGATAGAATGTTGATGGAGGACAAGTATCCCAAAGTTCCATGTCAAAGTACAAACTCTTTAGAGAAGAGGGGGAATAAAAAACTTATTTTTCACATGATTTTACTTTTTAGATTAACAACTTAAAATCCTCTTAAGATCAAGTATATAGATAGAATTTGATAGTATGATGCAACCTTGTCAGCTTTAGGATTACAACATTACACTTAGGTTTTTTTGTATTTTTTTCCTTTTTACTTGTATGGTCTTATGTCAAAACTATTTTTTTATCATACCACATACAAAACAAGTCTTATTTGTGCATCACTCCTTTGTTTGAAGAGGTGTTATGCCATCTATTTGAACACCACACTTTGCCTTGGCTATTTGTCAAACTTGTGTGTGTGTGTGTGTGTGTGTGTGTGTGTGTGTGTGTGTGTTTAAATGGGGAATCGTTATGCTACCCATTTCATCCCAAAAATTTGACTTGGATATTCTAGTCCAAACCATTTTCCCTGAATTTTTTCTGAAATCATGTTATTATGCTCTTGGATTTGTATCCATATCTTGTCACTTTTGAAACCAAGTTTTGAACCTTTGTTATACCTTTCTTATTTCAAATGTGTAATTATGATGCTTGTTTTGGTCTATGCCTAGTATTGTCATGCCATTCATTATTGTATAGCTTAGTGTCTATTTTAAAGAAGCATAGTCTTCTAAATCAAGTTTAAAATTATCCTTAATACATTTAGATTCAAGACGATGACTGGTTTATGCCTATGCCTTGTGTAATTTTGGATTAGGTGTTCACCCTTCACTTTTGGGTTGTGTAACTTAGGTTAATCCCTTGCTAAATTTAAAGACTATTTTTTAATGACTAAATTTGGGGAAGTGGTCTATCTTCCATGTGCCTAATGTTTCATGTATTTTGATAAATGATCAAGTGTGTGTTAAAATCTGAATGCCTAGTTTGTGTCAAAGTGGTCCAAATTTGTTAGATTAAATATCTTGCCTTTTTAGACCTAGTTTGTTTAAAAGTCTAGCTTTTATTCCTTATTCCCAAAAGACCTAGTAATTTTCCTTTTTAAGTCTAGCTCTTGTGTCATGTTTACAAGAGTCCTAGTAATTGCCTCTTTGTTTTAGACATAGTTTTTTTGAGCCTAACTTTTGTGCCTTGCTTTCCAAAAGACCTAGCAACCTTTTGCATTTTAAAACCTAGATTAACATTGCTTGAAACAATTTTTACCTAATTTTGGCATTCGATTTTACCCATCCATTTGACCATTTATATGACATTTGACGCTTGAAATTGGATGATAGACTATTTTAGAACAAGTTTATCACTGACCTATTTGGAGATGCAACTCTATTTATTAGACCAAGTTAGACCAAGTTTAGATCTTTTATCCCTTTGAACTTGTTTATAAGAGTTTTTATAGAAATCTAGGCCTTCTTTACGAAACACTAGTCATTGATTTATATATGTCTTGTTACACTCGTACTAGAGCCATGTACACTCCAGGTTATGATAATGTGGTCATGAATGATGACTTTGTTAAAGACCCCTATGGCTACGATGTAGATTATAAGATAGATCTTGATTTATCTTATAACATTACATACATCGGATAAAGGCATGACCCTCAAGCAAAATATTTGGTGATGCCCCCTTTTTTGGGCCAATTAATGTACCAAGTTCACCCTTTTAATACTAATGGTACCCGATCCCCTACCTATACCATTAACCCTCCTTCAGTCTGCATGAACAACCAAGCTCCACAACATCCAAGTATCACTATTTTAGACCCTCATCCTTTGGCTTTTATGAGCAACCAAACTTTACAACACCCTACCATTACTATTCTAGTACCTCATCCTTTGGCTCATGATATCAACCAAGCTTCACAATGCCCTACCATTACCTTCTAATCCCTCATCATTTGGCTTATGTAAACAACCAAACTTTGCAATGGCCTACCATTACCATTTTAGGCCCTTCCAAGTATAGTAGCTCATTATCGCAACAAGGTTGTGAAATTACAACTAGATGGGTCATAGTTACTCTCAAGCACAATATTTAATGATACCCCTTTTTTTGGCCCAATTAATGTACCAAGTTTACCCTTTTAATACTAATGGTACCTGATCCCCTACCTATACCATTAACCCTCCTTTGGTGTGCATGAACAAACAAGCTCCATAACATCTAAGGACCACTATTTTAGGACCTCATCCTTTGGATTGTATGAGAAACCAAGCTTCACAAACACCCTATCATTACTATTCCAAGACCTCATCTTTTGGCTAGTGATAGAAACTAAACTTCATAATGCTTTACCATTACCATTCTAGGCCCTCATCCTTTACATTATATAAGAAATTAAGCTTGTAATGCCCTACCATTACCATTATAGGCCATTCCAAGTATGGTAGCTCATTATCCCAACAAGATTATACAATTATAACTAGATGGGTCATAGTTATCATCCTAGACTGACAACCAATCTTTGTTAAACCCATCTTATATGAGCCTATTTATAAATAGATAATTATCCAAACATCGATCATTCTTCCTTTATTGCTTACCTTCCCCCCTTTATAAAACCCATACTAGTCTTTGAGACATAATAAATCCAATCATCACCTCTCCAAGAGTTTTCTTTCAAGGATCAAGATATATTCAAATATGATATTCTATAACCAGGTGTGAACCAAAGCTAAGACATCTAACCAATTCATGATGTTTTTATTGAACCACTCATTTGTGACAAGTTAACTTGGGATGAACCCCCTTTTGATCCTTTACCTATTGTCAAGGAATCTCATTCTAATGAACCATTCTTTGTCGAGTCCCTTCTTAATGATTATAACCACCTTTGGGTAAATCATTATCTTGACCATTGTCCTATTTTTAAAGAGCTTCACTTTGACAATCTAATCTCTATGGAGTTGTCTCTTGACCTCTTACCCCTCATTGAGGAGTCTCACTTTTTCAAAATAGTCTCTATGGAGTCCTTCTTAGATAATCCTATTTCTAAAGATCCCATTGTGCCATCACATGCCATTACTTATCTAATACCAAACATTCAACAAGGCATCATTGTAGTAGCATCCACACTAGATGAAAAATCAACAATTGAAGTTAGCTTCTATTTTTGAACCCATATCATATTTAGCATCAGAAGTAGACTCAACATGAGTCTCAACATTAGATTTAGAGTCCCTTGAGTCAGAATCAACTTTAGAATCAAAAGACATTCGTGGATGTTCGAATATTAGTTACACATGCCTTGTAGATCAATTTGAATATATTTGTGATCCTTCCATGATTTTTGAGGATGATTAATTAAGATTAGACACAAGTTATCCTAGTATCTTATATGAGGATGTGTTACCTATTTCCATTCCATTACCATTCCACATGAAATTACCACCACCCAATCTAGCCATTATATTAAAATTCCACCTCTCACAATTGTCAATTGGGACCAAAAAAATCACAACTTGTTACACTGCATCCATGGCAACTTATATATTATAGAATATCAGGGGAAATAAGACCACATTCATGCAAAAGAAGAATAATCTCCTAGTGAAGCCTTTTTATAGGTTCCTAGGGGATATCAAAGTCTAAACTCAACATCTTATAGTGAAACCTTATTTGAGGCACTAGTTAACAATCAAATTGAAAAGTATACATTCCTAAGTGAAGCCTTCTTGGAGGCACTATGGGTCAATCGAGAAAAATTCATTGGTGAAAACCTCTTTGAGGCACCAATAGCTAAGCATAATATTTATCCACTTCTTGATGAAGACATTATCAATGATAACATCAATACAACTTCGAATCTACAACATAATCAGATGGTAACTACTCTTAGGATCAAACAACAAAAAAATTTGGTGGTATTATCAAGAACATATTCAAAAGTCTTTGGCCCTATCACAACCAAAATTATGTCAAATTTGGAATTAGTAACATTATGTGTGCCTAAACATACCAATCTTCATTTTATGCCTAACCATTATACATTCCATAATCATCCACCTTTACATTGCTAAATTAGACCTATCATCCAATATTTATCTATATTTACCATCCATAGCTGTACTTTCCTTTGTAGAGGTTACAAAGACATCTTGTCTCAAAGTTTGAAGGAAATAAAATAAATGACCAATAAAGATCAAAAAAACATTCTTGGAGTCCAAATCTACAGTAGGTTCTTAACATAGCATCTATTCAGAAGAGGAGTGGGCTAGTAATTTACAACATTTGACTATTCTAATTGTATCATATGCTACTCAAGACCTGCATTTCCACATCAACATGAATAACATAACCATATCTTTACCTTGCCATCCATCCATCCTTTTTATTTGCCATTCACCTTGCCATTGTTTCATAACCTACCATTTAATTTACCTTATCACTTGGGGGTAACCCTATTACCATCATATCCAATTATCATAAAATAACTATCTTTAAATAATGCCATATTGTATACTATTCTACCACACCTTCATTATTGACCAATCTTGTTTTTACCTGCCCTACCAAACCCTTTTGACCTTGGTTCCTTTGGTTCTTCGAACACCTTCTGTGAGTGGATTTTGATCTAGTTTCAATAGTTTTAGAATTACATGTTCAAATGATAGTATATGAAGGTAGTATGGTAGTGGATCTAGTAATTACATCTTTTATTTATTGTTATGCTTGACAAGTGCCACTTATTATAACCAATTTTGGGCAAATCAATTTTCCATCTAGTGTTACTAATTATAACTACTTATGGGAAAATTAGTACCACTAACCCTTTATCATTGTTTCCTAATTATAACTACCTATGGGAAAATTAAGAATAACACCTTTACCATGTATTGTTGTATCACCTTCATATTATTATTATCATTTGCTTAGCCATTTCCCTAAATTTATAAATTTGCTACTACCTAGTCGAATCTCTCTACTTTTTATGTAGGTATAACTACAATGATTTGAGGTCTTCATGGGACCATGTAGGCAATGATAGATTCACATTGAGGTCAACTTAGTCACCCTTTAACACACTTTTGCTATTTTGTGAGCAATTTCAAAGTTTGAATTCTCTCACCATTTTGTGAGTTAGAACGTTTCCTATCTCATCATCCTCAATCATGTTGAGATGCTTGGAAAATTATAAAAAACATTTGTAATAGCTCTTATGCTCTCACCATTTTGTGAGTATTCTCATTTTTTCATGCACTCACTTTTTTGTGAGATCCTTCCCACATTTCCTCTACATCATTAATAATATTTTCTTATCATTCATTTTCTTCTATCCCATATCCTAAGAGAACTACATTTGTCCTAAAGTTTATGTTGGAACTTACATCCATAGAACTATGTAGGATCCACATGCCTAATGCATCTAGAGTCAGCTCGACTACCCCTTCCTTTTCTTTTATTCCCCTTATTTTTTTATTTGTGTCCTTATCTAGGGGTAATGTTTGTTTCCTTGTTTGTGCCATTACTTCCCTATAGCCTAGGGGAACCCTTATGTCATTTATTTTTGTCTTCTATTTGCACTAACATTATGATTAACCATTGTTTACGTTTGTTTCATTTTATCCTCATTATTTTGTTTTGTTCTATCTTTCTTTTCAATTTCTTGGTGTTTTGTTGTGTTTTTATTTGCTTGTTTTCATATTTATTTGATTTAATTATTGTGCCTTGACTTGGTATATGAATTCATTAGGTGATTCCTTGTGCATTATATTTAAGTCCATCCATATTCATAGGTCAACATTGTCATCATGGTTTTTATCATAGATGCATTATTTTTAATTATTTATTGGACCACGTGTCAGTTCTTATACATATTTCAGTTACATTATCTTAGTATTTTATATCATGATGCATACCATCATGTGCTATAGCAAAACTTAGCTCAGGAAATATTACAAGCAATGAGGCCATGGTACTTCTGTTTAGTCACCTATAAAATTCTTGATCTATCCAAATCATTTCCCATAAATAGAGTAATTAACTAACAAAAGAATTTGAATCCTTGCTAATTAGGACATGCATATCCATACCAACAAGTTTCCTTAATTCATCTCTCTCCTCTGTACTAGCTTACTTTTATTCCATGAGTATGGATTCATTATGTACACCTCCTTTTCTAATTTTCCATATTATCCCACCTAAAGTACCAATTATTATAACCACCTTTGGGAAAATCATTATGATTCAATTTATTTAGATGATGATGATTATAACCACCTATGGGAAAATAATTATCCTTTTACCTCATCATGATAATGATTATAATCAACTTTGGGCAAATCATTATCTTTATGCACCCAACTGGGGCATGTTTTCATCCTACTAGTGATTACAACCACCTATGGGCAAATCATTGTTTTCCTTTTCATGATTATAACCACCTTTGGGAAAATCATTCTCTTATTACCCTTATCCTTTTTTAATGATTAATATTTCTTGTGGGCAAATCATTATCTTTTTATTGTGCTATATTGATGATTATAATTGCCTTTGGACAAATCATTATTTTTATCTACCTAATCGGGGTATCTCATTATGCCATTGGTTATAATTATTTATGGGTAAATAAGTCTTTTCCACCCCTTTTATCTTTTTGGTCCCATCATTTATTTATTTTGAGGGACCAATTTCCAACCTTCTTTGCTGATTGTTCCTTTGAGGGGACATCCAAAACTCATTCATCACTTGTTAGGGTATTAGGCATACAAGACCTTTTCATTCTCTGATAAGGCATTACTGTACCTATAGCTTATAATGCCTTCACAAATAAGGGTAAATTGTAGACACCCAATTCTAGCCACAATTGGCTTTCGACTAGACTTTAGATTAATTCCTACCAAACATTGTAAATTAAGTTTGAGAATCACTAAACATGCTAATATCATTTGTGCATCATTCATCAATGCTCAAAATCATGTTGAGGCATCCCTATTTGGGGTATTATACCATATGTAACAATAAGCTCTCATGGATTCATCCCTATTCACCTTGTGACATAACAACTGGCAATTTGGCCTATGGACCCATTAAGTGGGGCACTTGATCAATTCTTAAAAGAGATAAAATTATAACAAAATTCAATCATCTAATTAAATAAGATTAAATGCTTAGTTGAATTATCCATTTTAAATTAATGGATATACAAAAATGGAAATTCTAAAATTCAAAATATAAAGCCTTTTCATCAGTACCTTTATGAGTTATCAAGCTCTTCTAAAATATCTAATTTTAGAGTCATGCTTAGTAATTAAAAATCATAATTACATGAATTTTTTTAACTCAACTAGAGTTAGCTTCAACTCACCTAAGGTTAGTTTGAACCCATTCCATGTTTCAACTCAACCTTAACTCACCTTGGGTGAGAGTTAAATTTTGAGGCTATAAATGCAAGGCCTTGCCTATTGATCCATAAGATCTTTTGGTGTAAATTTATTATGCCTAAATGTCTTCAAATATTTGATAGTGTAGAATTATTATGTAGGATTTACTCCATAAGCTTCATGGAAGTAATGTTACCATGCCAAAATCATAAGCCAAAGTGCTAGGAAAAGGTGAAGCCAACAAATATCCATTGATGCACAAGATGAAAAAACCTCTTCAACAAGCCATTTAGATCTCCAAGGTAAAAGAGTGTTTTGTTTTGTGTTCTAGTTATGATTTCATTTGTATGTTTGTTACCTATGCTCTCCCTAGTGTCCAGGCTAGAGGTGTTAGGATTTTAGTGTGTTATTTTGATTTGTTTATTAAAATAATACAAGAATAAGCTCCCCTCTATGTTAATTCCTTATTCATAGATTATTCATCAAGTCTTACCTTACCATCTCCCTCTGGAGATCTCAAACACTATACATAATTCCACATAGTCAAGCTCACCATGTTGTGATGTATTATAGACTCTATACCAATTGGGTAGAGCCATTTATACTATGATGATATCTGGAAACTTGTTAGGATGTTGATCTATATTATTTGTAGGATAATTAAAGGGCCTATTGTATCTTTAAAACCCATAATTTTGGTTATTATTCTTACCCATGGTGATACCTATCTTCCTCTACTTGTTCAAGAAGTCATTGATCAATTTTTAGACCATTATTTAGATGAAATCTAGTTTTGATTTGGTATAAGTAGTTCCTTGTGTAACTATAATATTAGAGGGCATTAAATGTTTGTTCTTTTTGATGTCTATTCATCTACACTTGATTTTTCATATAACCATAGTTTGGATTGGTATTTTACTACATTAGAGGAGGTAGTACATATAATTGATTCTGATTGAAAGTAGGAACATTTTGATTAACATGAGGGACTAGATTTAGGGATAAAAAATCAGTATTAATATTTGAAGTGCTAGTATTTGGGGGTTCAACTATCTATAAATATTGATAACTTATTCATATGCTAAAGTCAGAGTGGTGTTAGTAACAATGATTCATAGGAATATTACATTGATTAGGTCCAAGTCATTTTTATACATCTCCAATGCTAATGCTCCATCTGGTCTATACTCTGGGTTAAGCCAAGTGTACATCTTTTGGAACCTCACATTGAAATCCCAAATTGGCTCATTAGGCTCCTTCTTCATATTGGTGAAATGTTGATACACTAGTCCAAGGCTAGTAACTTGTCCTAATTAGACAAGAAACATGTTTTGACATACATTCCAGGAAGTGATCAATTTCTCTTAAAGGTTAAGGTATCAATCATAGGCAATATATTGTAAGGTAAATAGGAAAAACCCATATGCAACATAATCATTAGTAACATTCATTAATATTAAAGCATCCTTGAAAGACTTGATGTGTTACTCTATAGTTATTCATCCTGAAGGGTAGAAAAAAGGCATATATTTCTCTATTTCCTAGAAAAATTATGCATGCCTTCTAGGATGGTAATGGTAGATACAACTAACCAAGGTTATTGTTTGGCCATAAGATGATTGATGGGATAGATATTTATTATTGGATATGGTGTTCTAACAATAGGTCTATTAGGAATAACTGATATAAATCTAAGCCTTTGATGTGATGACAAGGGGGAAACCAAAAGACTAGTTTGGGCCCTAGACCTGGTAACTCTCTTGGGTATCTCTAGTATAACTTAATCATAGGGGATAATCTCTCACTAGGGAAGACACACAAGTGACCCTCCTTCTAGTGCCAACTTTTTTATGTTGATGTGGGTCTTGTGCACATCCCTAAATTAAATGAGGTAGCATATAACATTTTAGAATCTTAATAGAGGTAAAATCCACTCCAGGGCATGAGTTTCACGTATGAGTTAAATAATCTTGTAGTGGAATAACAAGCAAAACATGAAGGTTGTTAATTGGGTTTACTTGTAGTGAAATGAATCCTAGGAAATAAATCAAAACCTAAGTGGGATGGATGGGTGGTACCTAATCTAGAGTGGGTAGGTTTCAATCAAATAAATTTCAAAAGGAGGGAAGAGTAGAGAAAAACATAAGGTTATGTGGTTTCAAGAGGTCACTTCCTAGGCTATTTTATTCATGGACAAGTGTTTTCAGAACTAATGCTTGTTGTTTGTAGATGTTGCACACTCACATGCAAATATAGTAGGCATTCTAGAAAAATGGTATAGGAAACTTAATGGTCTCAACTAAAGGTTTCTCCCATTAGAGTTACTATTACACACCATAAATTAGGAGATTATAGCTCAAACTAAGAATGCATCTAAGGAAACTATGGAACACGCTTAGAATATTATACTTGTGAGAAAACACTTCTGCACACTAAGAATATTAACATAGTTTTAACTAATTACTTAATAATTAATGAAATCTACTAACTTTCAATAGATTTTAAACATTTAAGATTAGAACACATCAATGAAAAAAATTAGAATCATCCATATATTTTTCACACTTCAAATTACTATATTAACACAACCAAGAAAGCAAAACCTTAATTAAAAAAAATGGAGGGAAAGAATACCAATGTAGTTGCATGACAATAAAAAATGATATTTTATTATCTTGGTAAAACTTCCAACCTTTTTGAGTATGTTATTACATGAATATATAGACTTGGGAAGGGGTTTCCTCATCCTCTAAGTTTATGTGAACTCATACTTACATTATGCAATTAGAACCTTAGTTCTAATTTTAGCATTAAAATTACATGTGTGCATGCTCATAACTAACTGCTGCTATGTGAAAATAAGTTGGCCTATACAATGCAATGCAACATGTGCATGCTTGCAAACAATTCAAGAAACTTATTTTATATGCTAAGTATAAGTAAACTATAAGTACAAAGATAAGTATTATTTGTATGTGTACATACAAAATTAGCCTTCAACTTAAGTCTTAATGGGTGTTTGCATGATGCTATAGATTGTTAGATGCATTGAAGTTGTAGCTTATATCAAACTAGAAGTTGAAGCATCACCTTTCTTCTTTGTTTCCAACACTTGATAGTGTTTATCACTGATATCATATTGGTACTTGACAATGTCCATATTAAGTAATGGAGGTCTATGCACCCTGTTGACTTGTTCTATGAGCCTTGCATGCTCAACCTTTATGATTTTGAGATTAATCCTAAAAATATCTAATTTTGTGAACTTTTTACTCATAAAATTTAGCTTGACTTATATTTATTCTAATGTCATTCCTTGTAAATTCTATTTTAAGCTTGTTAAAGACTATTGTAAGAGCTGATCAAAATTGGATTTATTAATAAGCCTACCTATGAAATCCCTAGACTTGAGAGATTTAACTAATATAGATTATAAAAAATGGGAGTTTCATGCTTTAAATATTTAGGCATTACTGTCTTATCTATCATGATCCACTCTTTGGCCTCTTGTGTCTTGATGACTACCATATTGAGGGCATTGGTAGCCTCTAATGGTGCCATCAGATTTAGGTGGGAATATGCCTTAATAGTTGTGTAAAGAATAAGAAATTTCAATTTATTTTCATCCTATTTCAAACATTTATAAAATTTAGTGGTTTTTAATATGTGAGATTATAATTGTTCCCTCATTGCAACAATAACTTCTAGGATATTATACAATCTAGATGCGAAATGTTTCACATTTATCTCTATCTATACGAGAACGTGCATAATTTATTATTGTTCCCTTATTTTTTCTAGTGTTTGCTCTAACTCTTTTCTTGCCATTTTAGTTCTTACATGTATTTACACTAGAGCATCCTTATGAGTTTCAAAATAGGATTTGAAATCCTTTATGTTTGGAGACTACCCCAATTTCCTATTCTTCCTTTTGGACAAGGTAAATACTTCTTATCTTTCTTCAAATATGACCCCTCTCTTGATCTCATCTTCCAGTTTCCTCTTCCTTACCCTCTATATACTCCCTATGGATTTTTAAAATATAGAACTTACAATGGGCAATTCGTAATTACAATATTAGGCCTTTGAGAAGCCTTTAACTAAATATCTATTGTATATTATGGGAGGAAAAACTAGGTTGTATTTGTGGGTTGAATGTCTTAAACTGTAGTCTCACCCAATAATTTTCCTGATGTCTGCTTCAACATTTATTCTAGTACGGGATAGAGAAGTGAAGGATAAATAATTTTAGACTAGTCCACTCTACCATATTTAGGTAGTGGGTGAATTGTATAAATTGGATTCTTTTTCTCAGCCTTCCTTGTTGTTATCATAGTAGTATCTTGAGAGGAATTGGGGGGAAAGTACTGGTAAGCCTAGTTAAGCAGATGAAACATGGAGTTGGGGACTTGATAATGCTCCCCTAGCCTTTTTGGTTACCTTTTTATTTATCTTTGGAGGAGTCAAAAAATTATTGGAAGTAACCATGGTAGAAATAATACGAAAGGATACCAAAAATACAATTGGAGGGAGACTAATTGGGGGAGTAAGAATGACAGGGATAGAGGAAGTATCCTCTACCTTGGGCATAAACAGAGTTGGTTAAGAACTTGGTTGGGTATAAAAAACATCCACCTTGGGTACAAAAAGGATAGGGGGACCACCATGACTAACACATAATCAAATGTACTAATAGTAAAAGTAGAAACACAAGACATAATAGGAGTAGTGGAGACTGAAGGGGTTGCTTACTACCCTGATGGCTATTCATGTAATGGTACTTTCCCCTTTATGTCATGGAGGCTCAAGATATTAGATTATTTAAGTTATACCTCCTCATCAATGGATTAACCTCTTGTTATGGTACCCATATTGATGTTGTGTCAACAATTAGACTATATGGAGGGTGCTGATCTCTTGACTTTCTCTTGTAACAAATGGTTATTTTCCTAGATGTAGAAGGTACCCCCTAGGTAGTTATGGTTGATGCCACCATAATAAAAGCCTCTAGGATTAATGTAACATTTATATGGGTAGTTAATTTATAATCTAAAGAGTCAAGACAAATAGGTTCATCTTATGCTCCCCCACATGAGGTATCAAGTACTCCTGACTCCTTTCCTGCTTTGAGTGCCACAAGGGGTGTCTGTGAGGGTTGATATTGATCCTTTGAGGGATGAAATGGCCTATTAACCCAAAATTATGATGAATCCCATCCTCCATATAGTGGGTTTCTATTCTATGCTTTTTGCTATTGAGATAGAAGATTTCCCTTGAATGATTTTCAAGAGGTCTTATTTCAAATTGGCTAATTGTATCCATTCCTTGAATTGGGAATCATCCTTAGTATTGAGGAATAATAAATCATGGTCATGGGGATTATGATGATAGGAAATACCAAGTCATTTGATGTGTTTTTACACCTGACCATGTGGATCCCAGTCCTTGTGAGGTAGGGTAGTCAATGAATAATAATTCCTATAATTGCCTATTTTATAGAAATATTTACAGTTTACATAACACATTATCCCAATCATGAGGTGGGATCCATGAAAGTATATCTGATTTATCTTGTTAATGTATTCATATATTCCCCACCATAATTGGTAGGTAATTTCTTACTCTGCTAGTTTGTTAGGGACATACTTGGGGAGGAGTAGGGTTGCTACCTTATGGCCTTTGACCATAATGACAATATAATCTGGGTATAACCAGTAGTTTCCCCTAATAAATAATGTATTAAAAATGATTTTAGATATCATAGATAGAGGGGATTCATGGATAACCATCCATACCTAGGGGTATAAGTCTTTTGTAATGCGTATAATGTTTTGAGTGTATGCACATATATACATGAAAGAATATGAATCACATAGACAATTCTTGATGCAATTTTGAACTGGGATCCAGAGTGACCCATTATGAACATAGACTATGTTGAAGATAGTGTCAAGAGGTAGGACATCATGTATAAATGGCTCTTATCCTTGTGTAATATCTACTCTTATAGCCTTGTAATGATTACTTCACCTAGAGCGAATGCCAACTCTAAGGTCATTAATAAGTTGAAAAATGGAATCCATTCATGGTGAAAGAATTTTATGCTCAGATAGATCAATAACCTATTCAAGAGGGCCACCAAATTTATATTCCCATTATAAATTTGGTCACTGGTAGTGGTTGCTTGTCCTTTATATTGATGGTCTGCTTAGGGAGCATCTAGCTGCTAAGCATTTTCTCAATTGATTTTTATTTATTCCATGCAACTACCCTATGAAAATCATAAGTAACATCCATAATGGGGAGGGAGAGATACATTTGAAATTCATCAATTAAAATTCATGCCATAACTATATTATTTTCCAAATGGTGCAGGAACACGCCTCTAGTTATCTTCTTGATGAAGAATAAGTCTCATAAGATGTCAATGCATGACATGAACTTTGGATTTGCTACTATGAAGTATAACCCTTAGTGTTTGAAGGGGAGGAGGTCTGAATCCAATTATCATTATGCTGGAGTCAAGCTCTCTTTATGGGTATGCACTTTAACCTAGTGTATTTCCTCTCACAGTGTTGAATAGTTTCTATAATCATTGTTGAATAATGTGGGCTCAAAGAACATATCCCTATATTCAATAAAATATTTTATAGAAAAATTTCATGGGGGAAAAGTTCTTAAAAATTATTTATATGATGATGCCATTGTTATTTTACTTTGTTGATATTGGTCTAATTTTCAAGTTAACAACTCTGCTCTCCTGATTATACTATTAGGCTTGAAACACTAATAGCTAGGGCTTGATAGCAAGGGAGAAATTAAGTTCAAAGTTAGCTTGAGATCAATGAGCACGCCATTATTTAAAATGATTTGATATAGCTTTGCCATTCATTTCCAGTTCATGCAACATTAATTTCCAACATTTATAACTTTGATTTGTTTATTCAATTTGAACTTTGCCACTTTATTTGGTGTGTATGCCATGTAGGCACTATCAATGTTTAGTAGGAGTCCCAAATCATTACCTTTTTCCAAGTGTCATTTAATCAATTTTTTTGATTTGGTCTACCATGCCATGAGGCTATCAGTAGTTGGGAGTTGTGACATAGCAGTAAAATAGTGTTTACAAGGTGGATGAGTCTCTCAAACAAAAGTTCTGAACACTTTGTCGAAGACCAGAATGAGTAAGAGAAAAGCCCCAAAAAATTTCATCAAAGACCTCGATGAGTCAAAAACTTTTGTCAAAGACCAGTTTCATGTCAAGTAATTTCACTAAAGGGTCTTTCCAAACAAATCTTCTGAAGACCAAGAAAAGCAAAAATTGAAAAATGTTTGAAGACCTAGTTCTTAAAGAGTAGGTCCTAAAGAGTAAATGGTGAAGTATTTAATATGGGGCAAATAAATTTGTAGAGGTCCTATAAAAAAGAATTTTGAACAATTCATATAAATAAAAAATTTGAAGAGTAAATTCATGTGTAGGTACATATAAATGCAAAGTGTTTAAAACTTTCAAAGATAGGATTTTGAACAAGAGTTTTGAAGACTAAATCTTGCTAAGCACAGTTCTAAATAAGTCCATTGAAGAATTTCATCAAAAAATTTCACCGAAGACCTTGATGATCCAAGACCTATATATACACCACTTAAAAATAACATTAGTAAGTTAGTGTTTAAACAAAATATGTTCATAGGTTTGTTGATTAACGAGGTTAGTGCAACACATAAAGATTTTCTTTTTCCAAGATTTTCAAGATACGGCTAGACCATTTTTGAAAGATAGTGGGTCCCTATTCTAAAAAATGAATGGGGGTATGTTGGGTATAATAGGACTTCTTAAAGATCAAATAAACATTATTCACATAACACCATGGGTGACCAAATAGAGTTGGGAACTCATCAGTTTCAACCAATTCTATGACTTCAAAGTCAATGTTAAAAGTGACACTGAGGATATCCATGGTGGCATCTTTAAGTACTCTAATAGTCAAAGCACGAGTCTTATTGGCCATAAATAGCATATGGGGTGAAGGTTAAAAATCCAAAATGGCCATCTTCCTCTATGCATCCTTGGTAAGGACATTTAATTAGATGCCAATATCAATTAGGATATCCTAGATAAGCCATCCATCTATAGTGTTCTTAACCATTATCTCTTTATCCCCCTCTTGACTAGGTTGTATATGAGTCTCCTACCACCATGCATGGTTTAAATGATGATCCTTGATAGGCTTAGGCATATGATGCCTTAGCCAATTTTATAATAGGGATAAAATATCCTCATTAAGGAGTCACTTTCATAACTCATTGAATTCATCATGCATCATGTCATGAAAGTCTATAGGTTTTTGCATATCAACATGTGTAGTAACATCTCGATCTTTAAATAACTTGATCTATCCTTGTAGTTCTCTTACCAGATTCATGGTATCATAGAGCACCTCATTATGATGCTAAGTATCTAGATAATGAGTATTTTGAGGATCCTCTCATTGAACCTTCTCAATGGGTGGGTTGGACATAGAGTGAGTCTAACCACCACTCTGTGTTATAATATTGACTTTGGGACTAGTCAGAGTAGTAGGGAATGGTATCCATTATGGATTTTTAATATGTATCATTCCAACACCCTTTTCATTTCTCTCCTTGATGATGGTAGTATATAGGTCATGATACTCCTCAAGATGGTGTTGATTTTTACAAAAGGCACATGTAAGATACACCAGACAATCTTACTAGTAGTGTTTTGGGGAATTTCACTTATAACAGGTTCTTGGTGGAAAAAATCCACCTCCATGTCCTCGTGCTCAACCATGACCTCAATATCCTCTTCCTTTATCTTGGTTATTAGAAACATATGTCTAACATGTATCACATGAGTGTGCCTCATGAATTTAACTATTGAGATGGCAATCATTGGTATCGTGAGTGTATGCATCACATATCTTACAATATGTAGATACAATTGATTGAGTGGTACATTATAGTAGAGGGAAATACCTTACATTTTGATCTTCTTGGAAAATATCATAAGATTGATTCATTATGGCTCAAATACTCTTATGAGGATAGTTACTCTGATTATGACCTTTATATTCATAGTATACACACCACAAGCCACTATGAGTGTCATGAGAATTATGTGCAGTGAGCTTTTCTAGCTAAGATGGCATAGTAGTGATCTAAGCTCCATGAAGGGACTAATCCCTGTGTCAATGCTTCTAATAACTTCATTACAAAGGTTAGATTCCAAGGCCTCACATGGGTTGGTGAAAGTATTATATTATAAGGTTCATTTGAAAGGGAGAAATAAACCTCCTATGAAGCACTAGGCATGTTGAGTGGTGTTTATCTCAAAAGAGATCTCAGAGAAAGCATCTTGAAATGCTCATCATATTAATACACGTTCTCAATGAGTTCTTAATTGATGTCTTTTAGGGTATCTATTATCTACTATTCAAACTCTTAGGATATCAAATTCCTAAAGGAATGCTACCTGTAGTTGGTCATAATTCACCATAACCTAATATGGATTGAAATTTTAGTACCACTTATGCACACAATCTATAAGAGTGGTAGAAAACTATGTTGCCTTTCATTTAGAAGAGGTGATGTCATGTGATCACTAAATAAGTTCACATTTATGAACATGTTTTGTAGTGTTCTCCACATCACAATACTCAAGAAAGTGGAGTGTCATATCATAATACATAGTGGGTGGTTGAGGAGCTTGTAATGGATTCTATTGTGTGGCACTTCCTATCCCTCTTAGACCTTGTGGGGGAGGTCCACCACTACCTCCTATGCCTATATCTCCTCTAACTAAACCACCAATGGTACCACCTCCCACACCTCCTATAGAAATAGAAGCACATAATACATTAGGTGTTAAGGTAGG
The DNA here is from genome assembly GCA_037957365.1 of Torreya grandis. NCBI lineage: Eukaryota > Viridiplantae > Streptophyta > Pinopsida > Cupressales > Taxaceae > Torreya > Torreya grandis. The sequence continues at coordinate 980,835 of JARHVA010002390.1, read as the reverse complement.
TTTATTAACTATGGTCAGGCTGATACTCTACCCACTAGTTATGATTGGTCCACTAGGCATTCCAAACTAGGTCATATAATTATCTTGCAAAGGAAATGAATTTACCAATAAAATACTATCTAAAACTTGGTCTAAAAATGTATTTCTCATAGGTTTAGTTTTTAATTCTACATTATCCATATCCCAATTCCATATAGAGATGTCATCTAACTCAAGAGCATGAACACATGTTGTGGGTGGGTAATTGGGCCTATATAAATTGGGTTCTTTCGTCACCATTACCTGACTTACTTCTCTCAAACATACTTATGTTGGTGTCAGGTGTAGTTTGGTGGTTTATAAGTCCTTGCTATGCTATTTTTATTCCTTATGGACCCTTACAACACTTCTTGAATCCTCCCATCCCCTTCTTAGATTGCTTCCACTCATATCCCTTTGATGAGCTTCATCATACTTATTCTTCCATAATTATTGTTGACTAGATACCATACTGAACCAATAAACTTACTTCAAAATCATGCCTCTATCTCCACATCAATAGTTTTTCTCATGTGGGAGAGAGTTTATCCATCCTTGGAGAAACTCTCAAGTCCATAATCTATAAATAACATCTTAACCTCCAATGGAAAGTGTCTGAGATATCTACCAAGTGATTTTTGGAAGAAGTGAAACTAAGCTTCCTCTCGATAGGAATATGTCAAGATTACATATTATAAGATGTAACCATTCAAATTTATATGCCACTAAAAATCAATAACGCATGCCCAAGGTGCTCCCAACTATGTTAAAATTGACTAACATTCTAGTGTCCAAGCTCTCTTTCATCTATAGTTCCTCGATTGATCTTGTGCATATACCCCAATCCAAACATGAAAGTGCAAATGTAACTATACAAAAAATGACTCACATAGTGAGTCATATAGATTTTTTTCTACCCATACACATGTAGAGATTCTTGGTTTAAGAAATAGTACTGAAAAGTTATCCTTTACACTAGTAATCCATCATTTAATATTCTCTAGAAACAATCATTAGAGATCTTCTACTATCATGAAAGTAAGTGCTATGGGTATCGACAATAGAACCAAAATGTTGGGTTTATTTTCCTTCACATGGGAATAAATTTCCCTAGGTATGAGCTTAAGTGATAAGAGTCCAATGTGCTATCATGTTAATATTTCATGCAAGAACAAGTTCTCACACACTCACCCAAAGCATGTAGCAAGGGATTGGTTCTTATTGGTTTCTTTACATGAGGGTGTGTTTGTCCAACTACTTAGATAGGGTTATTCAAACACATACATGATAATAAATTCATTATACAATCCATATCTAACTTATCACATGTTCATTTCTCAATGATCAAAAATAAAAAGATGGCATAAATGATAGCTAGCCACCTTAACTCCATAATTAGCTGAATAATAATATTAAATCAATACAAGATTTATTAATCATATTCATAAGTTATCTTTGAAGAATACGCATTTCTAGATTTACAATGTAACCAACTAATATATCAATAACATCCAATTGAAAAACAATATTACTAAATACATCATAGGGAAATTTATGCTTGGGTTTCCCCGACCAAATAGTTACAAAAGTAAATACACTCAAGGTGACTCGCTAGTGATCATTAATATAATTGAGTCATGGTAGTCATTTAAATTAGTTCCTAAGGACTCATGCATTTCTACCATATATTTTCTCTTCTATGCTTGATCCTTATCTCTGAGCACCTATCTTCCCATGAATCGGTGTTGGATTCACGTATGACTTATTCTCTTCCATCCCTATGAATCACTCCATAACTATTCTCTACTTTTTATGTGATCCCCAAGTCTTCCTCTAAGTTTAAATTCCTTCATTATTGGGTTCACTAGTTAATATTCACATTTATTCCATGAGACTTTATCTTTATGCACCATGGACTCCTACATCATGGTCTTTCACACCATGGTCTTTTGCACCATGTTTCTCCACATTGGTTACTCCCAAAAAGTACTTAAAAAAAATTAGGGGCCCAACAATGAGGGTCTAAAATTGTGTCTATAAGTGGAAAAAGGCGTTTCAAGTCATTTTACATTTGTTGAATAACATATTATACCTCTCTTGCTTATACATCTTGGTCAAGGTTTCATAAATCCTCTTTTCCAATGTTAACTCACTCTTGAAATTGCCTCACTTATTATTTCTAACATCCAAATAAGGGATAATGCAGAATGGAAAGGGAAAAGAAGGTGAAGATTATCTTGGTACATTACTCAACCATTTTACAAGTCAATATAGACCCTATTGGCACTTTATTAAGCAGCTACAACAAGTCATTTTGGCATAGATGCAAGTTTATTAAAGAAGAAGGGATTATGGAGGCCTCATTGCAAGGGTGCCAAGTTTGATATGGTATCATAATCCTCTCCAAGGACTCCAATATCTTTCATAAGATCAAACCATTCTAAAAAAGAAGTTTTAGGTATATAAAATACATAAAACCTTTCAAGTCTACCATTGGGTCTTTAACAGGCGAATTAGAGCCAGTTTCATAAGATTATTTCATAGAGGAGAGAGAGAGATAGGGAAAATTATCTTAATAGATTTTTTCCACCCTTATGACCTTAGAAATCATGGCATTAGTATCAATATTGAGAGGCATAGCTATATGAATAATTGTTAACAAGATTAGTGCTCCTAAACTACCTACAAACCCCAATAGCTTAGTTTTCTCACTTTGCCAATAGTTCTGATATTGGTGGGTGCATGTAGGTGATTTAAAAACATTATATATACCTATAATAATATACATAGTATCAATTTATAGGAGAATACCCATGGACCAAACCTGCAATGACAAGGGGGAGCCATGATTGACTATATTTATGAGTTACAGACAAGTTTTGATAAGTTATGAAGTGTTTCCATGCATAAAGGTGATTGAAATAAAGATGTTAATAGTGTATATATATTTATAAAATTACATTATAATCCTAAAAGATACCTATAGGGTCAGAGTTTCCATGAAACTAGGCAAACATGCGTGCTCAACTAGACTGTCAAGATTGCAGGTGTAAGTATGAAGTGCATGTTTAGTTTGAGCTTGAAGTTTTGAAGAGTGATCCATATGGGATAAGGTTAGAGACACATAAATGAGGTGTATGTAAAATTTAAAGGGAGTAATACAAGTTGATAATCCCTTTAAGATCACCTTAAGGGGAAGTTGCAATAAATAAGAAAACTGTGCCAAATATGGAGGCAAAAAGGAAAGTTAATAAAACTTGTGTGTTTATCCCATTTTGGAATGCCTCTAAGAAAGTTAAATAAGCTCCATTGTCTGACCCAATATCCTTTAGGGATGTGAAAAGAAAAAATATCAATTCAAAGACACGGTTATAATGAGGTTTGAAGATAAAATGTCCACCTATAGGTTGCGCACAAAATATGGAGAGAGACTACAATTTTTATACTAAATACGAGGTCTAAAGATAAAGAAAGTTGTATAAGACCTAGATAAAGTTTAAAATAATGTATAGGTCCCTTTACATGAAAGGAAATCATCATTTTGAGCAAGGATCACTTGAGAAAAGAGCTATTAGACCTATTAAGACCTAAATAAAATAATATTACATTTGGGACTTAATCTTTGAGAAACTAATTAGGAGATTATTTTCTTATTGGTTTAAGATGCCTGTAACATATTATAAATTTAAAATGGGTATACCTTCCTTAATCATATTTTTTATAAAGTTACATATATTATTCCATTATTACCATTGGTTTGGGTTCTCTCATAGGGTTTCAAGTGTAAATAGGTAGGTAACAGGCCTATACAAGAGGCATGAGTGGTAGTGATGAGATATAACAAAATAAATGACCTTAAAAATCCCCTAAATTACTCTCAAGCCTATATGAGGACCCAAAAAACACAAATGATCACCTACAACTCTCTCTACAAGCTTGGCTAATATGATTGTGAAGAACATGATGGAGATCATTTGAGCTACCAAGGCTAACTTGCCTCATCCAAGTCATGTAAGAAGGAACATGAAATGTGTGTATCCAATTTAAATGGTGTGACAAGTGAGTAATTATGTCTTAGAGGTGAGAAAATGTAGGAAATATGTAATAAGGCTAAGAGGTTTAAAATTCTTCTTAAACCCTATAGTTAGGAAAGTCACTCCTAAGGCACGATAAAGACTGAATGCAGAAATAAAAACATCCACAAACATGGTAGAGGTTATTTCAAACTTATAAGAGGTAATTTTAATCAATGAACTACATTTTGGATAAAATAGGCCTAAGACCCTCTTCTCAACCTCCACTTATAGTTTACAAAGCTTAAGAAGGCCTAGTTTTTACTTGTGTACTCAAAAGATTAAGTGCATGGGAAAAAATAGTATTAAGAGGTATTATTAGACCCTATTTCCTTCCACTTTGTGGCATTTGGTAGAAGAGAGAGGATATATTATTTATGAATAATCTTCAACAAGTTAAGATACTTTAAACCCTCCTAAACCCTTAAGAGAACCTGATGACTGAGAACATCATTCTAAGGGGATCCAATGCACATGTTTGATTGTGAAATAATCTTGATGACCTTTGAGAACCTCATGATCACCTATTGTAATAATCAATTGGAATGTTTGAGGAAAAAAGGTACATGAATTAGCCTAAATAGCTAGTTGTAGGTTTTTTTTCATGGCAATGGGCTATATAAAAGTTTCTTGATCAGTGAAAGTGGATTTATATGCCTAGATAGATATATTATGATCTTAAATAGGATATTAAAGTGGTTCTCATAACATTTTGACAATATTTTAAGTCACATAATAGGCCTAGATGAGGATTATCTCTTGTTTTTAGAAAGAGTATGAGTGGGTAGACCTTTTCAAGTCCCTCAAAGGTATTTTAAACTTCATGAAACTCATGTATGCATATGATGACATAATAATAATCCTCCTCAAGTCATATATATGTCTATTCCAATGGTGGTAAATAGTTTTGAAGAGATTCTATGTACATGTAGTTTGCTATCCATAATCCCCAAAACATCTTTATAAGCATCTAATGTCACATATGGAAGGCTTTATAGATCATGAAACATAAGTAGGCCTCTTATTTAACTCTTAAGGCTAGATGAAACCTCTATTGCATGAATAATTTCAACTATCTTCAAACTTCTTAATAAATGAGCTATAAATATTCAATTATAGGTGGTCTATAGGCTGACAAAAGATGGAATCATCTTCTATAAGGCCTATATGTATTTGAAAAGATTGTCATGATAACTTGTAAATACAAGGGACAAATTTGGTATGAGAGATAGATTGTCTTCATTGTTTTCTTTTGAATCAAAAAATATTTGACATGAGATTGTAGGATTCTAATGGTAGATATCAAGTGTAAAGAAATATGAGACTTAAGTCACATTATCCCCAAGAGAGGAGATGCATTGAATGAGTCAAGGTTGGTGTGGAAAGATTCTAAGAAGGCCAAATAGGCCAAGTGTCAAACCAACAAATTGTAACTCCTCATTCAAGAAAGGGTAGTTTCAAGAGAGGTTTGATGAGTCATCAAACACAACCAAGAACTCCTACACCAACTTCAGGAAGATCATCATAACACCAAGCTAACACGTGCTAAAGATGAGTTATGTGACTATTTTTCTACCTTCCACTTGGAATTATAACTAATTTGATGATGGATAACATCCATCATATACTCTTGACATGTCCATCTTCTCTCTCTCTCTTCATTGTTCTATAAATTTATCCTTTTAAGGAATCCTCAATCTAAGTATGGTGAAGCCTTGTTAAAGTTAATGCTTGTTATTTCCTTTTAAGATGAATAATAAGCTAGTTTTAGCCTTCTTTAACCTTGATTTTAGTGTATACTTGTAATTGTTCATGATTGATATTGGTAGTATTCTAACTCCCTCTCTTTTGCCCTCTCACCCTTACCTCTTTGCAATTAGGTTAGATATTTACAGGTCACATGAAGTGTTTTATTTGGTTGTATAGGGAATTAGATGTGGAAATATGCCTTTAGTGTTAATTCAATTCACCTCTTGGTTGTCCTTTCTATTTTTTGCATATAAAAAAAAATCTATGTTGAAATACTACTGTAAGGAGACCCTAAAGTTGGAGTTGTGTTGTTTGATTAGTCTTGATTCACTTTACAAGTACATAAGCAAGTGGAGGTCAATATTTTAGTGCATCACCCCTTTTAATTTCATGTTTATCTCTCTCCCTTTTCCTTGTTAGTTGAGTAGGTTAGTGTTAGTTTTAGGTGTTGTATCAAGGGAACTAGCCCTTTCTAGAGGTTATCTCTAGTCTTAGGCCACCCACAACCTTAGAGAGTTCCATTTGCGTCAATTGAGTAAGGAGGCTTGAGACACCTAATTAAAGGGTGTAACTCAAATTTGACAAAAATAACCATATTTTCCAAAATGATCCAATATCAAAGGACACATTGTAATATAAACACATTTATAGTACAAGTATTAACATCATATCACATATAATACTCATATATACACTATCCAAATAATAGAATCATGGTAAACAAATTTAATGAATCAAATATTAACATGAACAATTAATAAACCATATAAATCAAATCACATTTTTCTTTTCTACCATCATGAGATGATCATAAGGTATTAAATCAAAAAGAACATCATATATATATATATATATATATATATATATATATATATATATATATATATATATATAAAGAGAGTCCATGTACATTAATAAGGTAAAAAATGAATGTCATATATCTCACCAAAAAATATACATCATGAATATATACAAGTCATGATATAAAATCCAAAAATCTATGCCAATAAGCTCTGACTCTTGTTATCCTCATGTTCCATTTGTAGTGGTGGTCCCATGGGCCCTGGTGATGGAGGAGGTGGTGGATGATGTAATGACTACCTTGACCCCAAGTATGTTGTGTCTTAGATCTTGCGAAACTTGTAGACCTCAAAAGTAGGTTCCCTAACCTCTTTTGGTATGACCCCCTCATACAGGTTATGATAATATGATACCTCATCATCAGCCTAAAGGATCTCAAGGATAATATGGGAATGAACTATACCTATAAGTGAATGACACATTGTGTCTCACTCCTTGTGGAGCCTCTACACATCTACCCTATCCCTATCTTTATCAGCCTAAATTATTGTCATCTAGGCCACCTCTACCTTTAATGAGATACTCTCTGATTGAAGGGCTACAATCTATCCATCTCTGATAGTCACTTGCTATTGTAGCAAGATAAATCTATCCTATAGGACATCTATCTTAGCTAGCCTCATATTAATCTCCTCTTCAAGCATGTTTGTATTTATACCTACTCTATTTATGCTTGAGGGACCCACCTAACCTAGGTCCCCTTTCCCCATATAAGTGTCTTGACCATCACTATATCATGTTATTATAATCTAAACATCTAGCCCTAGGTATGGGTTGCTATCTCAATAACTTTCATTTATGTAGTTGCTGGCCTCACCTTCTACATCCACATCCATCAGTGCCTAATCTTGAAACTGATATATTCTTATCCCACTATCTGAATTGTTGGAACTAATATCAAATATATTGGGACACCTTGAGGTGTTTTCAATCTCTTAATCTAATCTATACCCACCATATCATATATGCCATTATCACTCCTACATCTGCTGAGTCCCCTCTATACGCCTAATAAATATAGATCACTCCTCCATAGCTACATCTAACCACATGCTTTTCTATAGGCTACTCTAATGTACTAATCTCTTATAATTTGAACAAAGTATCTTGGACCATCTAACACATCTTTTTACATATTGAACTGCTATCACACTTGATCTAGTCTATACTCCCCAATAATGTGTCCCTACTTGCCATTAATGAAGCATATAATGGTCATAAATGTATTACACCAACCATAAATCAACCATAGAATCTATAATGGTAGATAGGGACACCAAAAAAAATACATATACCATATAATCTATCACTCTAGGATATAGGTAGATGTCCCCCCTGTGCCCTCTGGGACCAACTCCTATCTAGACCCATACATAAGCCACCATCTCCTCTATATCTCATACTTTCCTCTAACTTACTGGTCGATCCATAACAATGTGCTCTTGGGCCTAAACTTGGATTAATATAGATACACCAGTGCTCTAACCACAATGATATGTAACCATGTATAGATCTTGGTACAACTGGGCTAATACAATCATCCCTTAAGCAAAGATAATGATCTCATCTAACATGTCTCTAATCATCCCACCTAGGCCCATATGAAAGAATTGGCCACTCTTGTTAGGTAGCATGATGTCATTGACAAAGGACATGAGTATAACTACCTCTGTCAACCTCTTTTGATGGCAAAGGATCCTATGGTGGTAGGTCATCTGGTTGAATATTTGTGTATATCTTGATCAAGTTAATATCCACTATCCCACCCTCCATGGAATATTAAAACCATCGACCAAGTCATCTAACAAATCCTATCACCCTATGGGCTAGTCTAATTTAATATTTTTCTTATAATTGGTAGCCTTAGAGTCTTCTACACATCCTCTAGTGTAACAGTGGCCTCTCTGATGGGTAGAAGATGTCTCTGAGTACCATCTCTTAGTCAATACACTAAAGTAGGCTCTATTCCTTCTAATTAGTGGCATGTTGGTGATGTGTATTATACAAATAGCCTTTACAAATGCACACATCTCCTTGGTATAGATCTACCTCATCTACAAGTAATGTATCATTCATACACGATCAAAATAATGAACCACTCCTGCACACATAGGCAAGTTAACACATATCACTAATTCTATTAAAAATCAAATCTAGCTAACATCTCTGTAAGGCAAATCTAATATATTATTTATACTAAATGATGCTTATAAGTATTTAATCTAGTTTATGCCTAGACCAATTAAAACACTTCTATTTTGAATAGGCCTAATCTCTTTCTCCTTGACCAATTCACTATTTTCTTAGATTTTCATTGTTTATTAGAGCATTTTCATCAGTTCCCCCTCTTCCACATTTTTGTTGATTCAACATTTTCTACTCTTTTTTGTGTTTTCATTATTTCAGGGTGAAATCATCATTTTACATAGCATTTACACTAGTTCCATAGCATTTTCACTTTTTTTAATAGTAGAACCACCAATTTTGATAGTGAAACTATTGATTCCATTTTCATGAAATCAGTGGATTCAACATTTCCCTAGATAAACCTAGAAACAAATGTTTATTAAATGAAAAGAATACTAAGGAGGAACCTACTTACCATCTTTCCCTCATGTGGTGGTCGCCTGTGTTCTCTCAAACCCAGTCACTGAGGTACCTCTGTCATGCATGTGGAACCATTATTCGCTATAACCTCTCGCATAAAACTAGAGCTAAAACATTCAATAAGGGAGATAAATAATGAATAAAATTGAAGTTTGAAAATTTACCCCCCCTTTTGCTCCTCATTTTCATTTTGTTCTTCCTTGGAAGCCCATTTATGGATCCATTGACTATTTTTCATCTTGTTTTCTTCTATGTTTTTATTTTTTTTGACCTTTTCACTTACAAAATATGCTTTTTCTTCATTTAAGGGCTCATCTATTTTAAATATTCTTTGACCCTTACCTTGAGGGGACATCTAAGGATTATCAATCACCCTATGTGGCATTAATTTGAGTCCATTAGCCTATAAATTTATCAAATCATGAACACATCATTGTTTAATTATTATAAAATTTCTTCATAATGATTTTTTATTATTTAAAAAGATGTTATTGTTCCTTGTGTCTTGCAACACCTTATAAAACAAAGGTAAAATGTAGATACTTCATTTTAACCACTTCCATGTCTAAAATGAAATCAAAATGACTTTCTACAATCACACATAAAATTAACCAAAAAATTGTAGATTGATTCTTTTACCTACACAACTACCGATTTAATCCGAGTTTACAAAAAAATGTTCCTAATGGGGCAATACACCATAACATCAGAATATTTTACTAATTTCACCCAAATAAATGTAACCATTTGCAAGTGTTATTTTGGGGCAATTAAATGAATATTTAATTGGATAAATGACATTACAAATACATAATTCTTTTAATTGTCAATTAATCACCTTGATTAATTAACTTAAATTTTCCTCTAATATAAAATTCCAAGGCTTTTTAAAAACTTCTCTTTTCCTAAAAACAAAATTGAAATTCTACCTCACATTAGTGACATCATTTGGAAATTCAATGGAATAGGGAGAACAATGCAAGCAAGGTGGCTTATGACATGGTAACTTACACACTCTCTTACACCTATGACATGACCTCTTACACACTCATTTATGACATGGCCTATGACACAATCCAAGAGGACTAATGATTGCATTTTTCTTCCAAATATCTTCCAAACTCTAATTTTAATTAAATGTAACCTCTTACATTTTCAACCTCTAACATTTATGAGTTTGAATACCCCTCTTTGCCATTGATCTTGATCTTATATCAATGGCTTAAATTCAAACCAAAAGTCTATAAATGCAATGGCGTTTGGCCATCATTGATAATCTCTCTTGAACTAAAATTATTATGCCAACATTATAATAGAGTTTCACACCTCTTCATACGACTCTCAAGCCAAATCAAGTGTAGACAATGGGAAATTTTTCACATGCATGGAGTTGACATTGCCAAACATCTCTAGTCTACAATCTGAGCATAAGCCTCTTCAAACTGGCAATCAAAGGATTCTCCAAGGAAGGTATAACATGTTTGTTTATTTTCTACTTGATTCAAATTTTATTTGATCTTTCTTAATCCTAGTGGATAGGCTTATAATGTCATGTTAATTCAATTATTTTGGTGTTTTATTCACTAACAATGAACTAACCCTCTTTTGATTCCTAATCTACACAAACCTCATAAAACCCTTCACATTTTTTCTAGATTTTGCCAAATATTCTTTAGATCCTATAATACAAAAAGGTGTTTACATCATCCCTTACTCCAATGGTAAATATTAGGGGGGGACTAGTAGGTCTATCCAAATGATGCTTAAAGAGAATACTAGAGACATTCACAATTCACATATTGATACTTTTGATCTTAAAAAACATGCCAATTACGTGAAACACCATATTTGTATTGATCAAGAAAAACTTTTAGTTAAAGTGGAAGATTATTGGAAAATAAAGGTGAGTGAGGGAAATAATTGAAATAAAAAGACACAAAAAAATCTAAGCAGGGATAAGGGCTTGGTATTGGTGATTTCGAACATCTAAATTTGAATCATTTAAAAATATAGGACAACACACATATAAGATAAGGTGGCTTGATGTTAGCAATATTATCTTTTTTTTAGTAATTAAATTTTATTTATCTTTTGTTGCAAGTGGTCAACCTTCTTTCCTTTGGTTCACTTTTTCATTATTATTATTTAAGGTGGAAACTATTGTTGTAATTCCTCAAATCAATTTAACATTTTCTCTCCCTGAAGATGGGTACACATATTATACCTAAAACCTTGGGTTTATATTCATTTAACATGAGGACTCTAAAAACAACATTTTCAAATTTACTGCATCATGGAAATATACATAATATTAACATAATGAGAACATTAATATGTATTTTAATTCAAGGCAATGGTAGCCAAAATGACTCACAAATTATTTGATGGTGTAGACACCTAACTTTGGTACAAGGTTTATTATTAATTTTTTTTTAGTGTTATTTTGTGTTCATGGTCTTTTAAGTTTGAATCAAGGTCTTACTGGTGCTTTTATGTGTGTTTTTATTCTTATTTTTATTCTCTGTGGGATCCCATGCCTTTATGTTTCTTTTATTTTCTCTTTTTGTTTGGTTTTAATTGTACTTGCAAGAGGTTTTTTGCTTTCTTTTACTCTTTGGCTTATGTTAATTCTTTAGTTGGGGTGGATTTGGCTAACCATCAAATTTGTATCATATGGATTCAAAATCCCACCAAATCCAACCCATATCTTTTTGTGGGCCCTTTTACCTTCCTTTACCTTTTTTGATGTTCAGATTCATGAATGTTAATTATTTGTCTTTTTTTTTGGTTATATTGTGTGCCAATAGGTTACTAATTAAAAATTGAGACACCTATATATAAATATCATCCTAAAGGAATTCCAATAGCAAGTATCTAGAGGATTCTTCAAACATTCAAGTGAAATTAAGTCTACTCATACTTTACATTGATATATTTGTGCTCTTAAGGACTTGAAACAAGGTTTAATTGCATTTTTTACCAATGATCATGTAGTTGCATTACAAATAGGGAGAGAAGGTGAAGTCCTTACTCACAGGCACTAGAGAATTACATAAACTCTAATTCTAAGTGTGTGGGATATGTAATTGTAACTCCTTGACTAGGTTTCCTGAGTCAACTAATCCTACATTTATTTTTTTCTTCTTGCATCCATTCTTGGCTAATTAGGGTAAAGATAAAAAAAGAAAATATAGACATTTATGCTTACCAATTCAACAAAGTGAACTCAAAAATATATTTTTTGTTTGCCATCACATCTACATAGAATTTTGTAAAGTATGAAATTCATCAGAGTATAAATTCAATGCATGCATAGGTACACATCTGTAAAATCATCAATTCCACATAGTATAGATTCAACACTGTGTCAAATATGTCCTTTTAATTGTTGACATTCATATGTTTAGGGTAACATACCAATCTATTTGATAAATATATTACAGTCTCCAAAAATTAGAATAATAAATGGGTGTGTTAGATTTAACCTTATTTGTGTTTTCATTGTTTGCACACACTTTATTCAATTGCTTGTTTTATGGTTTACTATTTTTAGTGCATGAGATAGGTTCAATTAATCTTTTAGATTATATTATATTAGATATCCCTTGTGCGCTAATTTTTATTATTTGTGCACATAGTAATTATCCTCAAACCATAAATAATTAAAAAAAATAGTGAACCCCTCCATTCTTCAAATGTTTACACCTTACAAAGTTTCCCCTAGGGTTTGATTTCTATTTTTTTTTTTATTTGATTTTTAGATCTACGTCTTATTTTTATTTGGATATAACACTAGACTAGTGTTTTCATTCATAATTCATATATATTCATTAGAATTACATCTACATTTCATATTTACGTGAATTAAATCCTAGTTATTATTCAATTTAGAATTCAATGTCATCCTTTCCCCTTATAGATACCTAATTTTGGTACTATAGACACCTAAATTTGGTATTAAACACTTTGGAAATATAAACTCTAACATAATTAGATAATGCATATACATTTGAATATTGAGTACACATTCCCTATATCCATATGCACATATATGGTCTTGAACACCTATATTTTCTATATACAGCTATTCAAGATCAGCCTTGTCTATACAAAAACATCTCATAATATATACAAACCTTGTCCTTATATTAAATAATTGATTTAAAATTCCAATACATTATCAATAATGTTTGGATAATGTTGGTTACTATAAGAGTCTACCTCTACTAGTAGTGTTTAGGCACACTCAAGAACTATTTTTCAAATTCAGATGTCTCCTTAATGTTGTTCTAGACATGTTTGATGAGTATGTCATAACATAAAATAATGAAGAGTCATCTATTACAAATCATTCCTAAGGTTATACTCACTTGGATATCACTTGAAAAATTACTTAGTCACACCTTGATAATCACTTGGAAACTTAAGGAATCACTTTGCAATCTCTTAAGACATTATCAAAAAATCATACCCATTTGAAAAATTCTTAAAGGATCAACCCTATATCCAATCTGAATAGACAAAAGTCAAAGTTGTATGGTGTCAAGTGTTGAAGATCTAAGCATTACATTGTATTCTAAATTTTTCATGATGTTGCACACACACATAAGTGGGATAATTATGTATGGTTTGAGACCTCTTTAGAGTATTAGAATGTAGGAAAAACTCATCCATTTATTTTACCAGAGTTTAAAATGAATAGGTGTGTTAAATATAATTTAGATAAGTTAAATGAAATAAAAATTAAACTTTACAAATGAAATTTAAATAGGTAGAATGTGTTGGATAATTGTCAATGATGTCATGGAGGTGTCCCGATGAGTGGATGAAGATTGTTGATAGTCTATGTGACAATGACAAAGTGTGCAATGTGCTTGTCTTAGTATGCTTGAAGAAGGATTGGTTAATCTTCAGAGTTTTTATGGTTTAAGATGTTTTGGGATGAGTCTAATGTATTGAGAATGTGAAATAGGTCTCATAATAAGTGTTCTAAGCTTTGAGAGCTTGTGTGCATGAGTGGTATTCATTCAGTTCTTCATTATGTTCATCTAGACTTTTTGGTCCAGTGGAAGAAAATCTAAGTAATTAGTTTGATGATGCCATAATTACCACATATGGATGAGTCAGGAGGAGTTGGTCATATGGTTGTGATCACATTAGTCCCTAGTTATTATGTGCCAGATCTCAAGTCATGGATGAATCAGGGTCGAAGATATGAGGATGCTAATTTAGCCACTCAGACAAAATTCACTATGTTTCCATACTTAGCCAAACTTGTAAAAGGGATCAAGACTATTTGAGTAAGCATGTTAATGAGGTCAATATTCAAATAAGTGGAGGTGTCAGGATAAAATGATTATATGGGTTTGTTCATTTTTATGCCTACTTTCTATGCACTAATTTTAAGATCATGTAACTAAGTGTAATAAAAGATATGCATGTGGAAAGTTGGGCTCCTAGGTATTTTAACTATGTTTTCCCATACTTAACCAAATTTTCATGAGGCAGGAAAGAGTCGAGTAATAATTTTGATGGTAGCATATCTTGTACATGTATACATTTCAAGAGAAGGTGATCATATGGGTTTATTCAATTTTGAGATTAGTTTATTTATGATAAATTTTAGATCATGTGATGAAGCACATCAAAAGATATGCATGAGAAAATTTGGACTTATAGGTAGTTCTAGGCATAATTAACTCTATGGAAGAAAATTCTATGTGAGCATGTTGATGATGGTATATCTCATACATGTCTGGATTCCAGGAGCTAATTGTTATATGGATGAATTTTCCTATGTGGGGAGATCATATGGTCCAAATTTAAGATCATGCATTGAAGCACATAAAAAGTTATTAAGGCTCAAATTTGGCTTATCAGATAGAATGCAAGTGTCCCCATACTTAGTCAATTTTTCAAGAGTTAAAGTTTAGGACCAAATGAAGATCTAATGGTGCATGGGTGATCATACAGATCAAGATCAATAATGCATGTTGAGCAAGATGGTAAGAAGTGTTTGAGGTTTAATGCTAAGCAAAGGTATAGGATAAGGATCTAATGGTGAGTGGGTGTTCATAAAAATTTATCAAATAGTGTGAGATACATGATAAAGACCTAACTGATCCACAAAGTTTGATAGAATGTGTTGAGTCAAAGTTTCAAGATTGCATGAGGTGAGGTCAAAGTGACTGAGGTTTAACATTTGAGTATTGGAATATATGCATTAAAGTTTAGAAAAGATCAATGGTGTGTATTTTATATAATTATTGAGGACATAAGATGTGATCTTAGTGTTAAAAGTTTAACTGACCATTGACATTTAAAAATTTAAATTTTAACAAAGGGAAAAACTAGTCTTTGTATTTTGGCTATAAATTTTGATCCAAGATGAATTTGCTCATGGTGTAAAAAGTAAATATGTAGAGGAATCCAATTAATATATGTAAATATGGATTTGAATATTTTAAAGTGTGTACAAACAAAGATATTGAGCTCTAAATTTGACTGTGTTTTCATACATGTTCTGCAAGTGACCCAAAAAGGATGTTTGAGCTTATGTAGATGTTGTTTTGATGTTTCATGGTGAATTAGCTATTGAAGAGTGTTGTAGACTCCATGAGGATGCTCTTTGTGTATTATTAAAAATTTACCAATTGTATGTTGTATGAATAAAAGCTTATAAGGTGACTATGTGTTTGCTCATAATGACTATGTGTACATAATATGGTTTAAGCAATTTATACTTAAGAATAAGGGTACTATGATGGATATGTAAACTTAAGGGGGACCTATAGATCATGTAGAATGGTTCCATGCTTTTGGAAAGTGTTCTTATTATGTTCAGAGAAGTGTTAAAGAGCTGAATGAGTCTCTATAGGACCTAAAAGTGACTTAGGCCTATTTGAAAGTAGATTGTGCTTAAGTGTGACCCATGTGAGATAAATTAAGGGTGAATAAATGTATTATGGATGATAATTTTTTTTTATAGTATTGTTAATTAATGAATCACACACAAACACACACACACACACACACACACACACACACACACACACACACACACACACACACACACACACACACACACACACACACACACACACACACACACACACACACACACACACACACACAGTGAAACCAAATGTGTTGGTTTCTATACTTGTATGTGTGATGTGGAATAATTATGCAAGGTGGATGTGAGAGTTGTGAAATGAAGGATAGGTAGTCTGCTTGTTGGTTAAGTTAATGAGTAGAATAGTTTATTGACTATATATATGACTTGTATTATATATTAATAATATCAGGATAGTGCTCTTGTAGTTTGAGGATATGCAAAGAGGTTTGAGTGTGCATATGAGACAATTTGAGTGAAAAAGGAGAGAGATTGTGGCATGCCTATGTGAGAGGATTGTTTGAGATAAATAGAGAGTTTGTACATGGGTTAAATAATTAGAGATATATAATAAAGTGTTGAATACATGATTTATAAGGTGGAGGTGTTCAAATGAGGGTCGAAAGGACTCGGTATTCCTTAGGGGTAGTTCCTCCTTGTAAAATAAGTGTTTCACTAAATACCTTTGGTTAGGAGGACATGATCAAGGTTTGTTGGTCTAAAGAAGTTGATTAGTCTCTTGTTTGTAAATTATTATAAGATATTAGTCCATTTTTATTGTAATCTTGAGAGTGGGTTTTATTCCCCATGAGGGTTTCTCATAGGAACTATGTGTTATATGTTTGATCTTATGTATGCATTGAATGTATGAACTCTCTTGTTAATGATTCTTGATCAAGTTGATATATGTTAATTGGTTAATAGTTTAAAGGATTGCATTTGAAATTTAAAAATATGGGATCATTGATTTATCCCCCCTCTTATTGATTGTACCTCTATAAATTGGTATCAAAGCAAGGGCCTTTGGTAAAGGCTTGATAACTTGAATGTGATCCAAAGTACAATGGCTAGTTAGAATGTGCAAGGTGGTTTCTCTACTAAGCAAGCACCTATTTTCAATAGATCTAATTATGAATTTTTTAGTGCTAGGATGAAGACATATATTATGTACCTAGGGTTTGATGTATGATAATCTATTTTGGATAGTTATGTGTTTCCTGCTATTCCCCCATCTAGTGTTGTAGACAAGAAGCTGTTTGAGAATAATTCTAAGGAAATGAATGCCATCACTTGTGGTATTATAGAAAATGAGTTAACCAAAGTAATTAATTGTACATATGCCAATTAAATATGGGATAAATTGAAGATTATTTTTGAAAGAGATTTAAAGGTTAAGCTTGATAAGTTACAAACTCACAGAAGGTAGTTTTAAATTCTCAAGATGAATGAAGAAGATATTATAGTATCCTTTCTATAGAGAGTTGATGAGATTGTGAATATCATCAGAGGTCTTGGAGATAACCTTGAAGAGGTTAATATTTTTTAAAAGGTATTAAGGTCTATATCCCCCAAGTTTGATCCAAAACTTTTTGCTATAGAAGAAAGTCATGATCTTACCTAGTTATAGATAGATCAATTACATGGCACCCTTATTGCCTATGAGATGAGGAAGAATGATGATATACCACCAAATAAGGAAGAAAATTTTAAGACTAAAATGAAGACAAAGAAGAAGTTACAAGCTAAGAATTTCAAAGAGGATGATATTCCTGATATAAATGAGGATGAACTAATTGCTTTAATTTCAATAAAATTAAGAACATGTTCAAGCAAGCATAAAGGTAAACTAGCTCTCAAATACTTCAATTGTGGTGAAATAGGACATTTTAATAATAAGAGGCCTCATAAGTATAAGAAATATGATGATGAAGAGTATGATCAAGGTCATGATGATGGCAAGAGATATTTTAGGTCTAATAAAATCAAGAAGGGATTTAAAAGGTTTGATAACAAAAAGTACTTTAATGACAAAAAGAGTCTCTACACTAAATAAGATTATAGCTCATCAGATGAGAGTGAAGATATGACTCAGTGTATTATCATGAATATGATGGTGTTATTAAAGATTAAGCTCTATTCAAGGTTGAGGAAGGGAGTTACTCACATCAAAAGGAGTACATTTGTAGTGATTCAGATAATGATGAAAATGAGGTGGACTATGATATTGATTTGATAAATGATCTTGAAGAAATGAAGATTGAAAATAAGATTAACAAGAAGATGAAGTCATAACTCAAAGACTATGAGGAACAATTCAGTATTTTTGAGGCAAGAATGAATGAAGATGCCAAGGAGCATGAAGATATGGTCAAGCATCTCAGTTGTCAATTAGAAATCCTATTTACAAGCCTCAAAGATAAAGAAGATGAGTTTTCAAGGTATGCTTTTGAGATTATATCTTTGAATTATGAGTTAGAGAAGTCTGCAAGCAAGGTGAAATCATCTATCAAGTTTGATAAAAGTTTTAATAATCTGGATGATATCCTAAAGAGTCAAAATTTAGTTAGTGATAGATCTAGATTGGGTTTTAATGAAGATCCCAAAGTTACTTCTCAAGTTGACATGAATGTCAATAAGAACAAGGTGGATTAGACTTTGAAGATAAATAATCAGATAAAGAATGAAGGTGCTAGCAGAATAAAGACAAATCAGATTAGACAACCAAATGCCATAAGGTATGCAAATTTCAATGGTTACTACTATACTTATAATTAGTTTGGGCATAAAGTTAGAGGATGTATAAGACTTGTTATAATTGAGTTTGTATGGGACTATGATGGGGGTCATTAATTAAAAAGAGTAAGCAATGTTAAGTGCTTAAATTGTCTTAATGAAGGACATTTTTCTAAGCAGTGTCCAAATAAGGAAAGATAAGGTAAGTCTTCTTCAAAAGTAGTAGTTTGTTTCAGTTATCATGACATTGGACACATTGATAGTTTTTATTTGAATAAGGTAAGACAAGTTGAGTTTCCATCAAGGAGTATGGTTTGATACAACTATGAATAGAGAGGTCACATTACTAGATTCTCCAAGAAAAGGCCATTAAGTTAGAATAGATTTTATCAGGTTCCTATAATGCAAGGTAGAAGGCAAGTGAACTCATGGAGACCAAAGGTGGTAAGTAGGAATTATGATGAGTCTATAGGTCTAAGTAATCTATTTTATATGGTGGAGAATGCCTCCAAAGTTGAAGATTCCTAAGAGGTCTCATTGTCTTCTCATGTTGAAATTGAAGATATCAAGCTCAAGGAGAAGACCAAGGTGCTGGTTCAAGCTAGTTCTGAGGTATGTATGAATCCAAATGAACATCTTGCTATTGTTGAACAAGTGCCTAGTGATGAGGATCCAAAATCCAAGGAATATTATTTAGATGAAAAGATATGCCATGAATTTATGCTATCTCTATTTATTGATAATCCAATCATAGAAGAAAAGGAGAATGTTGTAGTAGTTGAGGAAGTTATGTCTCTAAAGCCAAAGAGAAAGAAGAACTATAAGTATCAATTGATAAAGGAGGAGAAGGAATATGAGGAGTTGTTTGTGTTTTATATTATTGAGGTATAGAGGGTGTCTCTATCTATGCTTCTTAAGAGACTCTTTTCAAGTGGAGAAGTAAGGGTTTTTGTGGTCTTTTTTAGTTGGAACAGTCTGCAAGGTCAGAATTGATAGTTTCTAGGTGGAAAAGGAGGATTTATGTTTTTGTCAAGATGATATTTTTGTATAAAAAGGCCTATTGACCTTATTATATCATGCTCCAAGTGGTTTTTTGGTTTGAAGATATGCTAAAGTTAAATTGGATATTTTGTGTGCTCTTAGTTTTCTCAATTTTTGGCTTGAGGGCAAACATGCCTAAAATGGGTTATAGGAGGTATGGGTTCCCAAAGGTTTTGAAGCTCAAATTTTGGTTTAGAAATACGTGATGGTTATCTCTAGGTGTACAAGAAGTTTCAAATGTAGGTGTTAACTAGAAGGAGTTTTGTTGGCCCTATTTATTTTTGAGATTTTAGGGTTTTGAGCTATGCTAGAAAAGTGGTTGGCTTTGTGAGTTGAGATATTATATTCTTAATATGTTGAATGGGCCAAATGGGTGGTCAAATCAAGCTTCATATAGAATTGAAGGTTTGTGGTTCTCAAGTTATTCAAGTTTTTTATCTTGTTGGAGGCTTAATTAGGTAGTTGGTTTGTGAAGGAAGTATATTGTAAAAGATGAAATAGTTGTTTAAAATTGGTGTAATTGAGTGGGAATATGAGAGTGCTTTAGATATGAAGTTTTAGGTCTTGAATATGTGTCTATTAAAATTTTTGGTCTCTGCAAGTTCCAGGTAGGGTTATAAAGAGGCGAGACAGGCCTAGTTTGAAGAAGAGTGCTTTTTTGCTTAGTTTATACAAAAGAGAAAGGTATGTTTAACTCAAGGAGAGTTATCAAGTTGGTCTAGTGCGTGTCTCATATTTAATGAGTATCATGAATTTCTGTTGATGGTCCTTGTGGTGGCTTAAGAGTGAAGGCTAGTGAGCATGTGTGTTTATTATTTGTGGTGTGGAGATATGAAGATGCTCAAAAGGTGAAATTATTCATAGATATTAGGGGGATTACATAATATATGTTTATTTTTGAGTTATATTAGATTCTAGTGGTTTTTGTGTGTTCTTTTTTCATTGGTTACAGTGCTTGGTTGAAGAGAGTGTTGGCATGGAAAAACATGAAGTTATCAAGGCAAACAGAAGTAGGCTCAAGGTAAGGGGGAGTTTGTATCATATTTATAAGATGGTACTTTCATATTTTATATTATTTTTAGGTCCTTAAGATCAGTTGGTTCCCACTTTATCATTGTTTCAAAGGGGGAGAAAGTTCCTATTGTGGGAGTGCTTTGAGAGAGAAGGAAGGTGAGCTATATATTGCTATATATGTTGGTTGTTGACATCAATAACCAAGGGGGATATTTTTGGAGAATTATAAATTATTTTATGATGATGTCATAAAAGTGTCCTTTTGAGTGGATGAAGATCCTTGATATTCTATGTGACAATGACAAATTATGCAATGTGCTTATCCTAGTATGCTTGAAGAAGACTTGGTTGATCTTCAGAGTTTGCATGGTTTGAGATGTTTAAAGATGAGTCTAAAGTATTTATCATGTGAAAGAGGTACCATAAGAAGTGTTATATGATTTGAGAGCTTGTGTGGATGAGTGTTATTCATCTAGTTATTCATTATGTTCATCTAGACTTTTTGGTCCAGCTGTAGAAAATCTAAGTAGGCAGTTTGATGACATCATAATTGCTACTTATGGATGAGTTAGGGGGAGTTGGTCATATGGTTGTGATCAAATTATTCCCTATTTTTTATGCACCAGATCTCAAGTCATGTGATGAAGTGTGGTTAAAGATATGAGGATGTAAAGTTTGCTACTTAGATATAATTCACTATGTTTTCATACTTAGCCAAAATTTTAAAAGGGCTCAAGCAGAGTCAAGCAAGCATGTTGATGAGGTTAAAATTCACATGAGTGGAAGTGTCAAGACAAAATGATCATATGGTTTTTTTAAAATCTTTGTGCTTATTTTCTTGCGCTAATTCTTAGATCATGTGACTAAGTGTAATAAAAGATATGCATGTGCAAAGTTGGGATCCCAAGAAATTTGACTGTGTTTTCCCATAGCCAAATTTGCATGAGGTAAGAAAGAGATGAGTAAGAATTTTGATGATATCATATATCACATGTGTGGACATTTCAAGAGAAGGTGATCATATGGATTTGTTTAGTTTTGAGCTTAGTTTATTTTCTCTAAATTTTAGATGATCCAATGAAGTGCATCAAAAGATATGCATGAGCAAAGTTGGCCTTCTAAGTAGTTTCAGGCATAGTTGGCTCTATGAAAGAAAATTTTTAGTGATCATGTTGATGATGGTATATCTCACATGTGTGTGGGTTATATGAGCAAATTTTTATATAGATGGATTTTCCTATGTGGGGAGATCATATGGTCCAAATTTGAGATCATGCATTGAAGCACAAAAAAAGTTATTAAGAATCAAAGTTAGCTTCTTAGACAAATTGCAAGGGTCCCCATACTTAGTCTATTTTACAAGACTTAAAATTTAAGACCAAATGAAGATCCAATGGTGCATGGCTGATCATACAGATCAAGATTAATGGTGCATGTTGAGCAAGATTGTAAGAAGTGTTTGAGGTTTAGTGTTGAGAAAAAGTACATGATAAGGATCTAATAGTGAGTAGGTGTTTGTAAATATTGATCAAATGGTGTGAGCTGCATGATAAATACCTAACTGATCAGCAAAGATCAATGGAGTACATTGAATCAAAGTTTCAAGATTACACGATATGAGATTAAAGTGATTGTAGTTTAACATTTGAGCATTGGTGCCTATGGATTAAAGTTTGGACAAGATCAATGGTGAATAATTGATCTAAGTAGAAAGGACATGAGATGTGAGCTTATTTTTCAAAGTTTAACTGTGACCATTGACATTTAAATATTTGAATTTTAACAAAGGAAAAAAGTATTCTATGTATTTTGGCTTTAAATTTTGATCCAGGATGAATTTTCTCATGGTGTAAAAAGTGAATATGTAGATAAATCCAAGGTGCATCTAGAAATATGGATTTGAAGATATTTAAGTGAGTACAGACAAAGATATTGATCTCAAAAGTTGACTATGTTTTTGTGCATATTTTGTAAGTGACTTGAGAAGGATGTTTGAGCTTATGTAGATGTTGTTTCGATATTTCAAGGTGAATTGGCTATTGAGGAGTGTTATAGACTCCATGAGGATTCTCTATATGCATTATTAAGGATTGAACAATCGTATGCTGTATGAGATGTTATTTCAATGTTTCATGGTGAATTGGCTATTGGGGAGTGTTGTATACTCCATGAAGATTCTTTGTGTGCATTATTAAGGATTGAACAATCATATGCTATATGAATAAAGGCTTAGAAGGTGATTATGTGTTCACTCATAATGACTATGTGCAAAGAATATTATTTAAGAATTTTATGCTTAAGCAAAAGGGTAATGTGATGGATATAGACACTTAAAGGGGATCTATAGATCATGTATAATGGGTCCATGCTTTTGAAAAGTGTTCATGTGTTCTTGTTATGCTCGTAGAAGTGTCAAAGAGCTGAATGGGTCTCCATAGGACCTAAAAGTGACTTAGGCCTATTTGAAAGTAGATTGTGCTTAAGTCTGACCCATATGATATACCTTGAGGGTGAAGGCATGTATTGTGGCCAATAAGGAAGTATTGTGGTCTTGTTAATTCATGTATGCTCTATATATAGTGAAACCAAATGTGTTGGTTTTTAGACTTGTATGTGTGACGTGGAAGAATTGTGCAAGGTGGATGTGAGAGTTATGAAGTGAAGGATAGGTAGTATGCCTATTGGTTGAGTTAATGAGAATAATAATTTGTTGATTATGTGCATGACCTATAGGTCATGTTACTAATACCAGGATAGTGCTCTTGCAATTTGAGGATATGTGAAGAGGTTTGAGTGTGCATATGAGGGTAGTTTGAATGAAGGAGAGATATTATGACATGCCTATGTGAGAGGCCTATTTGAGATAAAGAGAGAGTTTATATAGGGGTTGGATAAATAGAGAGCTATCATCAGGTGTTTAATACACCATTTCTAAGGTGGAGGTGTTCAAAAGAGGATCTAAAGTACTTGGTCTTACTTAGGGGCAATTTCTCATTGTGAAATAGGTGTTTCACTAAATACCTTTGGTGAGGAAGACATGATCAAGGTTTACTAGTCTAAAGAAGTTGATCAGTCTATTGTTTGTAATTTATTATAAGATATTAGTCCATTTGTGTTACAGGCTTGAGAGTGGGCTTTATTCCCCATAAGGGTTTTCCATAAGAACTATGTGTTATGTGTTTGATCTTATGTATGCATTGAATGTATGAGCTCTCTTATTAATGCTTCTTGATCAAGTTGATATATGCTCATTGGTTAATAATTTAAAGGAATACAATTGAAATTGAAATATCTCAAATCACTAATTCACCCCCCCTCTTAGTGATTTTACCTTTTTTAGAATGAAATTAAAATATTAAATTTGACAAAGTGAAATCAAATGAAATAAGACTAAATATGAAAAAATTGGAAAACTTAGTTTTTTTAATGAGATGTGAAGCTGATAGATAACTAAAAATAATAAAAAACAACTAATTTTGTAATTGCATAGAAATTGAGATTGAAAATGATGGACATAATTATCCAACTTGGGATAGAATCGACTTCTAATATAGTCTTCAATTTTTTGATCTTGTCTTCTATTAAAAACTAGGAAACTCAAGTCACGTTCATTTACGATAGCTTAAATCATGCATGTATGTAGAGATTTAACCTTCAGATGTGCACAAAATCCTTGAATATGACTTATTAAATTTTGAAACCCTAATGATGTTTTCTAATGTTTGAAAACCTAAAAATAAAAAGGGGGAATGTAATGGGATGAGTGAATGCCAATCACCCACATGATGATTGAAAATTGCCTATGTATTCAATACTTCAAAGAGGAAATCAAGCCCACATAGTTCTCCCACTTAGAGTGCTTTGTGTAATTATGCTCTTTTGACTATTTGAATGCATATATAAAAGGCTTGAATACTTGATAATACTTTACATTGGCTTGGGTAAAATAGGTTTTGGACTTGGCTTAGGACTGCTTTAAGTGATTTGAATCAAAATTGGGAATAATAGTGAAGATTTAATTAATGTGAAATAGTGTAAATGTGCCTCTATATTTAATTTTCCAAGTGGTCAAATAAGTCACTTAAGCATGCCTTTATAGCAATCCAAAATGTGAAAACCTCATGCTACATATCCTAAAAACATGGACAAAACTATAAGAGAGGGTTCAAAATTGAAAAATTATCATTAAAAGGATTAAGGACAAGAACATCCCATAGGGGAAAATAATTCTTTCCACTATTATCCCATACTAGACATTTTTGTCCTCAACAGAAACCCATGAATTTTGGGTTCAAGGATGATTGTGTAGATGATTTGAGGGGTTTTTAGTGGTTAGTTTTTTTATGTAGGTGTTAGATAGAAATTTAGAAAATAAATAGGTCTAAATGGGTGCTTATGATAGAGCAAGGTGGTGAAATAGGTATAGATTAAGTGCTAAATTCAATTAAATTTAAATGTGACTAAAACTGACATTATCAAGTATTCGTGACCAAATTTGAATGACTACACCATTCAAGGGTGAGTGGTTTAAGATATCCAACCCAAAATAGTAAACCATTTTTCAATAACATATTATGATCGAAAGTGAAATTAGGATTTGGATAGAAGGAAAAGGAAAATAGACATCATTGCATAGGATTGAAGGTGTATGCACACATAAGAATCATTTGAAGGTGTAGGTGAATGGGTCTCAAGAGTTACATACATGAAAAATACACAAGGACATTGTTGGTAACCATTAGAAAATTCTATCTATCATAGGGGTTAGACTTTTCTATCAATGTCGAGAGAGGTCTTCAACCTTTGTTTTAGGTATGAGAAGCTAACAAATAAGTTATAGAGTGTTTCTAGGCATAGAGACAACTTTTGTGAACCACAACAAAACAAAATCAACTAAGCACATTTATCTCTTCTTTTTTTTGTCACTTCTAAATTGAAATAATTCTATATCTAGAATACCTTTTTATCTATTTTTTTATTATTGTGACCCTAATAGGATAAAATTCATAGAATATTTAGATTTTTTAATATGTACAATAGCGAAACAAATATAATTGTAACCTGATGAATATATTAACTTGTTATTTATAGAAAACACTATAGAAATTGAGTACTTAGCTAATTTTAGGTTTTTTCAAGTTTATGGTAGAATACAGTCATAAAAAATGATTAGAATATGGCCTATTAGTGCTTCGATCTAGAAACAAAGTGTTTGTGAAAACTTGCACAAGTCTTCACTGCCTGGATGCTTATGTAGTGTGGCATTATTTGATAAGGTGAAAAACTATGTTATGTGCCTATTTTTATATGTGACAACTATCACTATTATGCTTGTGTATGATAAGGGTTTATGTGCATGTAGATGACTTCGATCCCACATGAACGTCTTTGTTATCCTTCTCCTTGCTTCAAACCTATTTTTCACTAATATACCATTATAAAACATTGAAAATATGTGAAATTGAAGGGTTGAGCTAAATTTATCCACCCCCTATGACTAAGTGTTTCCTACATATCTAATACTTTGAAGAGGGAAGTCAAACTGAATTTGTTTCTACCATATAGCTGAGTATGTGAAATCTTATGCAATCTAACATGCAATGCAATCCTTGTATTGATTTAAAAAATTGAAAACATGTGAATTGATCTTGAAACAATATTCATAATTAACTTAAGGCTTTCTCCTTTGAGGGATTTCATATTTGGAAACTTTAGGGTAGTTCCTCTTAACATGCATAGTGATTTCTAGTGCTAGATAGTAAAGGATTAAGGTTAGTATGTTCACATAGCCGACCCTTTGGTTATTTTACTTTGAATTAACATATGAAATGTATAATTTGACCCATATGAATAATTTAAAATTGGAAAAATAGTCCTTAAATTATGTGGGGACAAATCCAACCCAAGTGGACAAGTCTGCAATGACAGAACTATCTGGGGAAGCGTGCCCCTATCTAGAGAATAAGAATAATGATCTAAGATTAGGAGACAATATAAGAATGATATTAATTTATTCAAGAAGAAATTTATGATATTTTATGCTTAGGATATTTTTTGTAGAAATAATCAAATTTAGTAGGGTTAGGCCCATATATGAATGAATAGCTATGAGGATATGTGAACAAGAGTCATGTATGTGTGCATAAGTCAAGTATGTTGGAGATTGGTCAAATTATACATTGTCAAGTGTCTAATGCTAAATACGAGTGTTTATTTTTACATCCCTTTTATTATTGTAATGATTTTTTAGAGTAAAAAGATATAAAGTGATACTTGAGGATAACCATGATGGGTGTGCTCACGTATGTACTTTGTGCTATGCCTTGCTCCATGCAAACCTTCAACAAAACTTAAAGAAATAATTTTTTACTTATGAGATAGAATTTGAAAATGAAAACATTGAACATATGCAAAATTAAATATCAAGGAAAAAATACACTTGTATCCATGTGAACCAAAATGTCTTTTGAAGACAATGGAGAACAGGGTGATCATACCCCTTAAAGATGCCAGTGTAAAACCATGGGTTTAGATAAATATGCACCAACCCTAGTTTCAAATGGAAAAGTGCCTAGAAGTTAAGTTACATAAAACTTTGGCCCCACCACAAATCATTATATATGAGTAATGGAATCCACCGTGGGTTCTAATAAATATAAGAATTGCTTGAGAATTTGTGTAAAGTTTTTGAATAATCTATTGTAGACATATCAAGTAAATTAGTTTGAATAATTCATGAGTAATGCCCGAGTATATATATTTTATAATGCATCACATATGGTATGCATATGTTTCAAATCCCATAACATGTGTAATATAAGTCCAAATTATCATAATACCTATGAAAGTATGAACATATGCCTTGCATATGACCCCAATCTGACAACCTGTAAAATATAAATCATATAAATTGTGTAATAATCTCCTAGAATCTATGAAATACTACTCATAATCCTATAAAATTATAACATATGCATTTCATATTCCCATAATCTATGTCAAACCTATCATCATATGGGTATAACATGTAATAATATGCATAAAATTGCACCATTCTAAAGTAACATGTGCCCAAAATCTAAATTTTCTATGATTGTGAAGGTTCAACCACTAAGACAAGAAACTATGTATAACCATTTTTAAAATTAAGGGATGTAGCTTATGAATTATTGGTCTCAAAAAAGGAGTTAAACACATCATGTTATATATAAAAAGGTATAATCAATGTAAATAATGTAATAACACATGGAAAATATGCCATCATAGAAAGAATAAAACATCTGAGTCTGTATGAACATGTATCTTAAGAAAAAGAGTGTGTGATATGGATATCAACATAACAAGCTCAATAGGCAATCCTATATTTATCCACACATAGAAAATAGAGTGACACATAGTGTCATGACCATGATGCACATAATAACACTTAATATCATGTAAGGAAAGAACCACACATAATAGATAATCAAATGTCACATAAGGCCTAGGGATACACACAATAAACAATCAAATCACAAAAGACCCATGGACATACATAATGGACAATCAAATGTCACAAAAAATTAATGTCAAATAAA
Organism: Torreya grandis; assembly: GCA_037957365.1. Classification (NCBI taxonomy): domain Eukaryota; kingdom Viridiplantae; phylum Streptophyta; class Pinopsida; order Cupressales; family Taxaceae; genus Torreya; species Torreya grandis. The sequence continues at coordinate 952,267 of JARHVA010002390.1, read as the reverse complement.
AAACAAAGGAAGGATCACACAATGTAATAAACAATCAAGCATCACCCCATGTAACATCTAACAACATCAATCATACATATAAAAATCAAGGTTAATATACACAATCAAAATATTTCATCATGTGTAATAAATACAATATCTAGTGAAATAACAAGATAAATAATATGAGTCATAACAAGTCATGTATAATTAGTGTAAATTAGCTCAGTGTAAATAATCATAGAATGATAATAATATAACTAATAAGAGTGTTCCCCCACTATAGTAAGGTATCTCCTAGGACTAACAATGTCCCACATGTATGTGTGTTTAAGAGTAATTTTACAGCTTTAGTTATAAAAAGAAAGAAAGAAAACTCAATACAGGGATGGTTGAAAAACCTATTTGTTTGTGCATGCATTGAATTAGAAGATATGAAGAGCTCCTCTTTGTTTTAGGAGGAATAAATTTAAGTAAAAAATAAGGCAAACTTGTTCATTAGACAAATAGTAAGGTGGATTGCCTAGCGAGAGCTATATCTCAAAAGTGAGGGCTTCCATAAGGGTTATCAATCCACCTATTTTAAACAACTAAGTTGATAAAACTAGAAATAAAATAATTGCATCAATAATAGAAGATTAATAAAATCAAATACAAGAAAAGCTTGTTTAGAAAAGAGACTAAAAATGATCTAATTAGTGATAAATTGATTAGTATTAGTGCTAACAGGTTGGGGGATGGCTTAAAAAGTTAGAAAGGGGCTTGTGAATAGGTAGGGAAACAAAAAAGTGAATTTGGTTGGGTATAAGAGGGTCAAATTAGGTTGCTAGTTTTTGGTGCCATAGGTTATCATCACCAATCATGCAACCATCACCGATCAAAGGTAACCATCATTGGTCAGGTGATCGTCACTGGTTGAGGATAACTGTCACCAATCAAGTAACCATCATCAGTTGCCTATCAGTGAATCTAGAAGTGAAACTAAGGTTTGGGTTTGCTGATTGATGAGATTTGGAAAGTGGATTGTAGGAGATAGCTTAGGCTTAGAATGAGAACCTAATAAAAGAATACAAGAAAATGAATACTTGTCTTACCAAAAATTAGTTGGTGGGTGGTTGATGTGGATTGGCTTGTTGGTGGAATCTGGGTTGATTCCAGCAGTGTAATTATACTTGGGAGCTTAGTGGAGAGTCCACAACAAGTAAGCTCCCTATGTGATGGTTGATAACACTTGATAATGTGGATTGACTTGTAAAAAGAGATTCTAGATACAAAGAGCTATTGATAATAATTATAGATGGTTTAACCTCCTAGGCCTCTCTCTTATAGGCACAAGTAAGAGGTGGAAGTGGTTATCCAAACTAGACTTGAAGAAGGCTTCTAAATATAAGTCATCCATACAAAGGTATGACAACTAGATTTAGACTATCATATTTATAAAATCATGATGATGGCTTATATGTAAGTTGCATGCTGACTCCAAGATGTCTAACCCAACCATCACTAGTTAGGGTGACTGTCACTGGTCACCTTGACCATCATTGATTGAGGATGTGGGAAAAAAATGGGTTAAAATGGGTGAAAAGGTGAGTTAATCTAGACAAGTGACTAATTTGACTCTAGATTAGGTAAGTAGGCTAGGCTAGGTAGGTTTATCAAACTTATATGTGTAATCGATAGAGGATCAAGATAAACCAAAGGTATTGTGATGACTACGATGATGTGTGCAGTTTTTTAGTGTCTACATTTTTCCCCTTTTTGTTATGTAGATTATGTGAATGAGTATTAAAATAAAAATAGAAATTGGCTCTAGATCTGCTTGCCTCAAGAGTAGGAGGATGTGTGCCCCCCTTAAACAGGGAGATGGTGAGGTGAAATATAGGTAGGTATGGGTTTGATAATAGGTAGATGGTAGGTCATGTGTAATGAAATTACATCAAAAATAAATTAGAATAGAAGAAATATATCCAAATATGACTGAAATATATCAAAATATATGATAATAGACAAGCCACTTTGAGGGGGCAACCTCCACAAGCTTCAATAAGAGCATAATTCATAATATGATGATTAAACAATTACCCTCTACCTCCTATATATAGTCTATCTAGGCCATGGTTACTCCATAGGCTGACCTACTAACTAAATGAATGCATAGAGAAATGTGATATAGCATCAAAGAGGGATAAGTAAGCCACAAGTCAGTTATTCTTGTCTTTATACATGCGATAGGTTAGGGTCATAGCATGCCCTTCCCCTTCAAACCAATGTTGTCCTCAACTTTGAACAACTCTAGATGTTGTTTCAGAAAATATTCACCTTCCTAAGTTGCATCTTCATTGCTCAAGTTCTTCCACTTGATCATATATTCTCTAATCGCTCTAGTTCTCAACCTCTTAGTACAAGTTTGGAGGATCTTCTCTGGTTCCAAAATGACTCATCCTTCTTCATCTAGTTTTAGGAGTTCTATCTAGGCTAAAACTGTTTGTCCAATGACCTTCTTCAAACATGAAACATGAAATACTGGGTGTATGCAAGATGAATGAGGTAACTAAAGCTTATAAGCCACACTTACAATTTTCTAAAGAACCTGATAAGGGCCATAATACTTAGGAGCAAGTTTGTTGTCCTTTTTCTATTACTTCAAGGACATCATCTTATAAGGCTAAAAATGAACAAATACCCAATCACCCACCTCAAAATTTCTCTCACTACGGTGTTGATCTGCTTGTTGCTTCATCTTATTTTGTGCCAAGCCCAAATTCTCTCTCAAACTAGCCAAAACCTCTTATTGATGTTGAATGTGCTCCTCCACATTTCAAACCTTGGTTTGCACCTTTAATGAAGAAGTGATTGAAGGTGGATGGTAACCATATAGTTCTAGAAATGGAGAAATTTTAGAAGAGGTATGGAAAAATGTGTTATACCACCATTCTGCAAGTGGTAGCCATTTAACCCAATGTTCCTATTTATTTGATACAAAACAATGGAGACACCCCTCTAAACATTTTTTAACCACTTCTATTTGTCCATTAGATTGGGGGTGGTAAGATGAGTTATGAGCTAGTTGAGTACCCAAATAGGAAAATAGTTCAGTCTAGAAATTACTAGTGAAAATAGGATCATGATCACTTACAATTATTTTGGGGGTTCTATGTAATTTGAGAACTACTTTCAAAAAAATAACTGCTACTGTAATTGCTAAAAATAGGTGTGAGAGAGCACAAAAATGGGCATATTTTGTAAGCCTATCCATAATGACCAAGATAACATTCTTACCTTTAGAACAAGGCAACCCTATGATGAAATCCATAGAAACCTCCTCCCACCTTTGACTAGGAATTGCTAATGGTTGTAACAGACCTGGGGTCTTAATTGTCTCACCTTTATTCTATTGGCAAATCAAACATTCTACCACAAAATTTTATACATCTCCCTTGAGTCCTTCCCAAAATAATTCTTTCTTAATTCTGTGATATGTTTTCAAGAACCCTAAGTGTCCCCCAATTGGAGATGCATGCAACTCTGCAAGAATTTTATGCTTAAGCTCAAAATTTTTGCACAAGTATAACCTACCCTTATACCATAGGACATTACCTTTCCATTCAAATTTGTTAGAGGCTAAAATACCTTTCTAGAGATTTTGAATTAGACCCTATGTATCCTTGTCTTGCTCCCATTCTAATTTGGCTTCATCCACTCAATCTACTTGCAATATGGATATTACACAAAGTAATGCTTCTGTGGATGTATCTCATCTGGATAGTGCATCTCCTACTACATTATCTTTACCCTTCTTATAGGTGATTTCAAAATCATAACCCAACATTTTGGTTACCCACTTTTGTTGTTCCTCAGATGATAATTTTTGCTCCAAAAAGTATTTGAGACTATCACGATCAATTTTCACCTTAAAATGTCTACCCATCAGATAGGGCCTCCATTATTTAACTACATGAAGAATAGCCATCATTTATTTCTCATAAATAAGTTTTTTTAGATTCTTCCCTTTGAATTGATGACTCTCAAATGCAATGGGTCTTCCTTCCTACATTAGTACCACTCCCAACCCGAATTCAAAAGCATCACATTCAACATTGAATGTCTTTGAGAAGTCTGGAGTAGCCAAAATTGGAGTGGTGCACATAGCTACTTTTAGTTTCTCAAATGCTTTGGTGGCAGCATCATTCTAATGGAAGGCATCCTTCTTTAGAAATGTAGTGAATGGAGATGCTATGCTACCATAACCTTTCATAAATCTTTGGTAGTAACCTGTTAGTCCTAGGAACCCTCTGAGGTTTTTGAGAGTTTTTGGTATGGGCCATTCCACCATAGCTTTGATCTCTAGGGGATCAACTTTGACACCTTCATAAGAAATAATGTGACCTAGGTACTCTACCTATTATACTCCAAAAGCACATTTGGATGGCTTTGCATAAAGCTGATGCTTCTCCAAAACTATCAACACTTGTTTCACATGTTGTAGATGTGCTTCCCATGTTTGACTATAAATCAATATGTCATCAAAGAAAACCAACACAAACTTCCTTTAAAAAGGCCTAAAATAGTGTTCATCAAGCTCTAAAAAGTAGATGGTGCATTTTTAAGACCAAAGGGCATTACCAAAAACTCATAATGGCCCTCATGCATTCTAAAAGAAATTTTATGAACATCTTCATCCTTGATTCTAATTTGATGGTACCCCAAGCGAAGGTCTAATTTTTTGAAATAATTAACACCATGAAACTCATTAAGTAAATCATCAATTACTTGAATAGGAAACTTATCTTTGATGGTGTACTTGTTGAGTTCCCTATAATCTAGGCACATCCTCCATATGTCATCCTTCTTTTGCACCATGACCACTGGTGATGAATATGCACTTTGGCTATGCCTGATGATCCCTACCTCTAGCATCTCATGGACCATTTTTTCAATTTCACTCTTTTGTGCATATGGATATCTATATGGTCTGATATTTGGTGGTTGACTCCCTATAAGTAGTTGAATGGTATGATCATGTTCTCTTATTGGTGGTAGTCCTTTTGGCATGGCCCCAAAAATAGATGGGTGGTCATCAAGAATCATCTGTAGATCAAGATGTGTAGATGCTTGTGTGGGTTGAACTTCTATGGAACATAATCATGTAATAATTCCCTCTACCCCATTTTTTAGTATCTTGGTCATCTGATGTGAAATAACCAATTGTGGAGATTTTTCTTGTAATCCATGTAGTTTAATTTTCCTACCTTCAGAATGAATGTGCATGAATAGTTCTTGGAAGTTCATCTCAATGGTACCCAAGGTTGTGAGCCATTGGACTCCCAAAAAAATGTCTGTGTTATCCTTGGGAATAATAAACATAGGATAATCAAGATTTTACTCACCAATAACAAGCTTAATACTATGGCATTTGCCTGAACAATTAATTATGCCACCATCTGCAATCATGACTTGAAATTCTGGTGTTGGGTAGATGAAATAGTTCAATCAAGTGGCCAACTTATGGTTGATGAAGTTATGTGTGCTCCCTGAATCAATCAACAATATCACCTTCTGTTTATTGAGGAAACCCACCACCTTAAGAATTTGTGGAGTGCTAATAACTACAAGTGCATGACAAGAGATTGTAGGTTGGGAATTTTCAGGTACCTCCTCTATCTCTTTCTCATCATCATTAGAGGCATCATCTTCTTCTTCATCTTCATTGGATCCCTCAATGTAGATTAACTTCTTCTCAGCACATCTATGTCCTTTGCTCCACTTCTTGTCACAACTGAAACATAATCCTTTTACACGCTTCTCTTCAATTTACTGTGGGGTCAATTTGGTAGGTGGAGGAAATGTTAGTGTCAATATGCTACGATATTTGAAGTGAGTGAATAGCTACTTCTTATTGGCTATGAATTTTTCCTCAACTCTGCATGCCATGATAATATAATCAAAAATCTTAAGTGGATTAAACATGTGTACCTCATGTTGAATGTGGTCCTTGAGTCCACCCACAAATAGGTCGTTCAAGTTCTCCTTAGAAATTGTCTCCACCTTTAAGGATAGGTTCTAAAAATGATGAATATAATCCTTGATGGAGTCAATTTGTCACAATTTTGCTAGTTGGCTAAAGTAATTCTCTGTCACACTATTGCCATAGTGTAATTGCAACTCCTCTATAAAAATTGACCAAGTGACATTGAGAGTCATCTTTTTCTTTTGAACACACAACCATCGATACCAAATGAATTGACCAGGTTAAAGATACAAGGATGCCATGGTAACCTTTTGTCCACTTGGGATCTGATTTAGATCAAAAAAATTCTCCATTTGGTTGATCTAATTGAGTGGATCTTTTCCATCAAATTTGTGCATATCCACCTTTGGTAACAGGTTCCTCTATGGCACTGTAGTTAGATTTGAAGTAGACTAGTTGGGAGAACCACCCTAGTGGGGTTTTGAAATAGCATTAGTTAGATGATTTTAATTATTATTTTTCAAATTTGTTATGATATCTACCAAACTATCTTGTATGGATTTCATATTAGATTGTATGCCTTACACCTCACTTTGAATGCCTTACACACTATAGTCAAGTTGGCTCACTTTATGATCTATGTTAGAGAACCCTAGTATAAAGGGTCTAGTATATCCCCCTTCTGACTCCATCTCTTCCTTGTTAGGAGTTTTACCTAGAGTTTCAACACCCTTTCCTTGGCCTCGAGTTTGTGGACCTGCCATAAAAGGGCTTTATGATGTCGACCTTGATTGGCACTTTTTGACCCAACTTTGACCAAGCAATTTTGGAATTATGTCAGCCTAAAATAAAAACATACAAAGAACATACCATATCCAATTTTTTTTAATATTTCCAAAAATGTAAATAACTCTGAAAAATGCTTTGAATTGTGCACTATAGAGCAATTTAATGAAAAAAACTAAAATAGAGATAACTTTTGTAAAATAGATCCAAATAATCTGAAATTTTAATGGAAGATTAATTTAATTATTTATCACCTCCAATAGAAAAATTGCAGAGAATTTTGTAACCATTTTTTAGATATAGCCAAATTTTAAAAATTAAGTTTTTTCCCACAAGATTGCCCAAATCACAGCTCTGATACCACTTGTAATGAAATTACTTCAACAATGTATAAGAACTTACTTCACCTCTAAATGAGCTAGTATGGTTGTAGGTGTTGATTAATGTATCCAAGGATTTTATGCATAGCTAAAGTCAATGTTTTAGTCCTTTTTCAACCTAGTTACTTGGGTAACTTTGCATTAAGTTATCTAAGATCAGATAAATTAGATATATGCAAATGCTATAGTAGAAATATATCCAAATATGACTACAATATATTAGAATATATGATAATAGACAAGCCACTTCGAGGGAGAAACCTCCACAAGCTTCAATAAGAGCATAATTAACAATATGATGATTAAACAATTACCTTCTACCTCCTATATATAGTCTATCTAGGCCATGGTTACTCCATAGGCTGACCTACTAACCAAATGAATGCATAGAGAAATGTGATATAACATCAAAGAGGGATAAGTAATCCACAAGTCATATATTCCTATCCTCACACATGTGATAGGTTAGGGCCGTAGCATCATGAGGTAGGTGATAAAAAGAAGGGTTGGGTATGTGAGACACAAACTTATGCATAAAATCTGATAAAATGGTGTGATAGCTGAGATCATGTAAATTATTAAAATTACTAATGTTGGTAGAAATTAAGGGTTAATGCTAAGGAGAACAAGTGACAAGTGAATCATGTGACCACCTAAAGGTGTGGTTGATGGAAACACTCATAAACACAAGTCTCCTAAGCGAGTTTCATGTTTTTGGTGGGTATTCAAGGTAGGAAGTGCTCTCAAGGAAAACACAAATAGGTCAAGTGTTTTAGGTATTCAAGGTAGGAAGTGCTCCCATTGAGACAAAACTGGGTCAGTATGCAAGATGTGGTGAAAAATACAAAAGGTCAACATGGCAATGTTATCACCGAGGTTAAGGGACCAAGAAAAAAAGTGTAGCAAACTTGTGTGCTAGATAGGCAAAAATAGACCAACAACAAGGTGATGAGGTTGTCAGGTTGGTAGGCATAGCTGAGATGAATCCATGTGCATAAGGCTTGTGGATATTGCCTACATATTTATGTGGATGCAATATCCAACAAAATGTCAAGCCAAATGTAGTTCTTCCCATATGGGAAAGATATGGTTGAACAAATAGGTTGGTTGCTGGTAGGTACTTTAAAAATTAATGTGGGGACCCTAACTAGGGATGGTTAGGGGAATGACCCAAGGGTTGACTGACATCAGTCACCCTGACTAGTGATGGTCAGGGTAAAACCCTAAAAGCCACTAGGGTAAAAGTAAAAAGTGAGTGTAATTTTCACTCATTTGAACTTTTGTGCTTTTTCTCTAGTTGGTTGTGGTGATTTTTACACATGGTGGGCCAAGGGTTGCTGAGGTGGAAGTGAACTAGTGGTATACTTGCCAAGTGAGGATCTGAGAGGATGGAGGCAGGTTGAGGATGCAGTGAAGTGGCTAGTGGAGGCTTGTGACCATGACATCACTCCTAGAACAAGGTAGGGGTTGCATTTAAATTTTTAGTTAGGGTTGGGTTTAAGATTGTTTATGTTGGAAATATTATCATTGATGTCAAATTAGCATTTAATATCTAAAGGTGTTTTTAATGTTTATATCTTGGCTAAAGTGTGTTAATATTAATTAAATATTAATGAATATATTTTTGGTTGCATAAATACAAAAGAGGGCCCATGAAGAAGTCAAAGAGTCATCACTAAAGACAAAAGAGGAAAAGGATGCATTTCTCCATGAAGGGCCACCTTGAGGAATCTGAAGAGTCATCACTAAAGATAAAAGAGGGAAAGGATGCATTTTTCCCATGAAGGGTCACCTTGAGGAATCTGAAGAGTCACCAAGTAAAGACAAAGAAAGGATTCAAAGGGTCATGCAAGTTTGGCACCATTTTCTATGTGATTTAAAAGGTCACAAAGGGTGAATTCCAAAGGTTATTTAGAAATCTATAAAAGGAGGATTGGAAAACCATTTGTATTATGAAAGTGAATGATTTGATCTAGTTGAGAAGAGCAGAGAAAAGAGAAGAGATATAGTAGTGTGATATCTTTTGTTGAGAAAGTAACATTGAGAGATAGTGGTGTTTTATACACAAGAGGGGTTGGTGCTCCTGTGGGTGGATGCTCATGAGTCATTGCTATGTTGGTGCTCAACAAAGGGGTTGGTGCTCATTTATATACTTGAGATTGTTCTCCATGGTTTTTCCCACTTTGGGTTTCCACGTAAAATTTTGTCTCTCTCTCTCTCTCTATTATGTGGTGCATGTTATTGCTTTCAAATTTATTGCATATCTGGAATGTATGATTAAGTGGTTAAAGCAAAAGGAATTTGATTAAGTAAAATATATATCACATGCTTAATAATTAGTATCAGAATAGGTTCCTTTGGAAAGAGTTTTATAACTTGAAGGTAGATTAGGGAAAGCACAAGATGGCCATGTAGCTAAGGAAGGAGAATGAAGAGTTGAAATTTGTGGTTGAGGCTCTTAAGGAACATGTGTGTATCTTGGATTCTAAGTTGGCTATAAAATAAAAAGAAAACAAGATATTTATTCAAGATCTTAAGAATCAACTAGAGGTTGCATATTCAAGTTTAAAATCAAGAGAAGAAGAGTGTAATCAATTGAAGGTTCAGTTAGGTTATTTAAAGGATAATTATGAAAATATCATAATCAAGGTTGAGAAAGATCATGAAATATCAGTCCAAGGTAAGAAGGATGCAAGTTTTAAAGGCAAATTGAAGAAGCTAATCAGGTAGCCCAATGCTTTCAGGTTTTCAAATTCTTTTCATGGCCATTATTTTGTTTGTCATCATGTTGGTTATAGGGAAAGAGATTGTATGAGGAGAAGCAATCAGCCAAAGGAAGATCTCAGTCACATTCAAGCAAAAGGTATGAGAAATGTTGTTTGTTTTTGTTGTCATAAGGTTGGCCATATTGCTAAATTATGTCCAAATGGAGTAAATAGATTTTCAAGGTATGTCAAAGGATACATAGCCCCTAAAAGGTATGAGAAGAGCCAAATTTAGGTTTAGAGAACTAAGATAATAAAGGTTGAATAGGTTGAGTTTAAGAGTGGGATTAAATTACTTGCTATAGTGGATAAAGAATCAGATAGGAAGGACTGTGAAGAATATTTTATTAAATTTGAGCATGAACCTTGTCAAGATAAGACAATTACAAGAGTTGAGAAGATGAACAACATCATGAATGTTGAGGTTAGTAAGTTAAATAAATTAGACATGCTTAAACATATTCTAAGAGAAAGACACAAGAAGATCAAAGAAGTAATAGAGGAGATGTGGGAATCTTCTGAGATTATGTTCTAGGACCTTTTGTGTGGGGTGTCTCTTCTAGGCTTCAACAAGACACTTTAAAAAAAAATTGAAGCATGGTGGATGCTGTTGGGTCTTGGCTATATTGCATGAAAAGAAGGTGATTTGATAGATTAATTTGTATATAATTTGAGGGGGAGATAAGTGTCAGCTAAAAGAAATAGGTACAAGAATAGGTGCAAGAATAGGTACAAGAACAGGTTCAAGAAATAAGATGCTACAATAAGGGGGAGTTACTGTATATTTTTAGTTAGTTTAGTTTAGAGGTCTCAATTGTAGGTTGGCATGTGCAGTATAGGTTTTTAGAATTGGTGAGAGTTTTAGGTTGCCATCAAAGATAAAGGGGGAGATTGTTGGAAATATTGTCATTGATGTCAAATTAGCATTTAATGTCTAAAGGTGTTTTTAATGTTTATATCTTGGCTAAAGTGTGTTAATATTAATTAAATATTAATGAATATATTTTTGGTTGCATAAAGACAAAAGAGGGCCCATGAGGAAGTCGAAGAGTCATCACTAAAGATAAAAGAGGAAAAGGACACATTTCTCCATGAAGGGTCACCTTGAAGAATCTAGAGAGTCATCATTAAAGACAAAAGAGGGAAATGATGCATTTTTCCCATGAACGGTCACCTTGAGGAATTCAAAGAGTCACCAAGTAAAGACAAAGAAAAGATTCAAAGGGTCATGCAAGTTTGGCACCATTTTCCATGTGATTTGAAAGGTCACAGAGGGTAATTGTCGAAGGTCATTTGGAAATATATAAAAGGAGGATTGGGAAAACATTTGTATTATGGAAGTGAATGATTTGATCTAGCTGAGAAGAGTAGAGAAAAGAAAAGAGATATAGTAGTGTGATATCTTTTGTTGAGAAATAAACATTGAGAGATAGTGGTGTTTTATAAACAAGAAGGGTTGGCGCTCTTATGGGTGGGTGCTCACGAGTCATTTCTATGTTGGTGCTCAACAAAGGGGTTGGTGCTCTTGGTAGTTGGTGCTTTAAAACATTTAAAACTTGAGTTGGTGCTCATTTAGATACTTGAGATTGTTCTCCATGGTTTTTCCCACTTTGGGTTTTCACGTAAAATTTGGTGTCTCTCTTTCTCTCTATTATGTGGTCCATGTTATTGCTTTAAGATTTATTATATATCTTGAATGTATGATTAAGTGGTTAAAGTAAAAGGAATTTGACTAAGTAAAATATATATCATGTGATTAATAGTTAAGGGATTGTGCTATTTTAAGCTTATTGTAGAAGCCATAGGTGGGGTTTTGGGTGGGGTTTGTTTAAGAATAAAAGTCAAGAAAATCATGTTTAGGGAAACTCTTGATTTAAAAATGGGGTTAAGGGTAGGTTGTGGGAACAAATGTTAGTGTGGATTAGGTTTTTTTAGAATGTTGACATTCTTGCTTTGGTAAAAGTAAGAGGTAAAGGGTTTGAGCCTCTGTCATTATGGCAGAGACAGTGACTAGTGACTGTTCAACTTGACTGTCATCAATCAAACCTAAGGGGCTAACCATCCCTAGGTGACCAACGATGGTTAAAGAACCATTGATGGTCGAGGGTATGAGTGTAGGCTTATTGAATGTTGGAATTTGAGAGTCTAGTTTTTGTATTATGCTACTTATATAGAGGTGTAAAAAGGTGTGTGTTTAGGGAATTGGTTGGATTTGTAGTTGAGTGTTATAGATTTACTTAGCTAGGGTAGGTAGGTAGCTAGGATAGGGGGATGGAGTAAGATGAAATTCAGGTAGGGTAAGGGTAGGTTGAAAGTTCATACTTAGTGTTATGTTAAACACTAAAATATAATGTTATATGTTATGCTTATAGTCTAGAGAGTAGATTAGGCTAAGAGATCGAGTGCCAGTACTCTTTGCAAAGGTTTGAGGTGCCATGATTGTATAGGAGTGGTGGCACATGGAGGATGTGGGCTTAGGTGATATGTGACATTATCAACATCTACCATGAGACCCTTCAATGATTGTTAGACTCAGTGAGAGATAGAACCCTATGATGAACACATTTTGGTTATCAACTAGAGAGATCATCATCCTATCAAAGGATGTGCATAAGATCACACATCTACCAATCCAAGGAGAGACAATATATCAGATAGAGGGAAAGAAGTAGATGACCTGATGGAGATGATCTATGGTGATGATCATGCTCAGGCATGGTACCATGTAGGTAGGTTTGGCTATGGCCTGTTATATCAGATTACTCTAGTAGACAGATGCTTGATCATGATGATGATAGCATTGATGGCCTTTGTATTGCCTAAATCAGTTAGAGGGTGGTTTTTTATGGATTTATTAGGTGCGTTAGTTGAGATGTTATTAGGGAGGACTATATTTGGCTAGGCCCCAATTTTATTAGTACAAATATACTAAGAGCTCTAAGGTTTTAGACACCATAGGTGGTATAAGATTAGTGTCAAATTGATTCTTCACCATTAGGCCTTTGAACATATTTGAGTACTAAGATGCTTGAGATTATTGGTAGAGGGTTATCTCTTAATGAATTATATAGTGGGCTTCTTACGATGGAGGAGAGGTGGGGAGATGATAGGGGTAGGTGGAAGAGCTAGAGACATTAAGTGGTTTTGAGGGGCATTAGATGGCCTGGTAGTTAGGGATGTGATATGGAGGCCCTACATTAGGTGGCCATAGTGGGTAGGACTCAAATATCACACCTTAGGTCTACAGAGCTGGCAATGGATATATGGCCATAGGGAGGGTGAGGATGAACTTCTCCCATTTGATCATGTGTGGAGATAATTTAGGCTTATTCAGGGGATACCACCTAATTTCCTTAGGTACAAGAGAGAGGAGGTAGAATTTATGTTACTCATACCCTAGCCACATGACATTGTGCCTAATTTTGAGGAGTTATCAATGATTACTCCTATTGATGATGGTTACATGGCCTAGTACCAAGGTAGGTATGATATGATAGACTTTGGATGGGGTGATGGGGGTTAGAATCCTATGGATGTAGATCTAACCCAGGCACTGACTTAGGTATAGGGAGATGGATAGGCAGCAATAACACTTACCACAACATAGGCCTAGGTTATTAGTTTATAGGGACATGTGGTTGCATTATAGGGATAGGTGGCCACCCTGTAGGGGTAGGTGTAGTATTTGAGAGCTGAGAGAGACTGAGCATAGGCTTCCCTTACCATAGTTATTGGTGAATAGGATGCCATGAGGGCATCTCTTGTAGGGATAGGGGTAGCTATAAGATCACCTAATTCTAAAACATACTACCTAGCCACTATATGGGAGCTTAGATATTATGAGGCCATGGTGCTAGATAAGTTACCCTAGGCTATGAGATATGTAGAGTATATAGCTAGTTTGGTCGATAGGGTGACAACATCTAATCCAAGCCAGTGGGTAGCCATAGTTGGATAGATAGGGGATTTAGGGGGATTGCCACCAAGTACAGGTGTAGGTGAAGGCCTAAATGGGGCTAGCGATAGTGGTATGGGCCAATTAGGGCTAGTGGGGCCCATGATTATGCTTGGATATGTGATTTTGGTGTATTATTTTGATACCAGCCTGTGTGTCAATGTAGCAAGATGTATATTTTGTTGAGAGAGAGAGAGTTTGATACATTACTACATGTATTATTTTTGACTATTTGATGTATATGATATATGATATTCGATGTTTTATGTGATGCTCATGTTTGTGATTTATGGTCATGGATGCTCATGGTTATGGTTATTTGACTTAGTAGTTTAGGCATGTGATGTTTAAAAAGTTGACTTATGATGTTTTAATTATGCTCATGGTTATGATAAAATATGTTATGGATGGATACATGCTATGGTTCATGTTTATGGCTATATGGATTGAATGGTGAATGGTATATGCTATGATGTTTTGCTCATTGATTTGGTTGATGCTTGTGATTGTGTAATGACATGCTTATGGTTTAAGATGTGATTGATGTTCATGGTATGCTATGACATGTTTACATTATGTTTGTCTCATTGATAGATAAATGTCATTGCTTGTTGGCAGAGTTCATGATGTACATGTTTTTGATGTGATGTGTATTGTTCATGTTCATAGTGATAGACTTACATAAACTAATAAGAGATAAGAAAAAGAACATGATGCCCTTTTAATGGTAAAGATTGACATGAAACCCAAAATTAGATTGGCTTAGTGAAAATAAGCCTTTCAAATGATTCACATTAACATGCTTAGGTTGATAGATAGGGATCTTAATATCATTATTTTAAGTAAGCTTATAGTCCTATGCATATGATATGTGGAGGGAGAATGGGTGAAACTAGAATTGTTAGCGAGACTAGTATGCCTTTTCTATAGGTGTCAAAAGAGGTAGTATAAATAAATATATGTCTATGAAGCATAGACTAATCGATGTAAGAAGTCTACTAAGGAGAGTCAATTATAGAATTTTAAGATTACTATTCTTATGAAAGTTGATTATGGTTTTCGAAATTCTTTTACTCTTGATTTTGTTTTCACTTTTGCTTTTCTTTGAGGGTCAAGGAAGTTGATCGATGCAAGAAGCTTCTAGGAAATTGCTAGTTTTGTCAAATGGTTTATGCAGCCATCCTTCAAGGGAGTGGTCTAAGTTTATGTGCCTAGTAAAAATGATTTTGATAGATATCCTTAAAGGGAGAAGTCCACCTTATATTTAGCAATCTCAGTTGACTGTTTAATAGTTGTCCTTTAAGGGAGCAGTCTGTGAATGTTAAAAATGACCCATGATTTGTTTTTGCTATTTGATATTGCTTTTGTCTTGAATTGATTTTTCTTGACATAGAATTTCTCATTCATGCTCAATAGATTACTAAAATGAAGGCAAAACTAAGCTGACATGAAGGTTTAGTAGGTGAAAGAGAGGTATAGGTGACAATGACCATAGGAACTGATTTGAAAGAGATGGGAAGTACTATGGAAATCATGCCATGGATAGAGCCATGATATCCATAGTTCAAGATTAGGCTATAGTTGTGATGGATAATCACATGATTCAATTGTAGTCAGTTGCCCCTAAAAAGAGAGAAATGAATGTGGTTGTAAGAGATGAGCTTAAATTTAGACAAATGGGGGTTGGTGATCCCTACTTAACAATAAAAGGGATGTATATGTGAAGCATTGAGGGGCTCAAGTTCTAGTTAGCCTTTGAGAGAGGACAAATGATAAGCTCCTGATCCATACCTATGGGTAATGATGTAGGGTCCAAGCCAATTGAAATCAAAATTTCCCCTTTTACTTTTCTCTATATTAGTGACATGTTGGTTTTACTTGAGGACAAAATCTCTAATATTGAATTCTTAGAATTTCAAGTGTTTTTTATAAGCTCACTTAATTTGTTCTTGATAAATAGAAAGATGTGAAAGAGAAGCTAAACAACACTCATCAAGTAGCTTGAGTTAGGCTAAATATTCTTAATGGTAATTGTCTTCCAAAATGAGGTCATGCAAAGATATACAAAGAGAATATATTTGGGTTTTAAGAGGTAAGACAACCTCAACTCCAAAGATGAGAGAAAAAGGTGTAGCACTAGTAGGGGTTCATATGCTAGTATGATATGCCCATAGGGCAAAGGGGATGTGCAAGTGCCAATCCTGACCTAAGGCATTGACCATTTTGGTAAGCATGTTGTTAAGGGTTTTGTTAGAGGTTTTGGTTTGTCTATTTACTTTTGGGTGATAAGGTGAAAAAAATCTATGTTTAATAGCAAATACATCACAAAGACATTGGACTTGTTTATTTTTGAAAGATTTTCCATTATCGGTGATGATTTTCTGAGGAACACTAAAATGGTAGATGATATGGTGAGTGATGAATTCAACAATCTTCTCAGCCTTCGTTAAGACAAGAGGAATAATCTCCACCCATTTGGTAAAATATTTAGTCATAGTGATGATAAAATGATGTCACTGTGAAGAGTGGGGGTTGATTTCATTGATAAGGTCTAGACCCCATTGTGAAAAGGGCCAAAAGTCTATAGAAATGTGAAGACTATTTCTAGGTGCATAATGTAAATTAGCATGTTATTGACATTTGACATACTTTTTCACATAATCACAATAATCTTGGTTAAGGGTAGGAAAATAATATCCCATGTAAAGGATACTCTTGGCCACAGTGAGTCCACTAAAGTGGCCCCTATAGATACCTTCATGTGTCTCCTTGATAGCGTGAGAGGATTCTGGACTATAGAGGCAACAAAATAAGAGGCCATCAAAACCATGCTTGTAGATAATTCCTCCCATAAGGGTATAATGGGTGGTGCTCTGAATAAATGTTTGATGGGAATTCCTAGAGAGGCTAAAGGGAATTATGCCAAGGTGAAGGTAGTTGAAGGTTTGTTGATACCAAAGGTTAGGTAAAATCTCTTCCACACTAAAGATGGTTGGAGTGTTTGACTTTCTATAAGAAGGTTTGGTGAGGTGGTGAATAATAACTAAAAGCTTAGAGTTTGAGGGTGCTAATGGGATCTAAGAGGAAAGAGAAGTGATGGTATCAACAAAATTATTGGTAGATATAGGGGTGGTTTAGATATGATAGTGATTTAATGATGCTAAGAGTTATATGATGAGTTGTCTATACAATTACATCATTTAATTCTTAGATTGGTAAATGTTGTTGACTTGGTTGACCACTAGTTAGGAGTCACCAAATATATTGATTGTTTCGACTCCCAAGGATAAGGTATTTTGGAGACCTATTACTAGGGATTCATACTCGGCCACATTATTGGTGCATTCAAAGTTGAGTTTATATGACAAAGGAAGTGGTTCATCGATAAGGGGGACAAGGATGATACTGAATCCCCCACCATGCTGACATTTGGAACCATAAAAAAATATGGTTATTGGGTTGGTGAAATCCACTTAAGATAGACTTATGATTGACTTGTCTAAAAATTCAAGAGGAGGGTTTGGTTTTTTGTTAGGGGTGCCTTGGCTAATTGGTCAAAAATTACTTGTCCCTTGATCAATTTCTACTAGGGAACTCAAGGTCAAACTTAGCTAAAAGCATGATCTACTTATCCATATGTTGGTTTTGGTATGGTTTAGAATGCATGTATTTGAGGGGGTCAGTATTGGTTATGATAAAATTTTTGTGGTTAAGAATGTAGTGGTGAAGTTTGGTGGCCACAAAGACCAGGTCCAAACATAATTTCTCAACATGTGTTTACTGAGTCTCATATTTGATAAATGTGTGGCTAATGTAATAGATGGCTTGATCTTTGTGTTGTTCATCTCAATGGGAAAGCATCACCCCTAGGGAGTAGTCTATGGTAGAGATATAAAGGTATAAACGTTGGCCATTTTTAGGTGTAAGGATAAGTAGAGATAGTAAGTACTCTTTGATTAAATCAAAGGACTTTTGAAAATTAACATTCCACTTGAAATATGCATCCTTTTTTAAGAGGTGGTGGAAGGGTTAACATCGATCAAAGAGCTAGGAGATGAAGCAAAGAATGGATTGAAGTTTCCTATGTAAGCTATGGAGTTGTTTAAGATTGGTTAGAGGTGGCATTTTGAGGATGGATTTGATTTTAGCTTTATCCACCTTGATTATTTGAATGGAAATGATGAAGCCAAGAAGTTTTCTTGATAGGACCCCAAAAATACATTTCTTGGTATTGAGGTAGACATGATAATGGATTAGTCACTCAAATATAATCTTGAGAATAGCTAAATGGTCTTTGAAAAGCTTGAACATCTTGAGAAGGTCATCCACATAGTCTTCAATGATTGTATGGATAAGGTCATGAAAAATATAGGTCATAACATGTTGGTAGGTTGTGTCAGCATTCTTAAGACTGAAGGGCATGACTCTATAACATAAATTCCCCCATGGGGTGATAAAGGTAGAATTATGCTAATCTTCATGGGAAATCAAAATCTGATTATAACTCAAGAATCCATCCATGAGTGATAACATCTCATGGCCTACTATAAGATCAATAAGTTAGTCAATGCCGGGTAGATGAAACTCATCCTTTGGGTAGGTGAGGTTGAGGTCATGAAGTTCACACAAATATGTAGTCCCCCTATGGCTTTAGTGATAGGTATGATATTTGAAACGCATTGGGGATAATCAATGGGTTGAATAAAGTTGATAGAAAAGAGGTGTTGAAGCTCTTCTTTGACAAGGAGGGATATGCAAGGATGTATTCGGTGAAGTTTCTATCGGATGGGTTTGACATCATGATTAGTTATGATGTTGTGAGTGGAAATGGCTAGGTCAATACTAGGCATATCAACATATGACCAAGTGAATGCAAAATTGTGGTGTTAGAGGAAAGTAGGGAAGTCCTACAGTTCCTTAGTGGTGAGGGTTTGGCCAAGCTTGATGACATGGGGTTATTCAGAGTACTAAAGTCAATATACATGGTAGATTCATTCAACATGGTTGAGGTCTTTAGAGGTAAGGATTTGTGGATAGAGGAATGAAGTGTACCAAGGTAGGTGAGAATCATCATCTTGGCATTAGATAATGTGAATGATAGGAGAGTCTTCTCCCATGAGTTTAGGATGGCTCAAAGTGATGGACATGGGTGCCCCTTCTTTTTGATAAGTTAGGGGGTTGAGGGCAATCAAGTTGATGAAAGAAAGAAAAAGTTAGGTGGGATCATGTCCTCATCCTCACCTATAGGTGGAGGGGGTGTCGGTAAGGAAGGGGTTTCTTCTTCAACAATTGTAGGGGTAGTTTGTTTGGATTTCTTCTTATTAGGTAGAATAAAGCCAAGGCCATGATTTTAATGAGGCTTTTAGGTCTCAATCAAGGTCAACATGTGTGGGCTGTGCTCATATCATCCTAAACCAAATCCTTTCCAAATACATTTGTGAAGGTATAGTTTGGCAAAGTCTGGGTTGTCTAAATAAGAGAAGGTAGAGGTGAATGGTTGAGGTGGAGAGGGAGTGATGAAAACATTAAGTGGCTTGTCAATTCCCCCATAAATAAATTGGGTTTGATATCTCAAGATCCCCAAGGCGGGTAATGGCTCCAATGTTGAGGTCATAACCTACTTGGTGGTTGAGTTTCTTGTATTTTTAGGGAGTAAGGAGGGCATGAAGGGTGAGGAGATAGTATTCTCCAAGGGTAGGGTGTTGGAATGTAAGTTCCAAAGGATTAGTGATGGGTATCTAGTCCATGAGGATAGATGAATTGGTAGAGGCCTTAGTAAAAGGGAAAGAAGTAATGGCTTTGACTTTCATAGTTAAAGGTTTGATGGTGGTTATTTGTAGTGATTTGGATGGAGGTAGAAGAATGCCATTAGGTTAGTAGGTCATATTACATGATAAAAAAGGGATAGGGTTAGATTGTATGGTAACAATTTGACTTTCATATTCAAACTTGATGCACCAATGGAGGGTGGAAGGTACACAACCCATGACCTAAATCCAAGGTCTCCATAGCAAAACATTGTACTAGAATTCACCTTCCACTACATAGAAGAGTTTGGGGAGCATGCAAGGTCTTAGCTGAATATGAAGGATGATGATTCCAAAGGTAGTGGTTATAGTATCATTAAAATATCTAAGGATAACTGAAGTTTCAAATATGACATTGTTTGATAGCTTTATTTGCTCATAGGCATGAGAAGAGATGATGTTGATACTAAATCCCCCATTAATCATAACCCATTTGATATGGGTTTGGTTGATGTGGGTTGTAATAAAAAGAGGGGGATCTAGGTATTTGAGATGGATACAAGGTATCTCTAAGTCCTTGAAGGAAATAAGGGTGGAGAGTTGGAGAGCACCAAAAAAGGCCTCTATGGGTTGGGGATGCCCTGGTCTAACTTTAATGGCCTATATAGCCTTGATCATGGCCTAATGATGGTGAGGTGAAGTGAAAATGAGCTCATAGAGACTCATTTTAGTAAGGGTTTAGTGGAATTGTTTAAAGATGACTCTCCTAATGGATTCATAGGGGTTAGCCTTTGATGTGCCTAAGATAGTAAATCTAGGCTTAGCTATAAGCATGGAGGTTAGGGTTAGGTTTGGTTTAGGGTTAGTTTATGGGTATGTCCATAGAATGGACACTTAAGCCTTCCATTTATCCTTTTGTTATGATCATGAGACCACATTAATGGTATGGATAGAGGGGGAAGGTATGATGGGGGGTTGGGTAGATTCTTTATCACTTTAAGGTGAGAGTAGGGGGTTAAGAATGTGTTGGTGATTAGTTATTTGGTGTAATGGTGGAGGTATGGATATAAGATCATCTACAAAGATATCATCCTTATCATAGAGTTGGTGGATAATGTCTTGGAGAGCTTTTCAATTATTTATGTCATGCACAGGTATCCTATGATAGGAGTAGATCTGATGGTCATTGTTCCAAGTTGGATTTGAACCAAAAGGATCAAAAGGTTTGATGGGAGGTAATGTGAGGTAGGAGGTCTATACTAACCTTTGAAAAATGGTTGTACAAGGTTTTTCTAAAGGTGAGGAAGGTTTTGGTCTCATGGTTTTGGTTGGTAAGATGGGTGTGTGAGTGGTAATATGTTGGGTGAAAGATGACTTGGGTAAGGTGGTTCGAGCAAATGATCTTGGACTAGGTATGTTAGTAGTTGAGGTGGCTAAATTTGGTGGTTTGACTGGTTATGATTTGGGAAGGACCAATGTGTTGATTAATAAATGTGCTAGCATAATTAATGATAGTGGGTGACATATGTTGAAAGGGGTTTGATTTTTAAGCAAAGTAGAAGGGTGAGGCCCTAAGATAAAGGGAAAGGTAGACAAAGGTAGAGGATTAGCTATGTGTCCTTTTAATGCTTTCATCCTCTTGGTTTGTGTGGGTCAAGATTTAGGTATAAGCTTGGGTGAAGTTAAGTCTACTTTCAAGGATGGGTGAACCAAACTCTAAGTAGGGAAGGCACCAAGAGTTTTGAAAGGTTTTGTTGGTGAGGTGGTGGCTTTTTTGGTTGACTAAAAAGCTAAGGGGTTGTTGGAGGTTCAAATTAGTTTAATATGCAGTGGAGAGATGATAGATTGGTTGGTTAGAGGTGTGCTAGATGATTCAGGTTTGTTGATGGAGGGAAGCCATAACTATTGCCAAAAATTAGCTCGATCCATGTTTGGTTTTAATATGAATTCCAATTTTTATACTAATGTGGAAAAAGGTTTGTGTACTAGTCTTGATCCATGGGTAGTGAATGCAATAGATAGAATTGTAAGTTGGGTAGGATGCTTGGCAGGTTGGTTGATCTCTTGAGGTGAGGGAAGAAAGGTTGAGATAAATGTCTCATCCATAGGAGGCATGGGTAGATATGCTCCTAATTTAGGGAAAATATCTATAGGAGTAGTGGTTTGTTGGGTAGATGGTGAATTAAGAATGTTGATTTGCCCAAATGTACTAGATGAGGTAATATGTGATGATTTCAAAACTTCTATGAGGGTAGCTAGGGAGAATGGAACTTCATTGATTTGGCTATCCAAAGGAGGGTAAGGTGACTCCATGACCTAGATAAGTGAAGTGGGGGAGGAATAGGTAGATTGGTTGATTGGGTCCTCATGGGTAGGTGTATTGTGAACTATGTTGATCATGTGGGCATTATGAGAGCACTCAACCTGTGTGTCCTTAGCTTTGATAGGGGAATGGTTGGGAAAAGGTTTCTTGAAGATGTCAAGAGCTTGATTTTGAGGGGGATTGGGATTACCCAACTTGAGTTTCCCTTTGTCGATAAGACTCTAGAAAATATTCTTAAAGGTATTACATTAGCTAATGTCATGTCCAATTACTCAATGAAAAGCACATAGATCATTCTAATTATACTAATTAGGGGCTATATGAGAAGAATAAAATTATTGGGTAGGTTTGATGGGTGGAAGTTGTGTAAGGTTAGCTTTTAGTAGCTTCTCCAGAACCAAGGTGTAAGATTCTCCAAGTGGAGTGAATTATTTTTGGTTGTTTTGGTTTGGGTTCCCTGCATTTGGATTAGAGGCAATGGGAGAATTTTATTGGTTAACATTGGGTAGAGGGGAAGTTTAAAGGATGATGACATTCACAGTTCCCTATTCTTGGTTTTGGTATTGACTTGGTTGCCTAGTTTAAAGGAAGTGGTTTTGTTGGTCTTGAAAGTAGAGTTCTTATTTTCTAACTTTAATTTATCCTCATATATGGTCTAATTTTCCAGCTTACGTGCCATGGTAAAAGCCTCATCAAATGTTCTAAAGCTTTGAACATGCAGTGTAGAAGATATATGTTTGGTGCAATCTCAAGCAAGAATTTCTATAAGTTTAGGTTGAGGTAAGGAAAATGAAATCTAATTAATCAAGCTTTTACAATGGGTGACAAAATTAGAAATGGACTCATTATCGAATTATCTTATAGAATAGAGGTCTATGATAAAGACCTTCTTAGAAATTTTAATGGAAAATTGATCGAAGAAGAGTTGTCCTAGTTGGATGAAAGAAAAGATGGAATGCTTGGTAAGGGAACTATACCAGTAAAGTGCTAGACCAGATAAAGACATGGGAAAGGTTCAGAAGAGAAGGACATCATCCTAAGTAATCATGTATCATGCATGCCTAAAATCCCTAAGGTGCTATTTAGGGTCCTCCTTACTTTGAAATTTGGTAAATTTTAGAAGCTCCCATTGAGCAGGGTAAGGTATGATAGGAACAAAATGATGATTAGGTTCGTTACAAATCTAATCATAGGATATGATGTTATGAGCCCCCAAAATAGATGACTCAAGGTTGGTCATATTGTTCATGATCATTTTCATTAGGTCATTTTGAGGTGGTGTGCCAAAAGGATTATAAGGCTGATATTGTGGTTGAGGTTGGGAAACATATTAGTAATTTTTTGGTGGTTGAGAGGATGTCACATATTGGAATGTAGATGTTAGAGGTTGGGTAGGGTAGGTGAATGATGGTGGTTGGGTAGTGGGTACATACCCTTGTGGGTTAGGGATGTATCCTAGATTAGGTGTAATGGGTAATTGTTGAGAAGTCCTTATAGATTGGGTATGGGTGGTAGTTGGGTTAGTGACAAGAGGGGAGGTAGTGACCTTCATGCTAATGGGTGGTGAGTTAGAAGGGATAGATACCCCTAAGCTTGGTAAAGGGGTATTAACTGATGGAATAGGTTTGATAGAGGGGAGATTGGTAATGATGGTGGTGGGTGATCTAACTACAAGTGGGATGTGATGGGTTAATGGTTTGGTTTTCCCCTAGGTAGAGGAGTCATTAGTATGGGTGGAAGGTGTAAGGGTAATGGTTAGATGGATAGGTTGGTTCTTAGCCATAACATCAAAGGGGTTAGTAGATAAAGATGCATGTGTGGTTTAAGGTTGGGTGGTGACCATGGAAACATGGATACCCTCTATAAGGTGGGATGACATGTCATAAAGAGGATCTTGAGGTAGAGTTGAAATCGGGATATGGTGAGAAGAGGTGTTAAGATAGTGCTGAAGGGCCATTGGATTATTGTCTAAAAAGGTGGTAAAATCCATGTCTCCTTGGGGAAATACTCAAGGGAAAGTAGGGATTCCCAATGGATGAGGTGAATCTTATACCTCAGAGACATACTCTATAGATGAGGAGGTAGAAGTGGTTGATTTAAGTGATGGGTTTTGTTTTGCCAGGTCTCTTCACTGCTAATGAGTGAGAACCATACAAGAAAAAGGGAGAGAAAACAAGAAAAATCTCATAGATCAAACAAGAAAATGATTAAGGCAATCAAGACACACACTAAAAAGTACATTAAGCCTAGAGGTTAGTTATGATCTCACTTTTGGCTTATGCCTTAGTTTATGAGAATGTGTGATAGAATTTGGCTTATAGATCAGGTACTATAGAAGTAGTTTATTGTTAGTTTTGGGTTGTTTAGGTTCTCAAAATAATCTATATTGGAATCAATATGTGGCTTGGTATTGGGGCCTACCCCCTCACTTTACAATCCCACAATGATAAGGGTGTTAGGTGCTTAGACAATATATATTGATATCTAGAGTTTATACTTTACTAGAGAGCTGAGTTGGTTCTCCTCTTGGTAATGACATCTAAGTAGGGTCATTAAGAATGGGTAAGGTGACCACTAGGTGATGAAAACCTAGTTGGGCCTTGTCTCAAATTATATTCATGTTTGATTGATGAAAGTGGTTTGGCTAGTGTGTGTAACAAAAGTGGTGCTACAATAAGATTACAGTGCTTTAATTCAAAGTGAAATAATGTTAAAATCAATAAATGGATGCATTTGATTTTAAGCCCAAAAGAAATTTTAGTTTCAATTATGAGCATAAATAGAGATAAGAGCATATAAATGCAAAGAAAATGTGAGTAAAGACTCTAGGTCCCACTGAGCATCCTAGAATGTTTAAGAGTATTTTTTTAGCTTTAGTTCTAAAAAGAAAGAAGAGAAACTCAATATGGGTATGGTTGAAAAATGTATTTGTTTGTGCATGCATTGAATCAAAATATCTGAAGAGATCCTCTTTATCTTAGGAGGAATACCTGCAGGTAAAAAATCACTAAGGCAAACTTGTTTGTTAGATAGACAATAAGGTGGATTGCCTAGTGAGAGCTAGATCCTAGAAGTGAGGGATTAGTTAAGGGATGTCAATCCACATGTTTTAAATAATTAAGTCGATAAAACTAGAAAGAATTTTTTTCATCAATAATAGAAGATACTGAAATTGAGTACAAGAAAAGCTTGTTTAGAAAAGAGACTAGAAATGATCTAATTAGTGATAAACTGATTAGTACTAGTGTTAAGGGGTTAGGACATGGCTTAGAAAGTTATAAAGGGGGATATGAACAAGAAGGGACACAAAAAAGTGAATTTGGTTATGTGTAAGAGGGTCAAATTAACTTGTTGGTTTTTGGTGCCATAGGTGACTATCATCGGTCATGCAACTGTCACTAGTCAAGGGTAAATTTTATTGGTCAGGTGACCATCATCAGTTGAGGATAACCATGAATGATTAGGTAACCATCATCAATTGCCTATTAGTGAATCTAGAAATGAAATTGGGGTTTGGGTTTGCTAATTGATGGGATCTAGAAATTGGATTCTAGGAGATAGCTTAGGCTTGGAACAAGAACCTGGTAAAAGAATAAAAGAAAATGAATACTTGTCTTACCAAAAATTAGTTGGTGGGTGATTGATATGGATTTGCCTTTTGGTGGAATTTGGGTTGATTCTAGTGGTGTAATAGTACTTAGGAGCTTAATGGAGAGTCAAAGATAAGTAGGCTCCCTATGTGATGGCTAATAGCACTTGATAATTTAGATTGACCTAATTGACCTACAAAAAGAGATTCTGGATACATAGAGCTCTTGATAACAATTTTAGATGGTTTGACCTCCTAGGCCTCTCTCTCTTATAGGTATAAGAAAAAGGTGGAATTGGTTGTCCAAACTAGACTTAAAGAAGGATTCTAAATATAAGTCATCCATAGAAAGGGCTCAAAATTAGATTTAGATTATCGTATTTAAAAAATAAAGGTGGTGGTTTACATGTAAGTTGCATGCTGAGTCCAAGCTATCCAACCTGACCGTCACCAGTTAGGGTGATCATAATCAATCAAGGACCTGAGGAAAAGATAGGTTAAAATGGGTGAAAAGGTAAGTTAAGCCAAACAAGTGACTAACTTAACTTTGGATTAGGTAAGTAGGCTAGGCTATGTAGGTTTGTCTAACTTATAGGGGTAGTTGACAAAGGATAAAGAGAAACCAAAGGTATTGTGATGACTAGGACCATGTGTGGTTTTCTAGTGTCTACAATGTGTCCATGTCATAAATGACATGTATGTCCTACATCTCACTCATGTATACTATGAAACACATGTGCATAGAAACAACTAGTTATATAATATACTATATATAATTAAGCATAAAGTAATCATGTAAAAAGTAATTATATATCACTCATAGGTCATGGTTTTTTATGTTTAAATATTTTGTTTTTTTTGTATGTTTGAGAACATTTAAATCTAAGTAGAATCAAATAAGGCCAAGTGGAAAGGATGTAGAAAAGAGAAGAGCATGAGGGATATGAGTAATATATGGATGTATAAAGGTATAGTGTGTAACAAGTGTAGTAACATAATAGTGTGGAAGAAGTGAAGACAAGTAACATGCCCCCACTATATATATATAATGTAGTTCAATAGTTGTGGAAATAATAGAAGACATGCCCCTAGTGGGAAAGAATCAATGTATGATCATATAATATGTAGATACGAAATTAATTTAATATTTTAATCGTAGTGTAAGACATAACATGTATAGGTAGTCAATACGTAGGAATAAGCAAATAATATGCCTAAAAATAATGTGCCCTAGTATGAAGATGTTGTGAATGATTCACCATAGTATGACAGATGTCACAAATGTCTAAATAAAGATAAAAAATCAAAAAGAAAGGACTAAGTGAAAATAAAACCAAAGGTTAGAAGAATGATTATTGCCAAAACATATGTATGCATGTGCATGAAGATATAATAATATAAGGGATGAGAAATCAAGCAAACATTGAGAATTTATGTATAATAGATTATGTTTTAGATACCAGTGGAGGCAGTCAATAGGATGCTCTTATGCAGGTATTTTATCTCTCATCCACCATTCATGTTCATCATTTGTTGAATCCTATATTATATCATAATTTAAAATACATAGATTTTGAGTTATATCATTGATTTGATCATCTTCATTTTCACTATCACACCAAGTGTTCATATGATAATCATCAATGCATGCATATAGAACTAATTTCTTAAGTTTTACTTGCTCTTTAATGTTTCCCTTATGTATTTTGTATTTATATAATTATTCTTTTTGTAATTTTTCTTTTGCTAATTTTTTTGTATGTAACACTACATTAGGATATGGAATCTTAGTTTCAAGTGGTTGGTCAATTCTAGAAGGTATGTTTGAATCTAATGGTGGTTTAATAGATGTATCCAATGTGGGATTATTGATATTAATAATATTTTGTATTTTTATCTTTAAAGTCTAATAATTTTACATATGATGTCCATGCATTCTATGATAAAAAAGATAATATTTGGATATCTTAATAGGATGCATAGGAGGCAAAGTTATTAACTCATTTCAAAACATATCCCTTAGAGTTTCACTCAGAGTCTTATTATATTTATGATTTTTTTTGATTCATTAGTTGTATATTATTATTGATTCTTAACCCATAACTGAGATGAAATCATTTGAGGTACAAAGTTATTGAATGTATAAGTAGAGATGCAATTTACACTTGTATTTGAATAATGTTTATATGTTAAATCTTATCCTCAAGTGATGTAACCTTTAGACATATTTTATTTTCAAACTTCTCTATGGACTCCCTCATAGTAACTATTTTATCTAGAATGACTTCAAAAACACAAACCTTAGGCACTTTTCATTGAATATGCATACAAATACCATCTAGAGGGTATGTGGGAGGTAGAGGGGGATATGTGGGAACATTATGATGACCTCCACTTTTCACTAAAGGGTGGATCGCTCTACCTCTAGTGATAACATGGACCTCTTGAGAGGGATGATAGTTATCATAACCTTGAGGAGGGATGAAATAAGGTACACTTTAAGTACTAATGCAATTTAAAGATTCTTCATGATTTGTTTCAAATTTAAAATGATTGAAAAATGATTTGACCCTCTTTATTACATAGTTGTAAAAAATATTTTATATAAAAGGAAAGTAAAATTTATTTATAAAAATCATATATTGAATCAAAAAATATACATTATACCTATTCATTAAAGCCATGATTTGATAAGGGGAAATTAAAAAGTAAGTCTAAAAATAAAACCTTAAGGATTCTAGGGTTTGTTTTTCTTAGGAAAAAGAGTGGGTTCACCAATACATTTCATTTAATTTTGAATTAATGTGACCTTAATATGATAAAATTAATAGAATACTCATACTGATTAAGATGTATAATAAAATAAATAAATAAAGTATAACTAGCCAAATATAATAATTTGTTGTTATAGAAAAATAGTAGAGGAATTGAGTACTTAGCTAATTTTAGGTATGTAAAAATCTATGGTAGGATACAATAATAAAAAATGATTAGATTTGGAAATAGAGTGTTTATGTGAACCTAAACAAGTTTCCATTTCTTAGATGCCTACGTAGTGTGAAATTGTCTAATATGGTGCAAAACTATCTAGTGTGCTTGTGTCAATATGTGATAGTTCTAACTATTATACCTAAGTCTAATAAGGGTTCTTGTGCATGTATATGTATCTGATCCCATGTAAATTTGTTTTTCATTCTTCTTATTGCTTCAAACCCTAGCTATAGACTAAAAGACCACTATAAAAGAAGGAAATTTGGTGAAAGGGAAGGGTTGAGCTAACCTTAGCCCTTCTTATGAGTAAGTGTTGCCTATGTGTCCAATAATCTAAAGAGGGAATTCAAATTTAATATATTTATCCCACCTATTTGAGTGTATGAAATTCTATGTAATATTAACATGCAGTGCAATAATGCTTATGGATTTAAACATTTGACAACCTGGGACTTGACCTTGAAAATAGTATCTAAACTTAGCTCAGGGATTGTTTATTTGAGGGATTCTATATTTTTAAACTTTAGGGTAGTTGATATTAATGTGTAGAGTGATTTATAGTGATAGATAGTAAAAGGCTCAAACTTGATATGTTTATATAGTTGACTCTTTGGGTAATTTCCTTAGAACAGACATTTAAAACATATAGCCACCCCATACAAATAATTTAATTTTGATATATTAATCATTAAATGGTGCAAGTATAGGCCTGACCCAAGGGTAAACAAGTCCATAGTGGTGGAATTGTCTAAGGAAGCACAAACATGTGTAGATAAAAATAATAGTGATCTAAGATTAAGAGACAACTTGAGAATGATATTAATCTATATAGGTAGAGAATTAGGAGATTATAAATAGAAATAATGAAAATTTAGTAGGGTCAGACCCATATTTGAGTTAATGGCTATGAGGAGACATAAATAAGAGTCATGTATGCGAGCATATTTCAAGTATGTTGGAGACTAGTCAAATTACACATTATCAATTGTCTAATACCAAAAAATGAGTATCTATAAAGATAAATTTCAATCAAAATTAGTAATTTTTTGCCATATTTTACATAATATGATCACCTCTGGTTTTACACTTTTAGATCACCTAAACCTAAAATAAATAAAACATTTTGGTTAGCCTGGTCATAGATTTGAGTGCAAAAACCATAGGTTTCTTCCTGTATTATGGTTTCAAACTTATCTCCTATTAAGGTTTGAATTTTAGATATGAATTATAATTTCCCCTTATTTAGATAAGCAAAACCTTCACATGACTATAATGGAGGCCAATTATTTTTATTTCGTAATCTAAACTATGATTATAATAGTTTCAAGTCTCTTTGATAAACTATATAATTTATTTATATCTCATGCAACCAGATGGTTTGAACTTATCTATAATAAAACTAAGGATGAAATTATATTTGAAAAAACCCTAGTTTTCCTTAGTAACATATATTGCATGAATATTGAATTTGAGATGCTTTTGGTTACTATTTGAAGGGAAATGGCATGTTTGACTCCTTTCATTCTTCATCCCTTAAGACCTTATGGTAGATATAACCGACATCCTTTAAGACCTTATGGTAGATATAACCAACATACCTTCCCTATTATTCACCCTAGGCTTATATTAGACATGCAGGTCAATGTTGCACAACACAAAGGTATATGATACACAATCACATAGTGGAAAGCAAAGGTAATCAATATGTTCCTCCTAATATTGTTCCCCCACCTAAAGAACTAGCTAGTATAACTAGAGATTATGATGTCATATATCAACCTAAGAATATTCCAACAAAAATATATAGATTAGAATTGTTAAAAATATCCAATATCTATAAGGTTAATCTCTATACAACACTACATGATGTAACCTTACCAAACAATATGGAACTAACTTATTTTAAATTTTGTTACCCTTATTTATATTGTATAACTCTAATTAAGATAGAAAATTGAATGTAAAACATGAATCTAAATATAAATTACTAAAATAGATTTGACAAGTGGCATATTGAAAATATATAAAATATTAAATATATCCAAATACTTAACTTTCCTGGTTCACTGACTGAGTGTGACTAAATTTTGACAATGGGAAAAGGATAGAAATAGATCTGAGAGTCACTCAAATATGGAATTGAATATATACATGTCAGGATCTTGCTCCACCAATAGAGCACATATATGATTACTTCTTGTATTAGCAACTAAACATGGAATTTAACCAGAATCAATAAGTAACTAGAAATATGAAACAACACAGGAATATGAGAGACAATACACAATTGTATTAATAATCACTCAAAAGAATATACAATAAAGAAGATGCCACTTCTTCCACCTCAAAGGCTTGCCACAACTCAAGAACTTCTTCCCTCTCTCTCTCGGTCCCAACAATCAACTCCAATATAGAATTGATGTTCACCTCTACCAGTTAGAAACAATGCTGCCAGTACATCAAGTACACAACCGTACTCCAAGTAGATCTCCTGCTCTCTGCTGCTACCTGCAAATCACTAGACCTTACTCACCATTATAGATCTCTAAACGAAGCCATGCTCACCTGCTGACTAAGATCATACAAATATGAAGAACCCTGCTGATTCTCCAATCCAACACCCACTCTTGGTACTGTGGCACTAGGAGGAACACACCATTGCTCTCCTCTCTCAGAAGGAGCTTATTTTCTCTCTTACTCTCTAGCACTATTTTACAATACAACCCATGAGTCCATATATAGATCTCATGCTTACAATAATTAGACTACCCTAATTACAATAATTAGACACGCAACTCGAGACTATAATTAGCCTTTACATGCAAACTCTCAGTTCAACGAACTAACTATCGATGCAACAAATAGTTCTGGAACCACCACAGGCAATCGACGTCGGTCCCTGTCTGCTTGGATGTGACTGACATCGGCCAACCTCCTACCGATGCTGATTGTCTTCAGCTCACACCTATCGATGTCAGTTTCCTTCTGCACTGCAATCCACTGACGCTGGTCTCCTTGGAACTCATTAACCTCCTCCATGTTTACACTAGTTGAAGCTTTTAGCTCCACATCCTAACAATCTCCCACTTGGAGATAAACAACTGCAATTGTACCTATACCTGTACACCATCTGATTTTATTCTTTGGCTTGTATCTCTCTTCAAGCTTAATCTTGAAGACCAACCACCACACACATTGTGATGCTCTACCTGTCATCCAAATATCTTGTCGCATCCACATCTACAAACCCTTGTAGAAAAGAACTTGACCCTGCATAGCATGTACACCTACTACTGGTCCCTCTACAAATCCACTGAACAGCCCTCCAGTACTTCTTTCTTGAATTGGCTCTAAACTTTTTGACAACTCCCACTGGTTGGGAAAACTCAGGTCTACGCTAGACCTCACGTGATTTCAAACCCTGTTCCAAGCTAAGCTTGAACTATCCAGCCCTTGGTGTGCTTTTTGATTCTGCAACTTGCATCATGAACCCTGCCAACACCGTCTTCACATCAGCTCCCACTAGAGACAAAATCTCCATGTCTCTTATGCCAAAGAATTTTGCTGCTCTAAATTCTTCCTGACATACCTCTGAACTAACCTTACCCTTAGCTCAGCAAATCCCTGTATGTACCAAATTTGATAGCAAATTACCCACATACAGTAACTGGATAATGTCGTGACTCATCATCCACCTGGTAAGACAAACACAATAGTTAAACCTCCATTGCCCTACAGCTTGCTCAAGACCATATACCTTGGCCTTTCGTCTCACGTATCCATCCACTCTCTCCTTTAACTTGGGAATCCATCCGTCTCTCAGTGCTTTCTTCTAGCTGATAACTCTACCAACAAATACCTGTTTGGTTCTTCTCCAAGGACTCACTCCTCATCCATGCCAAGCTCCCACTATTTCTAGATTCTACCTGCATTTCTTCTTCCATCTTCCTAGTTCTTGACCATCAATAAGCAATATAAAGAAGGTGAACAATGAATATGAGGTTCACTTACCCTTTTTGACCTCCGTATGAGTGTTTGAGACTTGTTGATAGCTTGCTGTCTGCCCACCATCCATACCAGTGACCGATCTCAGCCATCTCCTAGTCTGCAATCGACCGATGTCGGTTCCCTATGCTGACCCTGACTGCCGACGTCAGTTTCATGACCAATGCCAGTATCCCTTCTACCGATGTTGGTTCCTACCTGAATGACATTAGTCTTCCTATTACCGACGTCAGTTACTTTCTGACCGATGCCAGTACTTGTGTTCACCTGTGAGTGATAACTTTTTACCCGCGAACTCTCCATGGATCAAAACCCTATTCAAATCAACACAGCCCTGCTCAAAATAATTCAGTCCACTCCGCTGATCTCTATCCATCATATCCTCCATGAACACCAAGGATTTCCAGTTCTTAAGTTTATCAAAAACATCTATCTTCCGCTTAAGAACATGCATTCCCCTCCTACATATGTGACCAAGCCTACAAAGCCACATCTCTGCAACAGAAGGTGAATCAATAATATAAGTAGATAGATAAAGGATACCTACTTTCTTACCACCATCTAATTCAAGTATATCCACTGTGAGAGTTACAATGCATCTCCCATCACCCAAATTTCCTAAAGAAATTAGACTCATCTCCAAGACTGGTACCTGCATGACTTCCTTCAACCACTGTGTGTCATCTGTCTGCAATTTTAGCTTCACTTCCCCATTGTCAATAATCTGACAAGGCTCTCCAACCCCTAAATAAATCTCTCCAAAGACATACCCATGAAAATATGCTCTATTTTGGGCTACATGGAAAGAGGCAAAAGAATCTATAAACAAAGATTCTACTTTATCCAGAGCAACCTGTGCAACATCCCCTACAACATTTGCTTCTACACGCTGATCTTCTACCAACCAACAATCTCCTTTTACCTGCTCTTTCTTTCCATCAATCAGACCATTTGTGCTATTCAATTTCTCCATTCATAGCTTACTTTCTTCTGCCATCGCTATACTCCCACTCAATCTGAAACCCCTGAGAGTGACCTGTAATAAAAAAACACTACCAGATCTGAAACCACCTGTTAGTCAACCCAACCAAAAGCTCTGATACCAATTGCTGGTATCAACTCTTAAACCTACAACCAAGGCTCTGATACCACTTTGTTAGGATCTTGCTCCACCAATAGAGCACATATATGATTACTTCTTGTATTAGAAACTAAACATAGAATTTAACCATAATCAATAAGTAACTAGAAATATGAAACAACACAGGAATATGAGAGACAATACACAATTGTATTAATAATCACTCAAAAGAATATACAATAAAGAAGATGCCACTTCTTCTTCCACCTCAAAGGCTCGCCACACCTCAAGACCTTCTTCCCTCTCTCTCTCGGTCCCAACAATTAACTCTAATATAGAATTGATGTTCACCTCTACCAGTCAGAAACAATGCTGCCAGTACACCACGTACACAACTGTACTCCAAGTAGATCTCCTACTCTCTACTGCTACTTGCAAATCACTAGACCTTACTCATCATTGTAGATCTCCAAAAGAAGCCATGCTCACCTGCTAACTAAGATCATATAAATATGAAGAACCCTGCTGATTCTCCAATCCAGCACCCACTCTTGGTATTGTGGCACTAGGAGGAACACACCATTGCTCTCCTCTCTCAGAAGGAGCTTATTTGCTCTCTTACTCTCTAGCACTATTTTACAATACATCCCATGAGTCCATATATAGATCTCATGCTTACAATAATTAGACTACCCTAATTACAATAATTAGACACGTAACTCAAGACTATAATTAGCCTTTACATGTAAAATATCGGTTCAACAAACTAACTGTCTGTGTAATGAATAGTACTAGAACTGCCACAAGTGATTGACATCGGTCCCTATCTGCCTGGAGGTGACTGACATTAGTCGACATCCTACTGACGCCGGTTGTCTTCAGCTCACACCTGTTGATGTCAGTTTCCTTCTGCATTGCAATCTACCGATGCCGGTCTCCCTGGAACTCAACAACCTCCTCCATGTTTGCACCAGTTGAAGCTTTTAGCTCCACATCCTAACAATACATTCTTAGGGTCACTAATGTCAAGCTAGGGTAGATTCATCAAATTTAATGATTGAGGCTAATATTTATGTCCTAGGCTGATTTTGATATTTGTGACTATATAGTTAGTTGTGCCTACTTGTAATACCTCAGCCTATGTGATATTGACACTTGAATGTGTGTGTAACTTCAAAAATTATAATTTTTCTCCTTAAAACCCTAGGTTTGATTGTGAAGGGTATAAACCTATAAAATCTTTGGAAATGTAATGGGATGAGTTAAAGAGTATTTACTTTGAAACCCTATATTTACTTTTGACACAAGGTAGACCAGAAAAATGGGTTATAAATATGGTTTTGATAGCCCCAACCACTCCCCACTGAGTTCTTGAGCATTGAATACATTCTAATATTTTTAAGAGGGATAGAAATACACATACTTTCCCACCTATGTGTGTGTGCATGCTAAATCATGATCCACTAAAATGCAATGCAATACTTTGGATTTTGACATTCGACATTAGTAACTTTAAACTTGTGGTAATGTTTATAATTGTCTCTAGGGATGACCCTTTTAGGGGTTTTGGATGTGTATTTTTTTGTGATTGTGTCAAGAGAATTCCAATGGATTTATCAAGCTTTGTGAGGACTTATGGAGATGAGTGCTAGATAATTGTATATAGGTATGGAATTAGGCTTGATCTATAATTATAGATATGGTTCCTAGATTTTTTTTCAAAATAAAACACTTAATATAATTGTTGGTGTCCTAGGTTGCACCTTAGCTAAGCAAAGGGATTGTTCAGGTCCTCTTGCTCAAACCTCGTCCAACATGGGACTGACCTGAGGCTGTGGGTCACCTAAAATTGGGTCAAACCTTTGGATGAAGCTAAATTAATTTTTATGTCTATCACATAAACAATACCTAAGATAAATCTTTCTTGGAAAAGTGGGAAATTTTGACAATAATTCATAAAAGCATGTAAAAATGTGGTGATGCACCAAATGTTTTGCTCTTTATACTTGCACAAGATACACTATAGGACATTTTAAAGACTACTAAACATCACTTCATTCAACCTTTACTTAGCTTCCAGATAAGTATTTCAAAATAAGGTAAGGACTAGCTATTAACCTAGCATGGGAAGGCAATTGTTCACTTCCACACTAACTAACATACCATGTATGCACTTGGAATGACCTATGAGAACTGACAAAACACTGCATGAAGGTGAGAAAACTTAGATTGAGGTAAGGAAAACATACATTCACTTGACCATATCAATGAATTCAAGAGACACGCTTCAACTCATTTTGTAAATGAAGGAATTTAGTCTTTGTTACATCAAATAGGTGTTACAATGCAAATCTTGATAGAGTCTAGTCATGCCAAAGAGAGGGAGGATTTTCAAGGCTTATGAGCCTATATTTATAGAAAAAGGGGTGAGAGAGATGGGGATAAATATGTAGAAAGATGGATAAGGGAACATAATGACCTAGATTCCTCATCATTCTGATGTTGATGCCATTTAGAAAAGATCATGATACCTAAAACCACTTCTAGAAAATGGCCATAACAATCATATCAATATTTTTCAATCTATTTTTAGCCTTTTTTAATGCTCATTATAGTTATAATGGACAAATCAAATCATTTTCAATCTCTTTTTGACATTGAATAAGTTTTCACTTCCACACTAACTAACATACTATGTATGCATTTGAAATGACCTATGAGAATTGACAAAACACTGCATGAAGATGAGAAAACTTAGATTGAGGTAAGGAAAACATAGATTCACTTGACCATATCAATGAATTCAAGAGACACACTTCAACTCATTTTTTAAATGAAGGAATTTAGTCTTTATTACATTAAATAGGTGTTACAGTGCAAATCTTGGCAGAGTCTAGTCATGCCAAAGAGGGATGCTTTTCAAGGCTTATGAGCCTGTATTTATAGCAAAAGGGGTGAAAGAGATGGGGATAAATACGTAGAAGGATGGTTTAGGGAACATAATGACCTAGATTCCTCATCATTCTGATGTTGATGCCATTAGAAAAGATCATGATACCTAAAACCACTTCTAGAAAATGGCCATAATAATCATATCAATATTTTTCAATCTATTTTTGGCCTTTGTTGATGCTCCTTATAATTACAATGGCCAGATCAAATCATTTGCAATCTCCTTTCGACATTGAATAAATTATAATAGCTAGATCAATCTATTGTGATATTTTTCTAGTATGGATTGTTCCTTACTAGTTCATCTTTAACATGCAAGAGTGGAGAAAAGTGTCATCATCATGCTACTAGATTTGGTGTTGAGCCCATCAAAACCAACATGTCTACCTCCATGGCCTTTCTTTGAGACATTCGATCTAGTTCAACCTTGAATATAATTGTTCTTTATAAATTCCTTAGCTTTTGACTTTTAATCTTGATCATTGATCTTGATCTGCTTGGTGAACATGTGTCATCAATCTTTGCTCTACTTAATCATTAAATTTTAATCTTGACCATCGATCATCTTGATTACACACTATTGGATCTAATTTATTAGCTTACATGTGCACCATTGATCTTTCTCAATATGAATGCATATTATCCATTGATATTTTTATAGATTAACATGGTTCTCATTTATATTCAAGATTTAATAATTTATTGACTCAATGATCACCATTTATCTACCTTTATACGATTAAATGTGTGATATTGATCTATTTGGGCCTGCTAACCTCATTAGTCATTATGCACTATTATATCTATATTTAGGTACCTAAGATATTGACACTTGTCACTTGCATGTTCATGCTAACCTTTTGACTTGATGCTCACCATTGATCTTGGGTGCATGATCAAATGTGATCTATTAGATATTTGAGACCCACTAACACTATTAGGTTGCCACTCATTGTTAGACTTGATCTTAGATCCCAAGATTTGGACACTTATCAACTATGCATTTTTTCTCAAGATATTTTAATCCAAATAGTTACCTGTTATAGCTTTAACTTGATGTTCCTGTACATGTTTCACTCTACAATTCTAATTTGGAATGCTTGTAACTTGAGATAGATAACTCATTGAGTCATGAAATTTGTAGAGAATGTTTGAGGCATGAAGGACTTCATGTACACATGATATTTTAGCTTAAGAGGATTTCTAAAGTACACTTATGAAATGCACAATCAAGGTGACCAATCCATTTCTACATGATGTTTTAAGATGGCTTGGTTCTTTTAGGCTTGTGCAAGTCATTTATTGATAATCTTTGAAGGCTTATATCTACAGATAGAGATTGCACCAAGGCATCAACTTGTAAGGAATCATTAGGGCACAAAAGACATCATCTTAAGGAAATATTAAGATGAACCTAAATCATAAAGCAAACTAACATGATATGCTAAGTTTCAAATGATGGGGTGATAATTTGACCTATGGGGGAAATTGACAACATTTTGGTGACTTATCTTGGAAGCATGCTTGATATGATTTAGAAATAGACCATCTACATGGATTTTGGAATTATAAATAATGAAAAATTTGATTCATGGATGCAAAAAACCCATTTAACTTACAAAGATAATAATTCCATTAAAACAAGAAGGGAAACACAAAAAAATTGGGAAACTAACTAAACAAAGTAAAAGCAAATAAACTAATGTTCTAGGACAACACTTGGAGGAAATCCAAAATAACTAACTATGTATAAAAAATCAACCTTTAGTAGTAATGTTTTAAGTGTATCCCATTAATTAGGATAAGAATCTCCTCACCATCCATCTTTGGAAGTTGGAACTCATTATGGGATTTGCAGTTAGAGATTGTGTATAAACCACTCCAAAGAGAGTCAAAATTTTTATGCCTTCTTGAATTAGCTCTGTCCTCACCCCACTTAAGGACCAAATCTCCTTCTTTGAAACTCTGTGAAGAAGCACCTTTATTGAAGGTTCTCTTCACTTTTACTTGATGGATTTCTATAGCTAACATGGATTGATGTCTTGTCTCTTTCAGCTCCATGAGCTTAGCATATATAATCTCTATTGGTTCATTTTCAAATAAATCAAGTTGATGTATCAGTTCTATGGTGGGAAATTCAAGAGAAATAAGCATTCTTGCTTCCTTACCATATACCAGCTTGTAGGGGGAGTTGGTTATTTAATTCTTATAGGTAATACTATTAGCCCATAGATGACTTCAATTTGAGATGCCATGACCTCTGATTATCTTCAATGGTCCTTCTTAGGATCTTCAATAGGTTCTTATTAGTTGACTCATCAAGGCCATTACCTCAGGGATAGTATTTTGATGAAATTTTGAGAAAGCCACTATATTGAACTTCTCATTGGTTGATATTAGAACCCATAAAGGCCATAACATTGTCAAAAATAATGGTTGAAGGGAATCCAAATATAGTAAGCAAACTTTCATAAAAATATCAAACATTAGACTCGTTTACTTCCTTCAATGCCACTACTTCTATCCATCTAGTAAAATATTATGTGGCAGTTAGTATATATTTATGTCCTAAACTTAAATGGGGGTTAATGTAACCAATAAAGTCCAATCCCCATTGGACAAAGGGCTGATCCACTATAATTAGTTGGAGATGTAAGGCTGTAAGTTTTACCTTTCCAATAAACATAACACATTTTTTGCATTTCCTAACCCATGCATGACAATCACCAAATATGCTTGGCAAATAATACCCATGTCTCATGATCTTGTGGGCTGTAGTCCTTGCTAAAGGATTACCTCCACCATGCTCATCATGGAACTCTTCTAGTAGCCTTTCCTTTTGATGTTGTTCAATGCATCTTAACAACATACCATTAATATCTTTCTTGAAAAAAACACCATCAATACAAAGAAATGAAATGGATTGCAATCTAAAATATCTTTTTTTTGAAGAAGTTAGGTGAGAGGGATAAATAAAATCTTGGAGGTATCTTACCAAATCATGATACCAACTAAAAGGTGAGGCATGATCAACTGTAACTTCTTCATCAGTTGACACCATAACCACCTTATTAGCTTCTTATTAGTCTTAGGCTAGATGCTCAAAAGTCCTTTGCCTCTAATCAGCTTTATGACCTTGATCTCAAAATCATACTCCATTACCTTTGTTATCTAACTAGCTATTTTCTCATTTATGTCCTTATTCAAGAGAAACTCCTTAACAATTGGATGTGCAACCATTAGGTGTATCAGACAATAAGTATATGAACTTATTTAGAGACATTATAACAAAAATTACATGCTTTTCAACAAAAGATTACCTTGTTTCATATTCTTCCAAACCTTGACTGAAGAAGCCTATGGGTTACTCTAAGGCCTCATGGTTTTGCTACATAAGAATTCCTAAAAGGTGTCAATGTTAGCATAGGTGTACACAATGAAGTTCTTTGAGAATTTTGGGTTCATGAGCATAAGAGCATTATCCATGGCTTTCTTAATTTCCTCAAAATTATTCACTCCTTCCTTGGACCAATTGAAGTTTTGATTTTTATTTATCATGGATGTAAGTAGCGTAGCTAAAGTGGCAAAATCTGAGATGTATCTTCTAATTAAATTGATCTCCTCCAAGAAACTTTTCAAAGATATTTTGTGCTTGGGAAAATAAATTTCAAGTATTGAAACTATTCTTTTAAGATCTATGCTTAAACCATGTTTTGAAACTATATGTTCAAGGAACTTACCTTCATGAACTGAGAAGACACACTTTTTGGGATATAGGGATACCCCAAATTGTCTACACCTTTCAAACACTTTCTCAAGGTGAACCATGTGCTCACTTGTATTCTTTAAAAACACTATTATATCATCCAAATAGACCAACATAAACTTGTTAAGAAGGCCTTAGAATGCCATATCCATGGATCTCTAAAAATTTTCTCCAACAATGGATAGACCAAAGGGCATCTTTCTATATGTAAATGTACCCCACTTAATGGTGAAGGCTGTCTTGAATTGGTCTTCCTCCTTAACCAAAAGCTAGTTGTAACCACTATAGACATCTAACAAAGAGAACCTTTACAAACTTGAAACCAACTATAAAATATATTTCATATATGGTAGTGGATAGTGGTATATAAGGGAATCCTTATTCAAGTCATGAACGTCAACATAGTCTTATTTTGCCATTGTTTTTCTTTACTGAGATAAGGTTTGACACCCAAGTTGAGGGTTTGATTGGAAATATAATAGCTAACTCAATGAGATTATGAATCTCAACTCTCATCAAAGGATAAATTTTAGGATTAATAAGCCTTTGTCTTTGTCTTATTGGCTTAGTTTCATCTTCTAGCTCAATGGTGTGTTGAGCTAGACTTGGGTCAAATCCCTTGAGATCACTATATTGCCATGTAAATACATCAGCAAAATTTGCACATAACTCAATGAAAGATTTCTTCTCTAAATAAGTGCATACCTTACCCAACTTCAAGTTCTTACTATGTGTAACTTCCAAATTAGCATAGTATTCTTCCTTTATTGACAAAGATGGCTTTTCTTTCCTCAGCTCATCATCACCATTGAAGTGTGACCAATCCCTTGGGAAACTTATTTTTTTTCAGTTACACAATCTGATCACCATACTACTACAAGTACTTTGACTAATTTGTTGAGGAAAACTTAGCCTCATCTTGTAAAAATCTAACAATCTGATTGTCATGTTCAAACACTTGCCAATTATCATTGTTATCTAGAACAGAAGGCCTTACAACCACCTTAATGTGTGACTAGACCTTTTCACTTTTTACATTAGCTAGGATATTGAATTGGGCCCCAATGGTAGCCAACCTATCTGCATGTTTGTTCTCATCTCTTGGTATTGCCTGAATATTGAAGGCCTAAAACACATTAAGTAAGTCCCATACCATATGATTATAAGATTTAAGCAATGGGGTTTTTCATACATTAAGACATATCACTTGGTGAACTATAAGTTCACTATCACCAAAGACTTGAAAGGTGTTGAATTTCATCTTCCCATCATATTGTAACCCATGAACTAGTGCCTCATATTCTGAAATATTATTTGAACAACCAAATTAAAACTTAATAGATGATAAGTACCTTTGATTTTATAGATAAATCAACATCATTCCATCCCTGATACCATGGTTATTCCTTGACCCATCAAAGTATAATTGCCAAAGATCATCACTAGATTCAGCATCCTTCATTAAGGTTGGAATTGGTGCATATTTATCATGTAAGTAATAGACACCAAGTCATTCTTATTAAATTGGATTATAAGGATCATATAAATTTGAGATAGGGGCCCACTCACCAAGGAATGAATATATAATCCCATATAAAGGTGATTTAGTTTCCTCTACACCATCTTCTATCACCTCATATGATATGAGGCAATTGGTGTTCACAACACTTGGCATATATGGTTCTAAATGGAAGCATGAAATAGGTTGAGAATGTATGGTTACCTTGGTACCGTACCTGGTCCTAAACATAAAATATGTCTAGTCAGCTGATAAATATCCTCCAATCTTTAAGGTAAAGTCCCTTGACACACACATGGCAAAGTAATGAGGCAAGTCCACCACAACCACATCTTGTTGAATTGTAACATTGGGGTAAGCATAAAGTGCCAAATTTAGATTTTTTATGATGCCTACTATCTTTGTTGGTGACCCATCTAGTTGAATTACTCCTTTAACATTTGGTTCATAGATAAGACCAAGCTTATCTATAATTTATTTGGGCATGATAATGCTACTGGCTCTA
The DNA here is from genome assembly GCA_037957365.1 of Torreya grandis. Taxonomy (NCBI): domain Eukaryota; kingdom Viridiplantae; phylum Streptophyta; class Pinopsida; order Cupressales; family Taxaceae; genus Torreya; species Torreya grandis. The sequence continues at coordinate 909,956 of JARHVA010002390.1, read as the reverse complement.
ATATCCACCATAAAATTATAAACTAAAAAATCACCAACTATAAAATAGAGGTAAAAGGGAGGATTTTTACTTGAATTTACCTCAACTTTGTCAAATTTTTCCATTTTAGGTGCCTACTAGTCTTGCTACTTGGTTGGCTAGTCTGAGTTAGTTAGGACAACTCCTTATTTCTCAACTGGTCTTGGAGATACCTTGAGAATTGAAAGACCTTGGATGAGCATATCCTTTTGTCCTAGAATAGAAAGGTAATCTCACATGATAATGTTAACATTGGTTTTCTTCATCTAATCCACTATTTTGAGTGAAGCTCCACTAACTTTTGGTTGCATCTTTTGAGCCATTGGTTGTTCACAACGTAGAGGTATTTGAGGGACCTTCCTAGCTTTTGCATTATAATTTTTTTGTGTTTTAGGGGTAGCAAGTTGATATTTAGTAATTTTGGAAAAAAAATTAGGAGTACCTAAAGCATTAGTCAAATATTAAGCCTCATCAATGGCTCTCCTTTTAGCTCTAGTTACAACTGCAACTTGACCACTTGAACTGATAGTCTCACCACCATGATTGAATGTAACATGATCATCCATTTAAAAATTTATATTAATAGAATCAAGCTTCCTTTAAAGTTGTTGATCCTCTACTTGGGGTACCAAATTTGTCTCTTGATAGTGACCCCCTTTAAGAGAAAACTCTTCTTGAGTCATTTATGGCATAGTAATGTTTAGTGATACCAAAGCTTGGTTGTGAACATCATAGGGGTCAGAGGGATGCCTATTTGAGTCATGCATCAAATTATTTTGAGGTGGTGTGAGAATAATATATTTTGACGTGGAAGGTGCATCAGGATCAAGAGATGTATATGGCTTAGCTATAATTATGGCTCTTTGTGCATGGTAGGGTGGTCTATTTTCTCTAAATCCTTGATAGGGAGGCCTTTGATCTCTAAAAGGCTAATAGGAGGTCTGATTCTATTGTTGATAAGACCTACCCTAGTATTTTTATCTTTTGATTTGAACTATTTCATTCCTAAAATATTGTAACTGACTTTTCAATTCTCCAATCTCACTAACTTGACTAGAAGGGGCTACAATTTGGGATTTAGGAGATGGGATAGGAGATAAATATGGAAATTAAGGAACTTGAGGGGGTGGAATATATTTAAACTTTGGGAGTATAGGAATTGGGGGCCTTAGAGAAAGCTTACCAAGTTTTATTAAACTATTATCTACTCTTATGACAACCTCATAAGCATTTGGTAGGGTATTACCACCTATGGATTTTATCATCACACTAATATCAAAATCAAGAGCTTTTAGATAGTACAAGAACAAATATTTTGGGGATGGTATAATCACTGCAAGAATCCTAGTCCATGTCTTTTGAAATTTGAGGTTGAAATCAAACATTAACTCATGAGGAGCTCTCTGAATGGTAGTTAGTTGCTCAACTAATGATAAGTGATCAGATTTATCTTCAAATTGTCTGACTAAGGCCCCACCTAACTCATCTCAGGTAGCAATAGAATTCAATTTAAGATTTATATACCACTTTAATGCTTTTCCTTTGAAGGAAGTAATAAGTAATTTGATAGCTACATTATCTTGAATAACATTATGAATGGAGCAAAGGTTGGCAACATCCTAGATGTGCTCAATAGTAGTTATTTGATGTTCTATAGAAAATAATGGGATGATTTTAAAATAAAAAGCATGAATATCATCATACTAGGTTAAGTTTAATAGACTACCTTTATTGAATGGAATAAATACTTGATTTCTGATGGCTATTTGGGTAGTAGGGATTGCACTACTTAAGGCAATAGGATGACCAGGGGATGAATATTGATTTTGGGGATAAGATCTTGTCTTATTAAATCTTTCTCTCTTATATGAAACAAGTATCTCAATGAATTCAAGGGGAATGACTTTACTAGCTGACCTTATAGTAACCTTTGTCATGAGAATGCTATCTAGAAATTTGTAAAATATTTAGCTTCTGATGATGATGGATCTCCTTTACTACTACAGATACTTATCCTTATCTCTAAGTTTTAGTTCATTTTGGAGAATGGGTCCCACTAAGCATGCCAGAACTATTGGTGTCCTAGGTTGCATCCTAGCTAAGTAAAGGGATTATTTATGTCTTTTTGCTCAAACCTAGTCCAACATGGTACTGACACTAGGATTGGGTCACCTAAACTGGGGTTAGACCTCAAAAAAATGTCAAATTCCTTTTGATGTCTATCACCTAAAGTAGACATAGGCTAACTTTTACTTGGAAAAGGGGGAGAAATTGATAATAATTCATAAAATCATGTAAAAATGAGGTGATGTACTAAATGTTTTGTTCCTTATACCTACATAAGACACACTATAGGACACTCTCAAGAATATTAAACATTAATTTATTCACCCTTTTCTCAACTTAAACATAATTATTTCATAATACAATGAGGAATAGATATCAACCTAGCATGAGAGGGTAATTGTCCACTTCCACACTGAACAATAAACTATGTATGCACTAGGAATGACCTATGAGAACTGACAAAACACTACATGAAGGTGAAAAAACTTAGACCAAGGTAAGGAAAACATACATTCACTTAAACATATCAATGAATTCAAGAGACACACTTTAAATCAACTTGTAAATAAAGGAATTTAGTCTTTATTGCATCAAATAGGTGTTACAGTGCAAATCTTGGTAAAGTCTAGTCATGCCAAAAAGAGGGATGCTTTTCAAGGCTTAAGAGCCTATATCTATAGCATAATGTGTGAGAGAGATGGGTATTAATACATATAAGGATGGAGAAAGGAACATAATAACCCATATTCCTAATCATTCCAGTGTTGATGCCATTAGAAAATATCATGATGCCTAAAACCACTTCTAGAAAATTGCCATAACAATAGTATCAGTCTCTTTCAATCTATTTTTTACCTACGTTATGCTTCTTAAATTAAAATGGTTGGATAAATCATTTACAATCTCCTTCTAGTGTCAAAGTAGTTATAACAACTAGATCAATCTATTATGATCTTATTCTAGCATAAATTACTCCCTATTGGTTCATCTTTGGCATACAAGAGTGGAGAAAAGGGTTACACTCTTGTTGCTAGATTTGAAAACAAGCCCATAAAAACTAATGTGTCTACCTTCATGGCATTTATTTGATACATTTACTCTGATTTGACCTTGAGTATAATTTTTATTTATGAAGTCCCTAGTTTCAACTTTTAATCTTGACCATCGATCTTGATCTACTTGGTGAATGTGTGCCATCAATATTTTTTCCACTTAATCATTAAATTTTCATCTTTATTATTAATCATATTGCTTGTGCATCATTAGATCTAATTTCTTAGCTTACACATGCAATGTTGATCTTTCTCAATATGAATGAACATGAACCATTGATCTTCTACTAGATTAACATAGTTGAGACACTTGACATCTTTTCATTTTTCTTTGAGATTCACTAACTTGTTGACTCAATGCTCACCATTGATCTACCTTTGTATGATTAAATACATGCCATTGATCTATTTGGGCCCACTAACCTTGTCAGTCATCGTGCACTATTATATCTTTATTTAGGTATCCAAGATCTTGACACTTGTCTCTTGCATGTTATTTCTAACCTTTTGACTTGATACTCACTATTGATCTTGGGTACATGATCAAATGCACTCTGTTAGATCTTTGGGACCCACTAACACTATCAAGTTACTACTCACCATTATATTTGATCTTAGCTCCCAAGATTTAGACACTTGTTAGCTATGCATTTGTTACTAGGGTATTTGAATCCAAATGATTACTAGTCATAACTTTAACTTGACATTCTCATGCACATTTCACTCTGCAAATCTAAATTTGAATGTTTTTAACTTGAGATAGATAACTCATCAAGTCATGAAATTTGTAAATAATGTTTGAGGCATGAAGGAATTCATGTCTATTTGATCTTTTGGCTTGATAAGATTTCCCAAGTGCACTTATGAAATACATAATCAAGCTAACCAATTTATTTTTGCATGATGTTTGATGATGACCTAGTTCTTCTAGGCTTGTGCAAGTCATTTATTGATCATATTTGAAGGCTTATATATGTAAATAGAGATTACACCAAGGCATTAAATTGTAGGGAATCATTAGGGCATAAAAGACATCATCTTAAGTAACTCTTAAGACCAACCTAGCTCATAAGGAAAAATGGCATGATATGCTAAGTTTCAAATGATGGGGTGACAATTTGACCTATGGGGGAAAAATTGAAAATAATAACCACAACTATCTGACTGTTTAGAAATTTAATAAGTGATGAACCTTGGGATATTCTGAATGAACAATCCTGAGCCAAATCTAGTTTATAGGGATAATAATTTTCTTTTTTAGAAAGGGATAAGTGAAAAGAATCGATGAAAGATATTCTAACAAATGAATATCATTTGATTTTGACCCAATACTCTATATAGAGATTCTAACACTGTATAGAGAGGGGAAATTAGGGATTTAGAATATGGTGACAATTTGTGTAGGATAATGGAGCATTTTAAAACATACTAGGGAGATATTAAATATAAATTCTATCAAATTGGGTTGGCATAGATAATAGATAAATAAAAAATAGGGGAAAGTGTGCACAAGAGTCAAGTGTGTAGGTACAAGTCATGTATGTCAAAACTAATGTTTCCAAGTGTCTAATACCAACCTTAGGAATCTATAAATGCCACATTTTTAGTTTAGTATTGAAAATGTTAGATTAAAAAGATAAAATAAAAAAATGGTACCTATGTGTAACCACACTTTATGTTACTAGATATGCCCCAAATATATAGCTTGCTTCATGAATAAACATGTGAGGAAACATATTGAAATGTCCACTCATGATAGGAAATATGAAATATTATAGATCATTGAAATGCTTGAAATTTAAATTTTAAATAATGAATACATGTGAGAGTACACAAACCAATTTTCCATTTATACTTATTTAGATAATTCTATTGGGTGATTATGCTTCAAAGAGATACAACTATTAAAAACATGGTTGAGAAGTATAAATGCCTCAACCTCTATTAGAGAAGGAGAAGTGCTAGAATTTGAGTGATGTAAAAACTCAACCACACTAATCAAATTATCATCATTAATCTTTTGGTATAATCTTGATATAGGTTCATACGTAAAGGTGGAACCCAAAACTATGTTCTTATGTAAATGTGGAAACCCTAACTAGGTTTGTAAGCATATTGAAACTCTAAATTAATCACTGTAGATGGATTTAAGATCTAAAGTGCTTATGTAGTACTGTTTATCCTCATTATATAAATAGAAAATTGTTTTCATGAATAACATTAATGACCTAAATATGATCCATATGTAGCTCAATTTGATATAAAATTCCATAGTTTATCTATCAATCTATTACATTTAATAAATCTACTCAATCCGACTCCTAATATGTCTCATATTTTCATAAAATTTGTCCATTTACCCTCATAATCCTATAAAATGTTCCACATTGTCTTGAATATGCCTTAATCTATCATTATTTCAACACTAAAATAATTAAGTGGGGTTCTAGGGTTAAAGGTTAGAGATATCTTAGGGCACAATGGTGATAAACTATCTCTATAGTAGGCTAATTAATTTGCAAATTTATATAAACAATATTCTAAATTTAAATACTGAGAAATGATAAAAATTATAAGTGCACATAGTGATTGATACATGATAGATGGAAAATAAAAGTACTTAGATAGATTACTATACACATTTAGATTTGATATTGAACAAGTTAGAAATAAACTAGATCTAGATCTAGATTCTAGATAAGTTGTCAGATTCTAGAAATTTGACCTACGTGGCCTTAGACACTTACATCGACCTCAGATGGTTGCATCAATGCTTCTATCTAACCTAGATATAAGTGTCATTTATAAAATACCTATTGTATTTGAAGTTGACCAACTAGGATATTTTGGGTCCTGTGTTACCTTCACTTTGGTGTGCTCAAATTTGGATCATGGGTTATTGTTCCTTTTCAAATAATGAAACCTTAGTTATGCATCCTCATAGTGACTATGATAAAAATGGGTTAGTGGGATCACAATGTTGAACTAACCCCAAATATCCCTCTATTAGTGGGCATTAACTACATATCCACTATTTTGAAGAGGGCCTCATACTGATGTAGTTTTCCCCTATGTGTTGGCTTTTGCATGCATAATGATGCAATTTGTGATAAACAAGTACAATAGTGACCTGGTTTGTAACTTGGAAAATAAGAGTCATGGCATTCTCTTTCAATACTTTAGACTTTCATCTATGTTTTCCATATGATTTATATGGAAATAAGAAAAAATAGGAAAACTTTGCTCACTTGAATGATTGATTTAATGATTTTGGTACTTTATCTTGTGAGAGGTAAGAAGTTGCTAGGCGAGGAATGAATGAGGATTGATCATGCACATATACAAATCCTTTTGGATAATATCTCACATTAAATCACTTATGACCATAGAGATACCTTTCATTTGTAAATTTGATGACTTTGGAAAACTAGACACTTACATTGGAAAAGGACATTAGTGTCAATGTAGGCATCTAACTGGGATGCAAGTATCAGGGAAGATAGAAAATGAGCATAGGTCTAGAACTTGTAGATATATAAGATAATATAATTTATAGCATTCTAAGTATGATAGAAGGTCTGAGTTATCATAATAAAATTAGTGATAATAATAAATAAGTAATGAGCATAAAGAGATAATAGATATGAGCCTTTCAATAGTGGGAAAGGTCTAGAACTGAGAGGAACATCTAAGGTCTATATTTTCCAAATTTTCAAGATTAAGATGCTATATAATTCATAAATAATTTACCCCCTTTAATCTATTATGATGATAAATGTATACTTGGGTGTGTATAACACACCTTATATTTTCTTGAGCCTAACTTCAGTGCTTTGCTAGTGATTCACCAGAAACCAATAACATGTTACAATATATAACCAGTGCATATAATCTAATATTGAAAACATTAAAATGATTGAAATAGAAAGAACAAAGTTTAAGAATACACGTGTATTGATACAACTACCTTACTTTTTGGTAATTTGATTTGAAAATATGTATCATTATGAACCATTAGAGCTAAGATTAGAAAAAATATAAATTTGGTAAGTGCATATATATATAACTATTGGAGGACACATGCCCAAAACCTCAAAGAAAAAGGTGAGTTACTACTTGACAGTTGAGATTAACTCAATTATACAACTCAATCATACTTATAACTTGGTGAGTGTGAGTGAACCAAGTCAAATCACACTATAAATCTAGTGAGGTTTGATGATGTAATCAAGTCCAACCTATAAAATTGAAAATATTGAGTGATTTAATCACCTTAGTCATACAAAAAAGTGAACTAACTACTATGATAGATTGGCTCAATATCGTCCATAATAGTTCAACTTGGTGAGTTAAAGTCCATAGATGTGTTTTAAATCTAAAATCTGATTTGATTTTACAATTTAGGTGCCCTTTTTCATAGAATATTCACCTTATATATGTCTCATGTTGAAACCTGACTATAACATGGCATCAATGTATATAATGGTGCCACAACTATGTATCTAAATCATATAATTATGAATTTTGGCTAATTTAAAAATTATGTAAGTGTGGAGGACATGTTTCCATAACATTCACCCACTATAATATTAAACTAAAAAAATGGTAAAAATGTGGAGAACATGTTTAAACAACATGCCCCCACTTTATATCTGAAACTTTGAAAAAAGTGGAGAACATGTTTCCAAAACATGCCTCTAGTACAATCTGAATCTGTGAAAGAATGTGAAAGCCATGCCTCTTTAGAATTCCCCCACCAATATGCCCTCCTTTTTAAGGTGAGGGGAAGTAATAACTAGTATTCACCTTATCTTAACAGGATAATATAACCATGTAAACTATGAATTTATCATGTATCATATAGGATAAATATGTCTAGATAGATATATCATTGAAGCATGAAAAATGTGATCACATAAAGTCCTAAGATGTATGATACTGATCATGAAAATGTATAGATATTAATAGTACAATCTCAACAAGAAATAAATAAAATATGTAAGATCACTCAATAACAAATCAAAAGACAATGGTCTAAGGAGACCATAAACAAGGGGCATGTTAAAATATTGCACAATCAAAGAGACATGACTTAGTCATATGTCCACAAAATCAAGCATGACATATTCAAATGTCAAAGAGGTAACAAAGGCATGGGAGGTGTAAACAATTGAGCATATTCAAATTCTCAAATAAGCAAGACAAGACACTCAAGTAAGTTCATAAAGGAAAATCATAAGCAACCAACATAAACATAACACACTAGCCCATGGATCATATGTGTTAGTAAAAAAACATTAAGTACATAGCATATCAAGTACAATAAAAGAGATATAAGCATGGATAAAAGGTGTGTAAGTATATAAAGTCAAACATGATAATGTAAAGTGATCATAAAATGATATAACCTGGATGTATCATGATCAAAGAAGTAGATGCCCCCAGTGTCCACATGACATGAGTAGAGGGGAGACCCAACATCTTAAGTGCATAGATCATGTATATTTGTATACCTAAATAACACTAAAATGATGTGTGAAACATGTGTATATATAAAATAATGATATTCCATCTACCAAAATGGAACCAAAAACATATATGCCAAGGAGCTAATAGAACATGTAAATGGTAAAAATATTTTTGGATGTTTGATTTATTATATTATATTTATTATTATTTTTTGTTGGTATTTTAGGAATATTTTACATTGAAAATACTATCATATGATCTAATCTAATGGATGATCATAGGTATCTCCCCACTGTGAACATGTGAAATAAATTACTGTTATACCAAGGAACATGTAAAGGTGCAATATCTATCACTAAAGAATCTGTAATACTCTATATATAATAGGACTCTATGGCTATGAATAAATAATAGGAGTAGGGGTTTGTAGAACCCATCACTGAATGGTCTTTGGTTTCTTTAAATTAGTAGTAATAAGAACATGTTTAGGTGTTATATATATCTGAATATGGTGCATAATAGAATTAGGAACTGTACTATGATTTTTGATATGTTTGTATTTGGTATCTTTGATTTTATTGAATGTGTAATTTTATTTATTTATTCATTATGTATACATTACTTACACTTATTTTGTGTAATTGATATTTGGATATGATAAAATACATGGTAGTATAAAATATTTCATTTTAATGAAACTTTCAATATAGTGATAATGAATTAATCACCATATGCAATGAGATCATATGGAAATAAGAAAGCTCATCTATAATGATCAAGTGGTAATGGAAGTTCTGGTTTTGCTTCTGTCATTATAGATAATTTATTTATAAAAATATCCTATGAATTTTTATGTGTTGGTTTAGGTACCCAAATCTACTATGTATGTATGGCCCCTCCATGTGTCCTTCTATCAAGATCCCGATCAACCAATGGTTCCTTAGTAGGATCCGTGTGGGAAAGATCAATCATAGTAGAGGGTATAATAGGATAAAGAATTATACTAGTGGTCATATTCTATAAAGGTCAATGGACCACATGTTCCTTAAAATGAGCAACATGGGATGTCTTGACCCTCTTAGAAGAAGTAGGGGAAATAGGTTTAGATGTATCTTTTTGAAATGCAATAATTTACCTATCTACCAAAATTTTAATTTTTTGTTCAAGATAAAAGCAATCATTATCTCGATGCTCATTTATACATGGTAAGTGAAAAAGTGTTATCCTTTTACCTTTTTGAATCTGTGTGGTGGATAATGAGAATTAGGAGGAATTTTTATCATTTATTTATCCAATAATGTATAAAATATATCATGTTGTCTATCTTAGTACCAATCAAGCTAAAGTGGATACCTTTTTGTAAAGGCACATGGTTTAGCTGTCGTATTTTGTAAGTATGTGCCTTTCCTTTGTTCAATATGTTTGCTATTTATTCTTTGGTACACACTAGTAGTTCTAAAGAAATATTTGAAAGTGGTTTATGACCCTTATTAGTTTGATTTATTATTTTTAAATCATTGTTTAAACCATATTTGCCTTTAGATGGGGACATAGGTAATCCAATTTTAGTATTCATTAAATCACATGCATATTTATGCACATCCCAATATAAATTTTTGAATGAAGCAAAGTGCTTATGCAATGCTCTTTCTATGAATGGAGAAAGAAGATCCCTACTAAATATAAATTTCACTTCCTAATTCGAGGGGATATATTTTAAGGAATATAAGATATCCTTAAATTTGATAGCATAGTCTTGAAAGGTTTCATCCTCATTTTGAATTAAGGCCTGCAAATGTTCCAATGGTAGCTTGGGTATTATATAATTATGAAAATTAGATAAGAATACATACTCAAGTTTTAAAAGGTTGATAAAGAACCATTTAGGAGTGTATAAAACCAATGAAGAGCCTCTTGAGCTAAACTTATATGAAAATATTTTAATAAGGAGTTTATATACTATTTCAAATGATTTGCAAGATCTCCTTTGCCATCAAAGGAAGAGAACATAGGCATGATAAAGGTGGAAGGATATGGATAATCAAAAACATATATAGTAAGGGGTTGGTCCTCTAAGATATTATCATTAAAATTAGCCTCATGGGAGGAAACTTGTAACTTAAGAATATTTGTTGCTAAAGATCTCCCATCGTAGTCATTAGAGATAACATCTCACTAGGATGTGTTGGTAAATAGGTTGAATAATTGATTAGATATTTTAATTTTTCATCCATATGGAACATAATAATCATAAGATCCTTACCACCCTCATTGTATTTTAGGATATGATCATCATATGGTTTGTAAACATTAGGTAAAGGTATATCCATTGTGCATGATGAGTCAAGAGAGATCATTACATCATTTTGAATATAGTGAAGCTTAATGCAATTGGATTATTATTACATGTAAGAGGGCTAAAAGATGTACTTTCATTGTTTTAATCTATAATTAGAATATGATTTTTAGAAAAAAATGTAAAAGAGGAAGAGAAAGAGGAATGTTTTCCATTTTGCTTGAAATATTATCATAGGAATGAAAGATGCAAGCTTCATTTTCATTTTTGAACTAAAAATAAAATGGGGTAGAAGATGCAATATCACTTTATACTTTAGGTACATTATTATATGAAAAAGGGACATTAGCATGACTATCATTTGAATCTTAAGTTACCTTAATTCTAATTGACTTTGGAATTTTTTTCATTAGGAAACCTTTGGAAAATATGCTTTGTTGTTTTTATTGAATTGGAATAAGAGTAGAAGAACATGCGTCTACACTACTTTGTCTAGTATTATAATTTTCATGTTTCCAATCTAAAAGAATATGAAGATAAGTAGCACATGCATTTATATCATTGAGATCTAGAGAGAGTAATTTCACTAGATATATTTGAGTGATCTAAAGAATGAACAAATTTTTTCGCATTGTCATTACTTTATAAAGAAGGCACACTCTAACTTTCTTCACTATTTTCATTATTTGAATAGGAAAAGAAGTATTTAATTTTTGATGTATCTAGATAATGTATGTATGCAACATTTTGACTTGTATCATCATGAATGATAACTTATTTCATATCTATTATATCATCCTTATACAACGCACTAAATTTTTTTATCATTTTTGAATTTTTAGAACCTTCATAATTGAAAATAAAAGAAATAGGAGAACTAGGCCACATACCCAAGAGGAACATCATCAAACTCATAAACATATGAAAGAATTGTATTATCATTAACATATTTATTTATTCTTGCCTTTTAATCATTAGTTATATAATTATCATTGTTATAATCAAAAGAAGGGGTTTGAGCTTGTTTTTGTTTAACCCTAAAATGTATTATCTAGATTGGTGTTATAAAAATTGCATTAAAGGGGTATATAGAAATGAAATGGCACAAGGGTTATAATCATATTTATAATAGGACAATTAGATGCTAAACTTAGATATAACCATACATTGAATTTATTATGTTGAGATAATCTAATAATGGAAAGTACAACTATGCTAGATATAGAAATGACAAAGAAGTGAAGTACTTAGTTTTTTATGATGCTAATGTAGTTCTAGATCTAGAATAGGCTGAAAGTAGGTGGGAAGAATATTCTAGAATAATCATCAAATTTTAGTTTTGATGCCTCTATCTCTCAAGATAATAACATCAACCTAGGATGGTTGTGTCGATGTTATTATCTAAGTTCAATGCTAGTGTCACGTATAAAATATCTGCTAAAACATAATGTAACCACCTGGATACTTTTGGGTTTTGCTTCAACTTCACTTTAGTGCATTCAAATTTGGGTCATGGAAAGTTTCTACTTGTGAAATGGAAAAACCCTAGATTTTCATCCTTAATGTGACCTTGGGGAAAAATGGGTTAGTGGACACATAGTGTTAAACTAAACCCAATGACCCCTCTATCAATAGACACTGTCTATATAGCTAATACTCTGAAGAGGGCCTTAGATTGATCTAGTTATATCCTATGTGTTGGATTATGTGTGAATAATACAATGTGTGTCATGCAAGTACACCAATGACCTAGCTTGTAAATTGGAAAATCAAGATCTTGGGTAGTTTCTTTAGTAATTTGGACCTATAGATGTGTAGTCCCTATGAATGGTATGCAAATAGGAATAAATAGGGAAGATTTGTTTAATTAAATTCTTTTTGAATGTTCTTTTGTCTGAAGAATGAAAGAGGGTTGATCTTGTATTTATATTAATCCCTTTAGAGTAAAACCTCACATTAAATTACTTAGGTTGACCATTAGGATACATTTCATTTACAAATTGGATGACTTTATGGCATTAGACACTTGCATCAAGACATGATAGTAACATTGATGATACTGTATATCTTAGATGTTAGTGTCTAGGGAGCAAGAGAGTAGGTATAGGTTCAAAAATTATCGAGATGGAAGATAAGTACATTTTAAGCATTCTTGGTAAGATAGAAGACCTAGGTCATCAATATAAGATAGGTTAGACTAAGAGATATAGGTCAAGAGGCAAAAATATAGCATAAATGAGACATGTGGAAGCAAGAAAGGTAGAGAAATAAGAGGAAAAACCAAGATTTGAGTTTGCCAAGTATACAATATTAAGGTGCTATATAATCACAAAATATCATCTATAGTTTTGATATGCCATAAGATCTTCATATGTAATAAATTAATCATAAAGAATATTAAATAAATAATTAAGAGGACAAGGCTTTTTAGGGACTTATTTAAAGAAATTCATAAGGATTTTAACTTTTCACCCAATCTAAAAATAATAAGCAAAATTCCTAGAGAAAAAAAAAACATTCTTTAAGTTATGCCCATGTGAGAAATTAAATCTAAAAAATAAATACATGAATCTAAAATAAAATTTTGAAGAAGGAAAAAACCCTACATGCACTCTAGGGTTTGGTTCAACAAAAAGATTATGGGATCACCAAAATGTTTCAAACTTAAAATCTATAAGTGGGGTTACAGGGGTAAATGGGTAAATTTATCCTAAGGCATATGTTTGATAAAATATATCTATAGTAGGCTAATCGATATGCAAACTCATATAAATAATATTTTGAGTTTAGATATGCTAAAAATAATCAGTATACCTAGTGATTGATATTGCAATAAATGGAATACAAGAGTACTTAGCTAGATTATTGTGTGCATTTAGATCTAATATGGAATAGGCTAGAAATAGACTAGATCTAGATTCTAGATCAGTCATCAGATTCTATAAATTTATCTCTATGGCCTCAAACATTTACGTTGACCTTGGATGGTTACATCAATGCTTTTATCTAACCTAGATACATGTGTCCTATATAGAGTACCTGTTATATTTGGATGTCACCACCTAGGATATTATGGGTTCTATATCACCTTCACTCTAGATTTATTAGATCTAGATCATGGATTGTCACTCCTTGTCAAAGAACAAAACATTAGTTCTTCATCTTAATAATGACTATGGGAAAAAAGGGTTAGTGGGTTCACAATGTTGAGCTGACCCAAAATACCCTTCTATTAGTGAGTGCTATCTACATATTCACTAATCCAAACATGGCCTAAAACTCATGTAGTTCTCCCCTATGTGTTTTCTTATGTGTGCATAAGGATGAAATGTGTGATAAGTATGACAATGAACTAGCTTATTATTTAAAAGGTAGGACTCATGACATGATCCTTAAGTACTTCATACCTATAGATGTATTATCCTTATGACTAATATAGAAATAGGAGAAAATAAGGAAGCTTTTCTCCCTTGAATTCTTGATTGAATGCTTTTGGTACTTTGATTTTTGAGAGGTAAGAATTTTTTAGGTGAGGAATGATTGAGGATTGATCATGCATATATACTAATTTTTTTAGATAATATCTCACATTAAATCACTTAGGATGACCATAAGGATACATTTCATTTGAAAATTTGATGAATTTAGGGCACTAAACACTTGCATTGGAATATGACACTAACATTGACATAGGTGTTTGATTAGGACACAAGTGCCTAGGAATATGGAAAACAAGTATAGGTATAGAGCTTACAAAGATAGAAGATACGTAGGTTTACAATATTCTAAGTATGATAAAATTTCTAATTCATCATGATAATAGTGGTTGGTCCAAGAGATAAGTAATGGGCATAGAGAGATAACAGATGCAAGCCTTTTAATAGTGAGAAAAGGTCTATTTTGAGAAGAATAACCAAAGTATTTATTTTCCAAGTGTACAAGATTGAGGTGTTATATAATTAAAAAATAGTGTTTAAAGTAACTTAAAATTCACATAAAGTGACCTAAAATCTGAATTATCTATTTATCATGGCTCAAATATCTAAAATAATCCCATTGTATTCCCCCTTTTAGGTGAGGGATAAAGCTTATGAATTACTCATCTCATAAGAAAGAGTTATGCTCATCATGTGTTATATATAAAAGTATAATCATAAAAATCATGTATACTAACATGATAAGATATGTCATCATATAAATATTTGATCATTTAAGCATGTATGGAACATATAATCCAAGGTAATGGGATTAATAGTGTCATGTCAAGTAGATATAACAATTAGGCACACAATAATAAGCATCACATAAGATGCATGATATAAATCATGGAATAATACACAATAGAATAATGTGTGATATAAATCATGACACCAATCTCAATAAAAATCATATATGTAATGACACACATATGCACACAATGTCGTGATCTTGAAACACACAAACATTTGAGACATAACATGACTCTAACTTAACATGAGCAATATGGCCATGACACGAACTAGACAATTATTGATAAAATTTATGCATGATGTGAAAAAACACAATCAAAGCATTCATATAATCACATAATATAACACACATAAATGTAAACACTATGTAATAATCAACAACATTATGCATGCATATAATAAGTGATGTTTGTCTACATAATCAATAAATATCATTATCTAATATATCAAAACACAATATCCATGTAGAATGGCACCCTAAAAATTATATGTAAGATCAAGACCTATACATTCTACTATGACCAATGGATTATTATATATAGATACAATTTGATAAGTGTGTAAATATGCCCCCAATGTAGGCATGCCCCCAATGTATAAAGGTAGTCCCTGGGTGTAAGAAATATCTAGAATTTTTATGTACATGTGTCAGATATGGCCTATACATCCAAAACCCCACTCATGCATAACATGAAAAACATGTGCATAGAGAATATATGTAATTCACCACATATATGATAAATAACATCAATCAATCACAAATACTAGCAAAGCACATTATGTATAGGTCTTGAATTTTTTTTAATCTTTGAATTTTTTGAAACAAAATTATGTAAATTTTACAATCCTAAGATCACACCCAAGGGATTTCTAAAATCATATAGAGAATATGGTGATAGAGTGTTCTTATATGGATATAAAATCCTATGAAATGTCCATTTGTCATCATCATTAACATCATCATACCTTAGTATATTTATCATTTTCATCTTCCTATTTTCTCTTTCCCAAATTTTATGCATAATATTGCATTTAAATTGAAAGTATATGAGGGAACATGTGTTATCTTATGAAATAATTCCATTTAAATTATCCTTGAATATTTGATATTTTGGTTCTTATTGTTTCTTTCATGACTAATTTTGATTGTATTACCTTCAAACATGAATATACTACACTTATTTGGAGTATAGATTATATCTTTCATTTGTTTCAACCACTATTGTCCAAGTAACATGCAATTTCTCTCTAGTATGCATCACACATAATGTGTAGATGATTTTTGAGATCTATGAATTAAATCATGCAATTAAATCAACCTAAATAATTAACTACCTAGTTAAATTGATAGAGCCATTAAGACTAAATACAATGGATGAATAAAACCAATTCAAAACAAAATTAGAATCCTAAAGCTAAGTGATTTACACCATGATCAAATGGAATGTAAAATAAAAAGAGATTGAGATTGCATTGATATACCTTAGCTCAGATTTTTGCCATTATGATGGCATGATAAGGATGTTTGATGAAAGATTCAATGACTAAATGGGCATAGTGAAGTTAGATATCTACTCATTTGCTAATTAGACATAGATTCCTCACAATCTTTCTAGATGCCTTCCATGGAGGAATGGAGTGGTTTAAATAGACTTTGGATGGAGAGATCAATGGATGAGATTTTAAGTTGGTTAAATGAGATCAATAGTGGAGAATAGAGATTAATGGATGAGATTTGAAGTTGGTTAAATGAGATCAATAGTGGAGAATTAAAAGGAATATAAAATTCCTTGGAAGCCTCTAGATTTAGAGGCTTCTAAAGAGGAGGTGTCATAATAGAGAGGATTATAAAATAATCTTAGGGATTAATTAGGATTAGATAGGGATTAGGGACTAGGGGTGTAGGAAAGCCTAAAAGTAAGCTTAGTAGGTGGGTAGGTGGGCCATGAGAATTTAAAATTCTTAAATAATGGATAAGATAAATTAAGATAAGACTAAGAAATGATTATAAGAATTAATGAAGAAGTGGGGAAGAATAAGGTTAGTAATTTAAGAGGAATGAAGGGGAATGTTAGATAAATGGTTAGGAAGGGGTGATATTAGGATGGAATTAGTGGGATAAATTAGAACAAATGGGATGAGCAAAATTAGTATCAACTAATAGTAATATTAGTGATGATAATGTAGGTGAGTGAATTTACATGAATACATTGTCCCCTCTTTAGAAGGGCATTTTGAGTGAAGCAAAGTGGAAGGAGTAATGTTTTTTCAAAGAAAAACTATGTCATGTATGATATTAGTAGATGATGTTAGGGGATATGATGCCCCCTCTAGGAGACATGAAAGGAAGAATGAGATGGATGACCGCTTGAAAGAGGAAACAAGGGGTGGGATGTGATGGATAGATGAGGGGATGGGATGATAGATGTGAGATAGATGGTTAAGAAGATGAAGGATTTGACTTGAGCAAGGAGATATAAATTAATGATGATACCCCTAGTATGGACATATGCACAGGGAGTAGAGGTGATGGGTGTCACAATTGTTGACACATCCTAAAGGGAACTCAATGATAACATGAAGATGATAGGATTAAAAGGTTTCAAGCTTTAGATGTATGCTAAGCAAGGACACATGCAAGGGAGAGCTATAGGCTAGGGTAAGATAATGATTTGATAAGATTGATGATAGGTGAAGCTTAAAACTAAATTGATTAATATGATAAAGGTGATGATAGAAAATAATTGATATAATCAAGTGACCAATGAGTAGTGATGATGACCCAAGAAAATACGCATACAAGGGAACGAGAGAGGAGATAGTGGCTGAGTTATCCTTGAGCACTTAAAAGTGGCCAAGTGTTGTCTACATAATCTAAAAAGACCTAAGGCTGATTAAGTTATGACTAGAGGATAGAGTATGATGATGAGGGAGTAGAATATGATAATTAGTGATTAGAGGATGATGTTAATGATGAAAGGATATGACTCAGATGATGAGATGAGGATTAATGATTAGATGTTAGCTGAATGTGTTGCAAAGATTGGATTAGTGATGTGAATAAAGATGATGAGATGATTAGATAAATGATGAAGGTGTAAATTATCAAGCCATCATAATTATCATAAGGCTCATCATAGTCTAAGTAATATAAAATCTATGACACTTGGTAGTATGACCCATGATATAGACATGACCAAGATGACATGGTGCCAAAGTAGATGGGTAAGTAGTGAACTCTACATCCTCAAGGGCACTTTTGGTGTCCTCATAGCATCCCTATTCATTTCCTAATAGACAAAAAGACATGATGTAAATAAAACATAAGACAAACAAGATATATACATGATAAAAGACATGCAAACAAGAAAAACATAACAAACAAGTAACACACATGAATATCTACATGCAGTGTTCCAATGTCTTGTGTAATGATGGGATGAGTGATTAGACTAAGTTGGTTATGATGATGATTGGGGACTTAGAGTTAGATAGGATGATCATGATTAGGATTAGGAAAAAGTGTTGCCCCTAGTTTAGGATGGAAGGATGGGTGACATGATAAGGTCTTTGAATATTGATTTGGTCTTAAAATTGAATCAAAAATTGGCCAAGGAAGGTGGTTTATAAAAATGATAACCAAGGATTACCAACATATAAGGCCTTGTAAGAGTTCAATCTAGCAAGGAAATTAGGAGATGATGAGATCAAATACCTTTCATACTAGAAAAATAGTGATTGGATGGGTGCTAGGTATGAAGAGTCAATGACAAAGAAAGTGATGGGATCAAGTACCTTTCATACTAGCAAAGAGGTGATGTGATGGGTGCTAGGTGTGAAGATGCATTGATAGGGAAATGATGTGTGCCAGAGTAAATTATTTAACAAGGTTATGTGTGATAATAATTATTAGGCCAAGGATGAGATTAAATATATGAAGGGATGGGTGACCACTCTAATTTGGTTCCAAGATGGAATGTGGTATCTAAAAATGGGAAAATAGGAGATGAATGGAGATGGATGTGACTAGGGGATTAGGCATAAGACAAGACATAATGAATTATTTTTGGATTTTTTAGCTATTATGATTTTTAGGGTTTTTGACATATTTAAAATTTTTAGGGATTTTTGGAATATTTATGTACATTATACAAATGGGGTTATTAGCAAAGGGAATACTAAGCCTATCAACCAAGATGAAGATGGATGGACTGATGGATGGGATAATAAAAGGATGAGGGTGATGGGGAATAAGGAGGAATGGACTAGGGATTACCAAGGACCACATCATGAAGGAACCAAGTGTTTAGTTTCCTAAGTGTCCATTAGAGGATATGCAAAGATGATTCAAGAACATTTCTCAAGACACCTTCCACTTCCTTATGAAAGGTCAAGATGGGAAGGAATACAATATGCTAACAGATGATGGGTTGGACCAAAGGATAAGATAGACATGGATGGGTGATATTGATATGGTTGAAAAGGGATGAGATAAGTATGGATGAGTTTTATGGCCAAAAAGGATGGATTGTTCCCCCAAGTGTTGACATACAATACAAAAATTTGATTATTTTACCATGATGCTAGAAACTAGTTTTCATCATGGTACTTGCCCAAGGCACCAGGAGACTGGTTTTCACCATTGAATGAATGATTGATTTTTTTTTTGACTTTTTTTTATTTATATGATGTCATCTAAATTTATTGGATGAAGGGTGAGATGCAATATGTTGACATTATTATGATATTTAACCAACACCTATTATAGAGATACGTGATGCTAGGATCATGTTGTTGTTGTTAAATGTATTAAAGTCTTGGTTCTTTTTATTGACTCTTTATTTAACATCCTCTAGATGTCTTAACCATGTGTTATTTTTAACCCCTAAAAGGGACAATGCTACTTAAGGATGTGAGATATGGTGTGGATGGGAGGATGTCATGATTGTGATGATGATGTATATGATGTGAGGGAGGAATATGATTAAGATGGATGATATGATGGGATGGGGAGTGGAAATGGGGTTCAAAAGTTTCATATAACATTGGATATGGTGGAGGTAATCCTTTATATTGGATCCATGAGAGTAAGGGATCCAAGACCTTTTGATTTGTCGATTCTTTGACCTAAGCATTAAGAGGATGATTGGCCCTGTGATTATTATTTTTGACTTTCTTTTGAATTAATGATTGGATTTGATGTTGATTTCCCCTTGGTGCCTAATTTTAGGATTTACTATAGGAGATTGATTTTCAACTTGATATATAGTTATTTTGACTTAGATATGACCCTATTGCTAGATTTTTGGCTTCACTAGGGGAAGACATTTTTTGATTAGGTTGATGATTTGATTTTGATTGATAAGATCAAAGATGATTTGATCTTGATTTATGACTTTTAAAATATTATCTTGATATTTGGATGCATGGCACATGATGTTGAATGCAAAGGGGAATCCAATGATGTATGTTCCTATTTATTACCCTTATGGAGAGTGACATAGGGATTATGGAGGTGAGGTGGATGATGAATGTTGTGTGATG
Organism: Torreya grandis; assembly: GCA_037957365.1. Taxonomy (NCBI): domain Eukaryota; kingdom Viridiplantae; phylum Streptophyta; class Pinopsida; order Cupressales; family Taxaceae; genus Torreya; species Torreya grandis. The sequence goes on along the minus strand of JARHVA010002390.1, from coordinate 889,281 downwards.
GAGTAAGGGGATAATGGGAAACATATTCCTCATAAAGGTCACTAGGATCTCTAGCCTCAGTATTGGAGAAAGTGTTCTCAAGAATCTCAAAAGAATCATTAATACGTGTCTAAAATAAGATAAGATCCACTATAAAAATTAGATAAAGCATTAAATAGCTTGGTTATGACATCATCATCCTTAGTGGAATCTTTAAAAGAGCAAAAATTATCATCATATACTATAATGTTGATGATGGATGATGATTTTAATGAGGAATCTAATTTAGATGCTAGTGTGAAACATGATCTTGATGTAAATAAGACTTGTGTTGGCTCTAATCTTGGTTTAGATGTGATACTACTAGTAGGAGAATTTTTTTCCATAATTATCCTTTGAACATGGGGTATTGGAGGTGATGGGTGAGAGGGAGATAATGGAGAATAATGGACTAAGTAATATTGGATGGTGGAATGGAATAGGATGGGGATGAGGATTGATGAGAAGCTTGATTGGGGGAGGTTCTTAGGCTTTTGGGTTCAACATCATTGGGAAGTTAAGCACCCATCTTCCATAACTGCAAGAGGAAATCATCTTTATTCTATATGATGTATTGATTTATTAGGGTGACCATATCAAGGAATGCTAGTATTAATTTTGATGGGCTAGAGGGGTGATAATGGGGAAGGATATGAGATGATGGTTTGGGATGAATGGGATAAAGGCTAGATATTAGGTGAGTACACATTTATAGATCTCAAAAAAGGATGACATCCTTATTGGCCAAGATGTATTGGTCTACATGAACTAGGTTCAAATCCATGATGATAGATGATAAAAAATGGATGATGGTAGATTAAGGATTAGGGATAGAAGGATGAGCTAGTATGGTAGGTGATGATGAGGAGGAGGTGGATGAAATGTGATAGATATGATATAGGACGAGGATTATATTTTTAACTAATAACACAATAAATGCTAATGACTTATTAACAATGTCTAGTTGTCAAGCTAGCAAAAGGATTAGGAATTTGATAGGTGCCTAGATTCAAAATAATAAGAGGATGAATGAATATGTTGATAGTTATGAAAATGAAATATATTAGACTATAAATTATTATATTGATGATGGGTTTCTATATTTGAAATCAAAAAAGTGATGAGGTGCTAACAGATACTGACTAGGTATGAGATCTGATCAATAGGATGAGTGATAATGGACTAGGATGATAGGATGATATGAAAAGACAAAGGAATAACTCAAAAACTTAAACTAATCTACTCAAGATGAGATGGGGTAGGATTATGGTGATGAAGGTGATTAAGATAAGGGACAAGGATAAGTATGATGATATGTGATGAAGGGGTAATAAGATGGGGATGATTTAGACCCATATGTGACTTGATGAGCCAATCAGGATAAGATGGTATGGGGTTAGACTAGATGGGTGACAAGGACAAGGTAAAGATAAAGGATTGATGATGAACTTAGGATAAAATGTGGAGGATGAAACAAGGTACACATAGTATATGTAGGTAATGCAAGTGTGAGTAATGATGGATGGGTATATGATAGGATATGACTAGAAGGATGCATAAGAGAAAAAAAGATATGTACAAGAGGGTAAGACAAGGATATACAAGATGATGATCAAGAAAGGATGTAAAAGATGATGGGGTGATGACCAAGGATAAGGGGATATAGTGGGACTAGGAATGGATGAGGGATGTATAATGGGATGATGAAAAGGATGTACAAGATGAGATTTGGGTGATGGGGGTGTGACTAATAATGAGTGCTTCTAGTGATAATAGGGGATAAAATGATGTACAATAGAACAAAAGGTATGTACAAGTGATGAGATAATAATGTTACATGATAATATGTAGGTGATGGGGATGTGGATTAAGATTAAGGTGGATAAGGATGAATAAATGATAAAATGATGTGGCAAGGATATTCAAGACAAAGTATTGATTATGGTTGTAGGACAAGAGGTGGTTGAGATTAGGATATGTGGATGATGGGGTTTTGACCAATGGGTGGAGATAAATAGACTAGGATGGGATGAAAACAAGGTGGGGGATAGGATAAGGATATAAGAGGATGATATATGTAAGAGGATGATGACAAGGGTGGATAATATGATGGTGATGAGATGATAGTTTTGATGAGACAAGAATATACATAAGATATATATATATATATATATATATATATATATATATAAAATGATGGTAGGATGTATAGGATAGGTTGTGAAAAGGACCTAGCTAGGTGTATAGGTTTGGGTGAAGGCTGAATAAGATAAAAAACAACATGTTTTTATCACAACACACACCCAAACCAACATATATATATATATATATATATATATATATATATATATATATATATATATAAAATGATGGTAGGATGTATAGGATAGGTTGTGAAAAGGACCTAGCTAGGTGTATAGGTTTGGGTGAAGGCTGAATAAGATAAAAAACAACATGTTTTTATCACAACACACACCCAAACCAACAATCCACAACTTATGATTAGTAAACTCAAGGGTATGTAACCCGATACTCACACCATCCAATGGCTTCGTAGGTGAGGTTGTAAGTCAATAACCCATTATGGAATCAATTGATCCCTCTCAAACCCACTTGCACATGATAGTTATTTAGGAATTGATATTGACTCTGGTAGTGAGACACTTGTTATGATTGAGGGATCGTATGCTAGGTTTGCACAAAGATTTCTAGGTGCATCCCTTATATATGTGAAGGTATAATGGGGCCCAAGTCCATATAGGATGCTATCTAATTGCCTTGTATCTTGGATTTTAAATTCCCCTCACTCCATGAAATCCTTTATGGGGAATTTTTCTTTGGCATTGAATGACAACTCTCTTGATTTTTAAACTCCACCAGAACACAAAGTTTGGACTAGTGCATGGAGGTGAAATCCATGATCACTAGCCCTTAGAAAAGGAAAAATGATGAAGGGTTTATAGGTATTTGTTGATCCTCTAATAATCATAAAAATGATGTAAGGAGGATAGCATACACAATCATATCCCTTGGGATATAAACAAATAGACCAAAAGATTAATTAACTGATTAAGATTAAATGTGATATATTTACAAGATGAAAGACAATGATATACAAGAAAAATTATTATAATGATATATACAATAAGGTGAAAATGATATATATAATATAAAATATAGATGATTAAAATGATTAAAAATGTTTTTCAAAGTGCCACAAGGAGTATTTGATGAGTGGCCTGCAAGCACATAAGTTAGTAGTTTGATTATGGTTCTCAAAATAGGTAACTTACAACACAAGGATTAGTAATTTGATTGATAAATATTGAGGGATAACATACAAGAATAAATGTTAGACCAAAATATGACTTGAAAAATAATGATGTTAGTTTGACATAATATCAACTAGATTTACCCCTACAAGAAATAAAGTGTTAGTCTAATAGGCCTTAACAAAAACACCCTCTAAAATCATGATTTGGCTCTATAATTATTTTAGGGTGAGTGGGACATGATGTGGGGGTTTGGGGGTGGCATCCACTGGTAGGGTCAAGGGATAACACCCCTTACAGGTTTAAGGGTCATGGTACAAGGCAGGGTTGAGGAATGGATCCCCTGATGCCAAAGGAAATTTGGGCCTTGCAGGAGAGCCAAAATGATTGAAAATTCACCAAAAATAAATCTAAAAAATGAACTCAAAAAGGATAATTTTGAAGATAAATTGAATGTAAAATCATAATTACATAGTGAAAAACCATAACCAAAAACTACAAAATCACTACTCTAACATAAAATTATAGATTGCAAGTTGTGATCTTACAGAAGTTAACTAACTATGATAGTTATCCTGTAAAACTATGACATTTAAGAAAAAACATGTTTATAGACGATAAAATAACTATTTGGCTATAAATTAAGAGTTGTGATATTTTTATAAATAACAAAACCTTAAAATTTTATCTATGGACTAGAAATAGATGATTACATAGGTTTTGACTAGTTGCTCAAAAGTGTAGAGATGCTTCTTTATAGATTGTTTTGATCCAAAAGTGTGTATGTATAAATGATCAAGACAAATCTAAAGGTTGATTATGATATATGCAAATTTAAAAAAATGACCCCAAGATTCTGATTATCCATATGAACAAAAGATATTCTCAAACTGATTTAACCCTAAGCTTTCCCTATGATCATTAGATTGAATAAGAGTCAAAATGGATGAGATTAAAAAATCATTATTAGAGATACAATACCATGATTCCATAGGTCATTGTTGCATTTCCAAAAATTTCAAAATTTGTAGTTTTGTCAATGATGGTAAAGGTCAAGGATGGTATGTTTGTCTTGTTTGTGGATGTTCCTCCTACTTTGCCTTTTTCTTTGTTGAACCTACCAACCACACAATAGTCCTAGATAAAATACTTGTTATAAATTTATGGTTATCTAAGACAAAAATAATTTAGATAAAAATACAAAAGGATTGTTATATGTTTGAACATGTAATAATGAGTCCCCTATATGACACAAAATGTCATAATAGAACCTGCAAGTCAAAGGACATTGATCAATCATTAGTGATTTTATGAAATATTATAAAACTATAACTATCATCCTCAAAATTGACTTTTAAAGGACAAATTCATGACTTAAAAATTCATGGTTTTGTCAAAAAGGTATAAACCTACAAAAATAGACCATTACTAGTTAGTAAAATCACTACTTAATATGCAATATCACTATTTTCTAGACAAAGATGTAAGTCATGATTAGCGATGTTGTTGAAGGGTCAAAAACCTACATAGTTAGAGTAACGGTTAAATATTTGGCATAAATTCATGACTCACAAAGACAAAATCATGACTAAAAGGTCATGAATACTAGTGTAATGTCACAAATTCCACCTATGTATAGAAAATTTCAAAAACCTAACTTCATTCTTGTCTAATTAGACTTGAAAGATGCTAAAAGAAGTTCTAACAAGAAAAATTTGTTAAATTAGGAGAAACCCATCCCACTTTGGTTGCTAAAATGTAGATGATTTTTGAGATCTATAGATTAAATCATGCAATTCAATCAACCCAAATAATGAACTACCTAGTTAAGATGATAGAACCATTAAGACCAAATGCAATGGATGCATAAAACCAATTCAAAACATCATTATAATCCTAAAACTAAGTTCTCTACACCATGATAAAATGAAATGCAAAATAAAAAGAGATTGAGATTGGATTGACATAGATTGATTCATATTTGTGGCATTATGATGGCATGATAAGGATGTTTGATGAAGGATGAAATGACTAAATGGGCATGTAGAAGTTAGGTAGTTGCTTATTTGATAATTGGACATAGATTCCTCACAAGATTTTTGGATGCCTTCCATGGAGGAATGGAGTGGTTTAAATATATTTTGGAAGGAGAGATCACTGGATGAGATTTGAATTTGGTTAAATGAGATCAACAGTTGAGAATTAAAAAGAATATAAAATTCCTTGGAAGCCTCTAAATTTAGAGTCTTCCAGAGAGGAGGGGTTAGAATAGAGAGGATTCTAGAATCTTATATTTATAAAATTCTCTTAAGGATTAATTAAGCTTAGATAAGGATTAAATAGGGATAAGGTAGGTGATTAGGGACTAGGGGTGTAGAAGAGCCTAAAAGTAGGCTTAGTAGGTGGGTAGGTGGGCCATGAGAATTTAAAATTCCAAAATAATGGATAAGCTAACTTAGGATAATACTAAAAAATGATTATAAGAATTAATGAAGAAGTGGGGAAGAATAAGGTTATTAATTTAAGAGGAATGAAAGGGGATGTTAAATAAATGGTTAAAAAGGGGTGATATTAGGATGGAATTAGCAGGATAAATTAGAATAAATAGGATGAATGGAATTAGTGTCGAATAATATTAATATTAGTGATGATAATGTAGGTGAGTGAATTTAAGTGCATACATAATGTATCCAAAAATTTTGGCCCACAAATAATCAATAATGTAATATTGCCTTTTGATCCACCACAATGTTATAGATACTAAAATTTGGTATTAAGTACTTGAAAATGGAAAACTTGACACACATTTGTCATGCATGACTTGAATGCATAAAAAAGGTCCTAATCCACAAATCTCTCACACTTGCATATTATCATATGAGTTGACCCTTTTGTTTTATTATTACACACCTAAAACAACCTTATTATTTGTTTCAAACCTACTAAATATCCTACACAAACATCTCTAGAACCTTAGTTTAGTCCACCTATACATGTGTTGGCTCCATTAGTTTAGTCAATATATCAAATTAAAACTAATCCAATATTTTTAGAACCAACTTACTCCCAACAACAATTACTTTTCAATATTGCAATGATTCATATATAATAAAAATGGAAAAATAAAAATTCCTATTTAAGCATAATTTTCAAAGAGTAAAAGAAAGACAACAATGATATATCATGAGTAAATTATAAATGTAGACAATAGTTATAATATTATTTCACACCACACATAGGAAATACATAAATCAAACATGATTAGGAAAAAGAATAAATCATACACTTCAATAAATAAAGTGGAAATGATAGATGTCAATTCTCTAACACCATTACAAGTAACAATTATTTGAGATAAACCAAGAATAATATTACAAATATGACTTGATTATAATTTCATCACATTACCATCTACTTGACATTGAGTCATGGGATGTATTTCACATTAAAAAGGAAAATAATATTGTGGTTATCATAAAATAATAGAACATGACAGGGATCATTGAAAGGCATTAAAAAATTAGATTCAAAGATACAAGAATGAAAGCATTATCAAGGCAATATAATGTTAACAAGAACCACTCACATCAAAATTCATAAAGACACCATCTACAATGACAATGACCAAAAAACATCTTCGATAGGATTTTTTGACCATTATAGTATACATGGAAGTTGGATATTATAAAAACATTCAAATTGATGACAAAAAATAGGAATCCATATGAAATGTTAGAGGTTTATGATAGTTAGGACATGACATCAAGTAATTAAAACATAACACACATTGGAAAAAACCCTTGGATATATCATTTTGCCAATAAATTCTATGTCAAAAGTGGTTGATATGCTCTATGGGTCATGTCTCCTACTTATTGTGCACCTTTTACATTAGGATAACAATGGTTATAACAAATTTAGGATACAATGAATCCAACCAATCAATATCTCACCTTTTCACATGTAGGAAGAGTGATCATGATCTGACATGAGAATGATATTTACCATTAAAAATCACAATCTTATAAGATGGTAGAAAGTAAAAAATTTGAACAATCAATGACATGGGAGGAATAAAAGGTAATGCAATTACATACTTTCAAGGACAATCTAAGATATATCAACTTCAAACCTGATGAGGATGATTTATTCTCTGATTCATGAGAACTATGATAAAATATTATAAAAAAAAAAAATAATCAAGAAAATATAAAAACATTAAAATATTCAAAAAAATAAAAATTAGAACCCAAACATGGTATGGTTACTAGATTACACTATTTACCTATGCTATCTATCACATGTTCGGTAAATGGAATATTCTTTTTATAAACATACATTTCATGGTATATGAGTGCAATGCAAGATATATAGGTTCCATGTAGACATATAAATGTTAGACTTTTCTCTACCCAATAGCCATGCCAATACAAGGGGACATCTTATTCCATAGGTTTCACTATTACATATTATATTCTTCTATAACCTTTCTACCATGTTGAGATACCTAGTATTTTACCCTAATTTTGCTTAAGGTAGATTACTTAATCTAATTAAGATAGAATGATGTAATGTAATTTAGATATTAAGCTATGGCATTAAATCATACATTTGGATGTAAAATATTGAGATTAATTATACTAAATTAAAAATTGATATACGCTAAATATAGTAAGTACTACAAAGGGATGAATACTCAGCTTTTTTGGGGGACTATTTAGACACTCAATTCTCACCACTCTCATGTCAAAATTTTAATTAGAATGAATTCTATAAATAACATGTGAATCATTGAAACATATAAATTCTTCTACATAATTGGTGTTCATTTTGTGAAATGTATTGGGGCATCTCTGATTGGGGTAAATCACTATATGCAATTACCAACTTAACTTAATTCATCCCAAGTCAAATTGTGACTGTGTAAGAGAGATTTTGGGATAAATTATGATGAATATTTCTTTCAATTTCAAAATTCATACCACTTTACATTAAGTTAATTAAAATGTCTTAATTAACCTAATATTCTTATAATTGGAAATTCCATAGCTTTTAAAATTACTTATTTTCCTTAATTTATTAATTGAATAATTAATCCAATTATGGTAAGTAGTCAAATGATGACATCATCTTGACATCATTGAAAAATATTAAGAATGATGGAATCATCATGACATCATTAACAAATATCAAGAATGATGGAATCATCATGACATAAATTTGAAAGTTGTCAAACACTAACAAAATATCAAACAATATCTAAATTTACAACCCATGCCTAATTAATGCCAAATATTGACTACATTTTGCATATCAAAGTTGATTAAATATTATCCACTCATATTTAATCACATCTAATGGTTATAATTAATTCAATAAATCTATAAATATAAGAGCCATTTTTCATTATTCTCAAGTCTTGAAACACAATGAAGTGCTACTCTTTGGAGAGCCACTCTCATTCATCAGGGTTCACCTTTCTTCTCAATTATTCAACAATTGTATGTAATCAAGGGGAGATGCCACTCACATGATGTATTAACATTGATAAATACCTTATGCACTAAAATATGGGCATAAACATGTATGTAAGCTAGATTTGAAGGGAACATCCAAACAAAAGGTAAAAGCATCTTGTTTAGATTTTTAATTCATTATTTGTTACTTTAGGTATTTCCCAATCTAAAAACCATATTTAAGAAGTTATATTTACTATTATTTAATACTTATTTTACATACTAATGATAACTAACCAATTTTGGATTCATGTGTTTACATTTAGCTTTCTCGGTGGAACCGTGCACCCCATAAATCTATTTCAAGGCCTTTTAAGTCTTATAATTACATAATCAGGGTGTTTTTTAACTCTATTTTTTCAATTTTCCTCTAATTTTATTGTGTTATACCTTATGATTATTGGTAATATTTCTCTAAATATGTGTTATACCTTCTGATTATTGGAGAGATCACCCCCATAAATGATGAGTTTGACTTGAGGATCGGTGGGATTGCCTTTTATTTCTCTTTGTGCTATACATGTGTTCAAACAGATCAACATGATGGACCTATGCATTGGAAAAATTAACCTATAGATCAATGAGATCACCCTATTGAATGATGACTTTTCATTCCTAGATTCACTATATTTTCTTGTAATCAATGGGATTGACCTATGCATTAGTAGGATTACCCTAATAATAAAAGAGATCCCCTTGTTGAATGATAATTTTTCATTCCTGGCTTCACTATGTTTTCTTGAAATTAGTGGGATTGACATGTAAATCAGTGCCATTGATCTAAAAATGGTAGGATTGACTTATTAATTAGAGAGGCCACTCAAAAAATAATTGTGATTTTGGTGGTTTTATTTATTGAAATGGTGAACTCATCTTGTAAAATGATGAGGTCATCCCTTTAATCAGTGGGATCACCAAAACTATATTTTTGATTCAATGCAAAGTGGTGATATTGATCTACAATTGGTGGGATCATCCTATAGAATAATGAGATCATCTATAAAAATTATGAGATCACCATATGTTAACTTTATCGAGGCTTAAAACTATAAAAGTCTTAACTTATTTTGATAGTCAAAATCTTTATTCAAATGCTTAATCTTTTTAATTATAGATTTCAATTTCTTAAAAGGTGGTTTTACACAATTAACAAATCAAATTTCATTCATATTTATATTTTGTGTTTAACAAGGAACATACACTTTAATTTCATGCTTCTAAAATAAATTTCACTTCATCATTTTGTTAAAGTGATTTTGGTTTCTTGTTTATTTATGTAAACTATCATTTATATGCTCTCCCCTTGCCCCCTTTAGGGAGCCAGGGTGACCAAAAACACATGGTTTACTTACTTTCTTGTCTACTTGAAGGATTATTTGGAGTATGCTCTTATCTTGCCCATTTGTGGGGTCCTGAGAATATAAATAAACATATCTTTCATTATTTTCACTTTTTTACTGTGCGAGGTGGACTTCATTACCTTCCTACAAGTTCTTAGGGAATAATGACTGAGATGTCATTACCCAAAATTCACATCAACCCCATTATCTAATCAAGTATATAAATTAAGGCTACATCGATGGTATATTTACTAGAATATCCCTTAAATCTTGGATAAACTTATATCACTTCACTGAGATCTTACAAATGAAGTGGTTGCAAAGGGTCACTGAGATATTACAAATGAAGTAGTTGCAAAGGGACTAGACATTTTGGGGAGAATGAATGTTATTCCTCGACATCCAATTTATAGATTTGTGCCCTTTAGGGACCAACTAGAAATATGAATGAAAACTTTAGAATAGAAACCACTTTTACCATATAATTCTCATTGATGCATGGGTGCAAGGGTGTCAACCCCCAAAGATTTAATTTTCATATAAACCTTTGAGAGAAGAGTGGAATTAAAATACCACCATAATTGATTTTAATTACTTAATGAACCATTAAATTTTTAATCCTCTCAAAGGTGAGTATATCAAAAGGATTGATGATTATGTCATAATCTTATGTTAGTTCCTAAAGTAGATTCATGATTACTTATGTGTTGAGATTAATTGTTATGTCAAAACATTGATTGTATTAAAAAATGACATCCAAAAATAAGTAAAGTCCACACCAAGTGAAGTCAACACATAATCCATACCACACCTATGAGATGAGGCATTACCCTACCCAATTTCAAGCTATCTTTACCCCATATTAGCATTCTATTGGCCAATTGTACCATTATGCTATTCATATGAAACTATTATACTGTCTAATTGAAAACCATTCAATTAGGTCCATTTGGATCTAAATCTTCTTTGCAATCAATTGTTCACATTGAATTGATTTTAAACTGATTCTCATATCAAGCCAATTCCATGATATATCTAATTCATCTTGAACCATGTACCAAGCCAATTCCATGCCATATCAAGTTTTTTAGACACCTAAATTTGGCCTCTAAGGGTTTCATATCTGATTTTAGACTAATTCTTGCCAATCATTGAATATCTAGCCCAAAAATTTCTATTAGTCTCAAATTTGGCTTCATAACCTTGCATTAAATAAATTTGACCTATTAAATCAATTAAATAAGGCAAATACATACATTGAATTAATCAAAATCAAATAAATGACCAAATACCTAAAAATAATTAATTAACTTTCACACCCTAATCAAAATAAATTAGCAAGTTAAATCAATTTCAAATTTTAATTGAGTTCACCCATGAGCTAATAAATTAATTAAATCAATTACTAAAAAGAAAATTCAAGAGAATCTTACCTTTGTGAGTTGTCTCAAATGGAAAATATCTAAATAGAATATCCTAAGAAATTTCAAAATCAACCAAAGTTAGTAAACTCAACCACGTTTGTGAGTTGTCCCTTTTGGAAAATATCTAAATAGAATATCCTAAGAATATGCCAAGCTCAACCAAACTTAATAAACTTAACCATGGTCAGATTTAACCCATTTAAAGGGATTTGAAAGCCTATAAAAGAAAACCTAGAGATCTTCATTTAAGGAGCTCAATCAAGTTAGAGTTATAATGCAGGAATAGATTTATGAAGCTAAAAACATAGTGTTATAATGTTGAAATTGAGTCAAGTCATCAATCAAGCCAATCATTCAACAATGGTGCATAGATAAAATGATGTTAGCCATATGTCATTGATGAATAATTATTAAGCATAATCTAATAAATCCAAATGAAGAAATTATTTGGAGCTTTCAAGGAAGGTAAAGATTGTTATTCTTTGCATTTTAGTTGGGTTGTCAATTGTTGTTTGTTCATTAAGCTCCCCTTAAGATCTAGGCCTAAAGATGTTATGCTAGTGTGTTTATTTCATTTTGGAACTAACACGATAATAATCATCCTATATTTGTTAAATTAATTGATCATATATGGCACACCCAGTGGTACTATCTTCATGAGAGCCAACCCACATTTTTTTTTGTATTTCATAGTTTTAATTCTTTTTTTTTTGTTTTTTGGTTTGAGTAAAAATGGACAATAAAGAATTCATAAATTTTTATTTAATTAAATTTTTTGTCTAAATTTTTTTATTAATGTATATAAATATGTCATTGATATTCTCTAAAAATTTCACAAAAAAATTGTTTATATTTTAGAAGTTGTAGTTCTTTTAGTGACTATCACTTTTTATTTTTTTATTTTTTGGTAAAAATGGTTAGTACAGAGATCATAAATTTTTATTTATTTATTTATTTGTTTGATATTAATTTTTACAGAGAGGTACACCCTAGACCTATAAATAAACTTAAAATTTTTATTGATAGATTGATGTATAGTTTAAAAGTTATGGCTAAATTACTGACTACATGTTTTTATGATTTTTGTGTTCAGTTTTCTTGTTTTTTACCTTCTAACTTGTTTTCATGTTTCATAAGTTTATTTTATTTATTTTAAGTTTTTTTTCGAGTTTTCATTTATATTTTTTTAAACATTTTTCTAACCTAACATGTTTGCTTTTTTGGGGTTTTGCCTTCGAATTGACATATTTAACCTTTCAAAGTTACTTGTCTCATTTGATAAATAAACTTCAAGGTTAAACAAAGTTCTAACCATTTCTTTGTAGGACATATTTGGAGAAAACTATTTCAATATAAAATAGTCTTTTCAAACTTCATTTATATGTATAAAAAAACTAATAATCCTTCATTTTAGTGTTTATAAAATTTTTTTAGGGTGTTTTATTGGTTAAGTTTTTGTGGCTTCTTTCAAAGTTCACAACTTAAAGCCAAGGGGATAAAATAACACCACTACACATTTTGTTTAGTGCTATCAAATTGAATACACTTCAAAGTTTTTTTTAATTTGTTTTCATTATTTGTTTAGTCTAATTTTTTTTGAGTAAATAGGGAGTTGTGTGTGTATGCTCTCCCTCCATCCCCTTTAGGGAACTTTTGGGATCAAAAAAACCTTCTTTTTGGGTGGTTTGAAATTATTTCCATTTGCACTTCTTAAAGCAAAGGGGCTAGTAAAAAATATAATCAAACACATTTAATTTAGTGCAATGAAATTAACTTCACTTCCATTATTTGCAAACTTGGTTGTTGATTGTGTGTTTTTGTGAAAAGAGTTGTACGTGTATGCTCTCTCATCCATCTCCTTTAGGAAAATTTTGGGATCAAAAGCGCCATCTAATCACACTTTGAGACTAGTCGAAAGCATGGAAAGAATGTTATTTACAGCTCTCCCTAAAAAATCACAATAGTATTGGGGGATCTTGAGGTGACCATAAATTCTTTCTATTGTATCATTTATTTCATGCATATTGGCTTGTGAGGGGGACTTAATTGCCTCCTACAAGTTCTTTAGGGAAGATTTGACCTGGGGTTTCATCTCTCAGCATTAAATTCAACCACTCTCACTAAGATTAGAGGTTTGAGTGACTAAACCACCTTCTAGTATTGGAGTTTCACATAAGACGTATCTGCACATTGGACATCACACTATACTGAGCAAGTGATAGATGTAGTGGTTGTAAAAAGGGCAAGAAATTTTTACAAGCCAAGTACCATAGACACCCTATTAAAGTGCATTTATTTTGCATCATTTGATGTGAAAGTCATTGTGTAATTGATCCATCTAGAACATTCATAAAATAATTAATTTACTCAACCCCACATTTCCATACCCTTGCTAGGATTTGGATGATTATACTTAGTGTATTTTACTCATTTTTGCTTGGTGTATTAGACTAAAAATTGTATTGTTCAAACCATGTCATTTGATGAGTCATGAGTCCACATCACTCCATTGTTTGAGGAGGAATTATGCCATCTATATGACACTTTGATTTAACTTAGTAAACATTCTCTTTTTATGTCAAAACATTAGGAGTAGCACTTGATTGAGGATAACACCATTATGTTGCCTAAATCATTTCAAAATATTGTGCCTTTGAAGTCTTAAAACATAAACCATTTGTCACATCATCTTTTAGAAGTGCTAACACTATTAGGCTGCCCATTTTATTTCAAAAGACTTGTCTTGTTTCATCTTGCATTTTTATTATCATTTTGTTAAAACCAATCACTTGAGCCTTGTTGAATCTTGGATTAACGTGATCATGCTGTTCAATTATTTTTATCTCTTTGTCATTGAGTTTATAGTTTATCCTTAGTTGAGTCCTTGATTAACTATTACAAGTTTAAATTCAAATAATGGTTGATTTCAAGTTAGACCTCAATTCGTGGGGTTGATACCCAAATCTTCCTCTTTTGGATTATGTAACTTGGGTTAATTTGTCACTCAAATTTGGAAAATTATATTTTTTTGTGCTTTTCTTTTGGTCAAATCAATTAATCTTCAAACATCTCTTGTTTATCATTTTATACCAATCAAATCATGTTTTATGCCTAGAGTCATGTACCTTGTCTATGTTAAATTATTCAAAGTTTGTTAGATTAATCAATCATCCTTTTTAAGTCAAGATTTTGCCACTATTTGGCCATTAGTCCTCACATATCTTGTTTGAACCTAGCTTTTGACTCCACATTTGGACAAAATACCTAACAACTTTTCCCTTTAGTAGCTTAGACCTACTTGGAACAAGTTTCAACATTAGAGTTTGGTAGTTTGATTCTTAGGTCATTTTGCATGACCTTTGTGTGTATCAGACACTTAGAATTTATCATTTTGATGATACACTATTTTTATCAAGTCTTTGCATAGACTTTCTAGAGATTCAACTCCACCCCTTTTAACCAAGCTAGATCACATTTAAACCCTTTGTCCTTTGGAGATAGTGTTTTAGAGTTTGTAGAACTCTAAACCTTTTTATTTTTAGAAATTTCATAATTTATGCAGATATGTCTAGCTATATCTATGGTGGAGTCACATATAATCCAACTTATGATAGAATGGCTGCACAGAATCCCACTAGGAATGCCTATAGAGAAAGATTTTATAAGGAGTTTTATTATTATCCCTATAATACTCCATATGGAAAACATAGTAAACAACCACAAAATCCAAATCAAATTACCAATTGGGATTATATGGTTTATGATGAGGACTTTGAAGACCCAACTATAGATAATGTTGTTTGGGATATGAATCCATACCCTCTTTATGATAATCAGTACATGGAACACAATTAAGAATCAACTTATGATCCAACTCAAGATTATAATGATATGGTTTATCAATAGGAATTAGGTGCTTTAGCTTGTGAAAACAATTAAGTTTCATGACATCCTTTTGTTATTCAATCATCAACTAACCCTATCCCTCCTTTGGATTATACAAGCTATCATTCTCTATAATATCCAAGGAATACTATTACCATTCATAGACCTCATTCTTTGGCTTGTGTAAGTAATCAAGTTCCACACCACCCTATCATTACCATTTTAGGACTTCATCTTGTGGCTCATGTGAGCAATCATTCTCCATAATACCCTATCATTATCCAACCAATCCAACGAAAACCTCAACCAATCCAATCAATACCCACCCAATTGAGCCAATCATTTGAGGACCAAGCTATGATCAAAAATGGTGTTTTCCAACTCATTATAAACCAAGGTCAAGAGAACCAATCGATCCAAGATGTTTTTTTTGAACCAATCACTTGTGATAAGTCAAGCTATGACGAATCACATTTTAATCCTATACCTTTTGTCAAAGAGTGTCATTATGATGAGCCAATCTTTGTTGAGTCACTTTATAATGATTGTAACTACCTTTGGACAAATCATTACCTTGACCATATGCCTAATTTTCAAGAGCATCATATTGAAAAATTAGTCTCTAAGGAGTTGTCTCTTGACCTTTTTCCCATTCTATAGGAGTCTCACTATGATAAACTAGTCTTTGTGGAGTCCATTATGCCATCACAGGTTGTTACTTATCCAATACCAAACATTCAACAAGACATCATTATAATAGAGTACCTATCATATAAAGAATCAAAATTAGAGTCAAGTTCCACTTTTCAAATGACATCAGATCTAGCATCAGAAATAAAATCAACATTAGTCTCCACTTTAGGTCCATTGAGTCAGAATTAGATTTAGAAGAAGAATATGTTCATGGTTGTTACAATATTGGTTACACATCCCTCACAAATCAATTTGAATACATTTATGATCCTGATATAGTTTATAAAGATGATTACTTTAGCATTGACACAAGTTATCCTAGTATTTTCTATGAGGATTTTGCAAACTCTTCTCATCCCATTACCATTCCATATACCATTACCGCCAATCAACATAGCCATATTATTGACATCCATCTCCCACAAGTGTCAATTGCGACCAAAAAAAATCATACTTTATTGAACTGCATCCATGGTGACATATTAGATGAATAAAAGTAAGGAGGCCAAGACCATAATCATATATCAGAAGAATACTCTCTTAGTGAAACCTTTTCAAAGGTGCTGGGGGGAAATCAAAGTCAACACTCAACATCTTCTAGTGAAACCTTTTCAAAGGTGCTAGGGGATAATAAAATTCAAAAGTCCATGTTACTTAGTGAAACCTTCTCAGAGGTGCTATGGGACAATCAAGATAAATTCATTGGTAGAAACCTCTTCAAGGCACTAATGGCTGAGCACAAAATTTCTTTACTACTTAATGAAGACATTATCAAAGAACAAATCAAAATATCTCCCACTCTACAGCCTAATCAGATAGTAGCTACTCTCAGAACTAAACAAAAGAAACATTTGGTGGTCTTATTAAGAGAATATTCAGAAGTCTTTAGCCTTACCACATCCAAAGTTATGTCAAATTTAGAATCAACAACATTATGTATACCTAAAAATCCTAATCTTCATTTGTTTTCAATCCATTATACATTCCATTATCCTCCACCATTCCATTTCATAAACAAACTTATAAACCAATATTTATCCATATTTACCATCCATGGTCACACTTTCCTTTGTAGAGGCTATGAGGATATCTTGTATCGGTACTTGAAAGAATCATAATCAATATCCAATGAAGATCATAAAAACATTCTCAGCATCTGTATCTACATCCAATTCTTGATAGATTAGTTATTTAGATGAGGTGTGGGCTAGTAATTTACATGATTGACTATTCTAGTTATATCATTTGTTAATCAGGATGTGCATCTTCACTTCAATAGGAACAATATAATCATTTATCATACCCAGGCTAGAACCAAGCATTGTATCATATCATATCAAGTTATCAATCCTTTTGTCATTATCACGTATCCTACCCATTCACCCCATCACTTGGGGGAAACCCTCTTACCATTTTTTATTCAATCATTATTATAACCAATCATTATCCTCAAATCTAATTAGACCATCTAACCATTCCATTCTTACTTGACCAAACATGTTTTGAATCCTATCAACCTAGCCCTTTTGACCTTGGTTCATCCATTGGTTTCACATTTTTAGCATATAGAATTAGATTAGTTTTAGCAGTTATTTCAATCACTTCAAATAGAGGTAGTATTTTAGAGTAGTATGACAAAAGTATAGGCAGTTGCATCCTTCTTTTATTATTCCATTCTTATCAAGTTTGTTGATGTGACCTTGATTATATCACATGCTAGGGCAAATCCATGTTCACTAGTCTTGATACTAACTATATCACCTGCTAGGGAAAATTGATATCATTGATCTATTAGTTATATCCTAGTTATAACTACTTATGGGCAAACTAGGAGCAAAATTTATTTATTGTGCCTTGACATATCACCTATCCATTCCTATGCCATAATATTACATCATACCAACTATGCCTATTTTGTTTGAGTTGACTGATACACTAGTCATATTCCTTCGCTATGAGGTGAACTACTATGAGCTAAAGCCATTTTGGGACTATGTGGGCCATGTTTAATTCATGTTGAGGTCATTTTAGTCCCCCTTTAGCCACACTCTCATCATTTTTCAAGCATCACTTCAAGTAGCCACACTCTCAACATTTTATGAGTATAATTTCAAGTTCTCATGCTCTCACCATTTTGTGAGTATCATTTTAGGTTATAATGCTCTCATCATTTTATGAGCTTAGACCATTTTAGTGTCTTGTCATTTTATATTGAGTTGAGATGCTTTGAAAATTCCAAAAACATTTGAAAATCATTTGAAAAAACCAAAAACATTAACCACATCTTTGCCTTAAGGATTTTGGGAACTCTCACTAAGTCACAAATAAACCACTTATTCCTTAGTTTCCCCATATTTTTGGCTTCTTATCCTATACTATCCCCATTTTGCAAATTCATCCCTATTCTTATATCACATCCATTACGTCTTCTATTAATCATCATTTTCTTCCCATTTTTTGGGAGAACTACATTTGGCTTGAAGTTTTATTGGATTGTAATATCCATAGAACTATGTAGGCAACATCCACTTGCCTAGTGCATATGGAGATAGATCGACCATCCCCTTCCTTTTATTCTAGTCCCACATCTTGTTTTTTTGTTTAGTTGTCACCTAGCTTATAAGGGCAATGTTTATCATTTTTTTTATATTAACATAGAGACTAACACTTGTTTGTTTCTTTGTTTGTCTTGTTTGTTTGTTTGTGTGCCTGTTTGTTTAATTTTTGCACTGTGGCCATTATTCAGTATATGCATGTTCATTGGGTGATTCCTTGCACATTATTCTTGAATCTATCCATATTCAAACATCTACATTTTCATCATGGTTTTTATCATCAATGTAATTATTTTCCATTGAGTATCAGATATTGGGAGTCAATCTTTATGCATATTTTAGCCAAGCCCCCATGGTGTTCTATCATGAGGCCTACTATCAGATGCTATATCAAAAATTAGCTTTGAGAGGTCTACAACATCAATGCAACATCACCATCTCCTCAATACTAACATCAACAACAATCCTAATCTAATACCTAATCATATCCCAAATAGAGTAATTAAGTCACAAAAAAATTTCAAACTTTATTAGTTTAGATGAACATCTCCCTACTAGAAAATTATCATAATTCATCTTTATCCTTTGTATCAACTTATCAATCATCAACCATCAATCATGTTTTCAGAATTAGAGTATACTACATCAGCATTATACACCATCTCACATGCATTCTCAATGATTATATCACTTACTGGGGCAAATCATTGTGTTATCACCAATTTTCCTTTCTTGTTTATCTATCCTAATTAGGGTAGCTCCATATTCTCAATAATTATATCACCTACTGAGGAAAATCATTATGTTATCATGCCACATTGCCACAATCGGGGTATAATGCTTATAACCACCTTTGGGTAAACCATTGTACACTATCCCACTTGCTTTTTTAGTGATTTTTCTCAACTTTGGGTAAATCATTATGTTGTCACCCCATCATCTTCATTTATTTTGTCCCCTCATTTTTCTTATTTATTTCAAGGGACCGTTTGTCACCCTACTTGCCAACCACTCCCTCAAGGGGGTAGCTACAGTTCAATAATTACCATTACAATCATAAGCATAAAGAACCATTTTATTCTTTGAAAAGATGTTACTATACTTACAGCTTGCAACATCTTCCCAAATAAGGGCAAACTATAGACACCTAAATTTAGCCACCAATGGCTTCATATCTAACTTTAGACCAATTCTTGTCAATCATTGAATATCTAGCCCAAAAATTTCTATTAGTCTCAAATTTGACTTCATAACCTTGCATTAAATCAATTTGGCCTATTAAATCAATTAAAGAAGGCAAATACACACATTTAATTAATCAAAATCAAATAAATAACCAAATGCCTAAAAAAAATTAATTAACTTGCACATCTTAATCAAAATCAATTAGCAAGTTAAATCAGTTTGAAATCTTAATTGAGTTCATCCATGAGCTAATAAATAAATTAAATCAATTACTAAAAAGGAATTTAAGAGAATCTTACCTTTGTGAGTTGTCTCAAATGGAAAATATCTAAATAGAATATCCTAGGAATATGCCAAACTCAATCAAAGTTAGTAAACTCAACCATGGTTATGAGTTGTCCCTTTTGGAAAATATCTAAATAGAATATCCTAAGAATATGTCAAACTCAACCTAGCTTAATAAACTCAACCATGGTCAGATTTAACCCATTCTAAGGGATTTGAAAGCCTATAAAATCAAGCCTAGAGTTCTTCAGTTAAGGAGTTCAATCAAGTTAGAGTTATAATGCAGGAATAGATTTATGAAGCTAAAAACATAGTGTTATAATGTTGAAATTGAGCCAATCCATCAATCAAGCCAAGAATTTAACAATGGTGCATAGATAAAATGATGCTAGCCATATGTCATTAATGAAGACTTCCTATGCATAATCTGAGCAATCCAAATGAAGAAATTATTTGGAGCTTTCAAGGAAGGTAAAGATTATTGTTCTTTGCATTTTAGTTGGGTTGTCAATTCTTGTTTGTTTATTAAGCTCACCTTAAGATCTAGGCCTAGAGATGTTATTCTAGTGTGTTTATTTCATTTTGATTTTATTTTGGACCTAACACAATACTAATCATCCTCTCTTTATCAAATTCTTTGATCACAGGTCCATCTTGAACCATGTACCAAGATAATTCCATGCCATAGCTACTTCATCTTGAACCATGTACCAAGAAAATTCCAAGCTAAATCTGGTTCGTATTAAACCACATGCCAAACCTTTCTATTTTTGATTGGGTTCCTCTTAAACCACATTCTAATTTTGATCCAATTCATCTTGAACTACATGCCAAGCCATTCTAATCCAATTAGGCTCATCTTGAACCAAGTTCTAATTTTAATTCTAAATCATGTCAACTTTGACCAAAGTTAGATTTAAATCCAAACAATTAGAACAATGCCAAATTAGGTCTATTTCAAACAAATCCAATTATTATGATTCCATCACATGACATTTCAAATCATTTCTTGCCTTTCCATTCAATATCTCATACTTGTCGATTGGGAATGTCAAAGTCATGCCATCCATCTTTTATTTCATTTGAATCATATTAGCCTAATTCTACCCTCTTTGGGGAAATTTATAAGCCAATGCTTCCCTCTTTGGGTTAATTCAAATACCAAGACTGCCCTCTTTAGGCCTTTTCTACCAAGCCAATTCTACCCTCCTTTGGCCAATTTTAAAGACTAAGCTAATTCTACTATCTTTGGGCCATTTCAACAAGTATTAATTACACTCTCTTTGGGGTAATTTCATTCAAGACTAATTCCTTTGCATGCATATTTGATTGGGGGTATCCTTTCTTCCATCTTAATCCATGTCATTCAAAATTGATTTGGATGACACCTATTCAAATAATACAAGAATGCCATCATTTTGTAGCCCATAAAAGAGGGATTCAAACTCTTGCGTAACTTTCATATGGACTAATTGCATACCTTTATTAAAAAATAAGAAACACCCTTTTTGAAGATGTGAATTGTAGACCCACACCAACATAACCACATCATTTATTCTCAAGTACAACATGATGGTCAATTCTTTGCTAATCAATTCATGGTTTAAAGATCTCTCTAGATGCTACTTTATCTAAAAATTACCTAGTTACTTATCCAAAATCTAATCTATTCTTAGAGTCATAGTAAAGCCAATCATTTCCCCTCCAAGGGTCATTATTTATTGAAGATCCAAGTGCATGTAATTATGATAACTACTCAATTAGGATATGTCATGATTCCCTTCCCAAACACAATCAAATTTCTCCACTTCTAAAGTAAGATCAAGATAGTCAACTAATACTTAAAATTATTGTTAAATCACCCATATTGGACCAAACCCAAACAATTGTTAGTCCACCTCTATTCGACAACAAAAATCTATCTGACAAAGGACATATATTTGACACATGACCCATCTTCAATGAGCCCATATTTAAAGATACCATTATTATTGAGCAATAACCCATTATTCATCCATTGCCAAACATTCTCCACTTTAGAAAAATCATTCATCCCAAAGCCTTCATTTCCAAGTGACAAGTGAAAAAGGTACTTGTGGATAATGTAATTCAACAAACCCTTTTTGTGGCTATGTTTACATCAGAAACAAGTTTCCTTTTGGAGCCAACATTTTTATCATCATTAACATCAACATCAACATCAACATTTGAATCAAAATCATGATCTATCTTAGAACCAACATTAGGGGTTCCTTTCTGGAACCAATATTAGATTTAGCACAAAAAGAAAAATTAATGTTAGTCTCAACATTGAATTTAGATCCTATTGAGTCAGAATCAAATTTAGAATCAAAATATATTAGTGGCTATTATGAAATTGGCTATGTTATACCTAACACACCCCCATTCTTCTTCCTATCAGAATAGGGACCCACTATATTTTAGAATTGGCCTATAGTCCTAGTTTGGAAGTCATCTAAAAAGTGAGGCCTCATGTATTTCACTAAATTTATTATTTGGTAGATGCATGAATGTGTCTTTTATTTTTGGACTAACCTACTAATTATTTTTTAAAGTTATGTATATGTAGTTTTTATCTCATCTTCTTTGGTGAAATTCCTCCACAAAAATACTTATCACTAGAAAGAGTCTTTAATTATTTTATTTAGAAATTTCATTTTCCAAATTCCTCTAGCATGTTTTAGTCTTCAATGATTCTTTTAGGTATTTTTGTTTGAGAATTCTCTTGGATGATTTTTCTCAATAAATTCCCCTGACACATTTTAAGTCTTCTGTACTTTGAATTTCACATACCCTAAAAGAATTTATTCTTAGGTATTTTTACTTGAAATAATTTGTTAAGAATAAATAATTTAGGATTTCAAGGTATAGGGCCCCAAAGCTATATTCACCAGGTATTATAATGATTTACCATTTACTCTTTGACCATTATTCTTTAGGAATCAGGTATATAAAGTTTTACACTTTAGTTTATTTAGTTATTCATAGGATTTATTTGGTAAATATCCTTTGGAAAAATTCCTTGACATATTTAGGGCTGTGGCAAAAATGTTTGGCAAATTGTGCTTGCTAAATTATTTTGAAATGTTTTGATGTTTGGTGAAAGAGTTTGGCACATCTAGTTCTTCAACAAACTTAGTCAAGGTTTTCCTCCAACACATCTAGGTCTTCAGTAAAAGTGTTTGTAACTTTTTCTCAGGACACTCACCTACCTTGTGAATATTATTATATGCCAACTCTTGACTTCTGACTAGCAAAATATTTTCTACTCAGTAAACTAAAATAAAAGAAGTGAATAAATGATACTTGGTAAAAGGCAATGATGTGGCACTCCTACTAAACATCAACAATGCCTATGTGGCATACCTAGCAAATGAAGTGGAAAAGTTTGAATTAAACAAAAAAATCAAATTTATAGATGTTGGACATTAATGGTACATAAACTAGAAAGTAATTCTAAATTAATATCAAAGTAGTTTGAACAATGACGTGTCCATTAGATCTTGAGAAAACCTATGAACTCACTCCCTTAAAATACATCCCTTGACACTAGTGTCTTCAATTCAACAACATACAAAAGAAATCCAAGTTATTAAATTTCAAAACATACTAGTATCAACTCAATAAAAAAATAATGACATCCTCATCCAGGTCATTTAGAGGAACTCTCCCTCTTTCAAAGTTCTCCATCAAAGATTCAACTAAATACATGGATACACTATTTGAACCTACCATATTCAATAATGACTATACCAACTAATAGATGCTATGAGATGCCATACACTAGGTTGATGCACACACACATGAATAGAAATTGACTCCATCCCAGTGTCAATTAGCCACAAATATCCTCTCAATTAAGTGATAAGGGTTACACTTCATAGCTATGAAGCCAAAAGTCATGCCTTGTATCAAAATCTTGTGAGATTTATTATTTTCTAGGAAAATATCTAGAAGAGTGTAACTACATCATATCAAGTAAAAAATAGTCCAAAATGCATCTTTGCTGACACATTTGAAAGGTACCTCTCCCTTCCTATCCTATATGCCACATATGATTTACATAGAGTAGTGGAATAAAAGAAGGAGAAATATATTGATAAGACACTTAGGATTATGATGTTCCTTAGAGAGATAATTAACTTTAAAGATAAGTAACCCACACTAATAATGAAATTTAAAATGGGAATCCAAATTGGGATAGACCTATTGAATAGGCTGTTTGGCTACCCAAGTATCAAATTACTCTACCTAGAGTGGGTTATGTTGCTTGATTTAATGAGGACATCATAACTAAACTTTTATCTAGGAGAAGTGGTTAGAACAAGGTTACAAGACCTAATTTTTCATAAGGACAAGAGGTCTCCAATAGGTCACTTCTACATGACTTATTCTTGCTCAATATAATCTTGGGGATAATATACATTCACAATGGCTCAGTCTGGATCCCCTTACAGACTATATAAAGAACTTGATTTAAAATTCTTACTCCTTCATGCATACATATGTGTACACTATCAACATCATGTGCATCTCTGAGGACATTTACCCATAGGTATGTAGGGCCATCCATGAGTCCCCCATGCCTAGAATATCAAAGAACATTGTAGACACATTATTGATAAGGGTAGACTATTGGTTTTACCCTAACTATAAAGTCATCATGGTCATTGGCCATAAGGTCACACCTCTACACCTCTCTAAGTATGTACTAGACAAGTTGGAAAAGTAGGAAATAATCTACCAGTTATGGTGGAGTATTGATGAGGACATGCATAGGAAAAATAAATCCTACCTTCATGGCTCTCACCTCATGATTGGGAGGATGTGCTACATTAATCGAAACAACTTTAATGAGGTATGGAAGTAAAAAGAGAAATACTCCTTGGATTCATTTCCACATAGGGACTAGGATCTTGAAGGATAAGTATAAAACCATATCAAGGGACTAGGCGTTGAGTATTAACACTAGCCCTATGATCATGACTTTTTGTTCCTTAACACTTAGAATGATAACCAAGTCTTTGGAGAGGGCATAGTCAATTCAATTAAAAGAAGACCTTTTAAATATTATTTAAGAGGAACCTTCCTTTTTTATAAAAGAGGCATAAATTAGATTCCCATTGACTAAAAGATGGGATACATCTAAATTCTAGACTAGCAGACCTACTCAGCCTATAGGGGAATAAGGGAAATCTTCTCAGACACCCCTCTGACACTTAGGTCAATGAAAAAAGAATCAAGGGTTCTAGATACCTCACTTGAGGGAGAGCAAGATGAGCCCATTTACATAGATTCTTCATATTTAGAGGGCCTTACCTAAGGTGATGTTCTATAATTTATAGAGGTTGATATTATGGTTACCATAACCACATAATTGGTTCCTTCCACATCTCCCAAGATAACTATCTATTATACAAAGAAACCAAGGGCTCAGTCCCTTCCACAAAGCCCAATCATGGAAGTACCATAAGTGGAGCTAGCCACACAAGAAGTAATTAGATATGATATTTATGATGAGGAGGTATAATTACAAAGAGAAAAAGTATTGAGCCTTTATGACTTAAAGGGGAAGATACCATTGCATCAACAAACATTAGGTGAGCCAACACCCTCTCCAATTTCCATTACCCCTATTATTTCCTATATTCATTTTTATGCAGTTAGTCCATTTGGTCCTACTTCATTCACCCCTCTTATCCCCCTCCTCTCTTGGTCCCCAAGGTGGAGGTTGATACTATTCATCCCATTGTTTAACTAGCTTTGTTAGTTATAAAGGTAGAGGATCCCTCCTCTACCTTTATAGTTTCTACTTCTTCAGTTGGTATTTCTCTAATTACTCCTCTCACATTGAATCCTAATATCCCTATGATCATTCCTTCCACTACTATTCCACCTCCATAAAAACTAAGAAGAAAGCCATAAAGAAAGCAAGGGGAGTAGTAGCTATCCCCCAATTACATGATTCATTTACACAATTAAGTCTACCAGTTTACCCTATTAGTCCTTCTCAAGAGATAACTATGATAACCACTAAGAAGGCTGAGAAGAGGAAAATGCCAGTATACACAATCCATCCACTACCATAATATGGTGGAATGGACTGGTCCAAAATCATATGGCCTTCACTCCCTAATCCCCTCCTAGAGGAAACTCTAAATCAAACATTAGGTGAGATATTGGGTGAGAATATAGCTTTAGACACTCAACCTATGGGCCTAACCTGACTAGTCCTCCCATAATGGGCAATAGACTTGTAATGAGAGGCCTACAAAAGGCCTAATTATGTCATTACTAAATTTCCCACTATGTGTAGAACATTTTAAAAATTTATGAGTGTATAAAGGGTCAAGAAAAGGAAGCTAGAAGATGACATTGAAAGAACATTCATTATGGATGAAAGGGAAGAAATGTTCACCTTATCCAAAAAGAAGGATAGAAAACTAGGGCAATCCTGATATGTACAGGATTTTAAATCTTATTTTGAAATGTATAATGATATTCTAGTATAAATTCATGAAAGAAATAAAATGTCATAGAGGGAACTAGAGCAAGAACTAGAACAATTGAGAGAATAATAGTAGACTATTCATGTTCTAGCCCAAATTAAGATGGATGTCTAGAGTGCAACATCTAGACTGTATAATAATATTGAGGCTATTCATGTAATGAGGGAAAAATTGTCACCCCACATAGTAGAGATCACAAAATTATTTAATTCTTTTAAGATAGATGAGAATAAACTCAAATTCCTTATTCTTTTTAAAATTAGCAAGGCATATGCATATTTGAACTTGATGGCACCATTAGAGGCTACCACTGCCATCAACTTGGTGGTCATCTAAACACAAGAGGTTAAGGATTGGATTAATGTGGTTGAGAAATTAATTCCTAAATATTTAGAACATGAGACTCTCACCTAGGAAATTTTTAACAAACTAAAGCTTACTCAGACCAAGGATTCAATAAGAAGAGTCATCAGTAGGGCTAATTTTGATCAACTCTTATAGAAAGCTTTAGAGAATTTCAAACATGATATAAAAGGGAAGACCCTAGAGGAGATAAAAGTTGAGCTCAATTTTGATAGGAATAAAGTCACCAGAGTTGAGATCTTTAGATCCAACTTCAAGGCTACTAAAGTTGAACATGCAAGGCTCCTAGAGTAGGTGAACAAGGGGCATAAGCCTTTGTTACTTAACATGGATATAATTAGATATTATTAAAATATCAAGCATAATCACCACCGATATTTGGAAGCAAATAATAATTCTATTGATTTAAAGCTAAGTTCAACACAAGCATCTACCTTAGTGCCTCCAATAACCTAGCCCAACCATGCAAGCACCTAGTCAACCTCGAGTTGAAGTCTAATTTTATATGTATACATACACAATTTACTTATAGTTTATTTGAACTTTGAGTATACATGTAAAGTTTCTTAATATGTTTATAAGCATGCACACGTTACATTGCCTTACATAGGCCAACTAATTTTGACATAAATGTAATTAACTACAAACATGAAAAATATAAAATTTTGAGACTAAAATTAAAATTGATATTATAACTATGACATGTAACTATGAATTCAAATACACTTAGAGGATGAGGCATCCCATATCCAAGTCTATATATTTATGTAATTTCACATTCCAAAGGGTTTAAATATTTTATCAATACAAGAAGAAGTCAAATTTTAATTGTCATGAAATTGTGTTAGTTTTCTCTCCTTTCACTCATGTGATATTGAGGTTTTACTTTTATAGTTATTATAATATAGTAATTTAAAGTGTTCAAAAGCTACATATAGATTTTGATTATTTTATCAATATATGTTAATTGTAGATGTGTAAACACTATTAAAAATTATTATATTTTATTAATCAATTAGTTTAAACTATGTTAATATTTCTTAGTGTGTATGATTTCTTTCTATTGGTATAGTTTTATAAAGTGTGTGCAATAGTTACCTTAGATGACTTCTTGGTCCAAGCTGTAACCTTCTATTTAAGGGTGTGAAAATGAAACTCTAAAGGAATCAACCTTTATTTGAGACCATCAAGTTTCTTATACCACTCTTCCTAGAATTCACAAATGTGTTTACCTATGAGTGTGTAACAATTACAAGTAGAAAAAACTAGTTTTGATAGCATTTATACACTAAGAAACCAACCTAGGAAGTGACCCTTTGAGATCACAAAACCTTATTTTATACTCTACCATTCCCTCCTTTTGAAGTTTATCTGATTGAGATATACTCACTTTAGATTAGGTATCACCCTTCCATCCCACTCACTTATGTTTGATTTATCCACTAGGATTCATTTCACTACAAGTAAACCCAGTTAACAACCTACATGTTCTACCTGATATTACACCACAAGGTGTTTTAACCCATACCTAAAAGTTATGCCCTTGAATGGAGTTTACCTCCATTAAGATATTAAAATTTTAGAGGTTACCTCATCTAAACTTTGGTTGGTGCATGAGACCAACATCAACAAAAAGAAAAACATGGTGCTAAAAGGAGGAGAACTTGTGTGCCACCCTTAGTAAAAGGTTACCCCATACATTGAGTTACATTGGAGATATCCAAGAGAGTTACCACATATATGGCCAAAACTAGTCTTTTGATCTCACCCTTATTGACACATCAAAGGCTTAGATTTGCACCAGTTGTTCCCAATATACTAAGGGATAAAACACCATATTTATTTAAGAATATC
Organism: Torreya grandis; assembly: GCA_037957365.1. Classification (NCBI taxonomy): domain Eukaryota; kingdom Viridiplantae; phylum Streptophyta; class Pinopsida; order Cupressales; family Taxaceae; genus Torreya; species Torreya grandis. Next base: position 860,361 of record JARHVA010002390.1, on the reverse strand, counting down.
CATCCCATTAATTTTACTATGGCCAAAAAACATCCTTGGTTGGATGGATATGTCATTATGATCCTAGGACGTGTGCATTTTTGCCTAGGAACCCATATAAATATATACTTTCTTTCTCCCCCTAGGAGAAAGGACTACATAAGAACATGTTAAGTATTTTAAGGTTGTGTTAAGATTAGTGAATGTTATTGATGAAGATGTTGCATGCATGTTTTTCCCATTTACCTTGAAGGATGTTTCATATTATTGGTATCTCAACCTTCAAGAGAAGTTGATCACTTCTTGGAATGCATGTCAGAGCATAGTTCTTGCCCAATTTAGATAAGTTACCAATCTTGAATTAGTGTATCAACATTTTACTAGTATGAAAAGGGAGCCTAATGAGAAAATTCAAGCTTTAAATGCTATATTCTAGAAGATGTACACTTGGATTAACCCAGAGTATAGGCCATATGGGCCATTGACATTAGAGATGTATAGAAATACTTTAGACCTAATCACTATGGTGTTCCTATGGAGAGATATTGCTACCACCACTCTAGATTTAACATATGAATATTATATCAAAATTGATAGATAAATGAACCCTCTGTTAGGGTGTGGAGCTAAAAGCTTCACCTAAGGCAAACAGGGAGGTTTTCGGAGCATGACAGTCACCGGCGTTGGCAGGCCAAAATTGACGTCGATCAGGGGACAGTGCAAGGGAAATCAACATCGACAGGAGATCGGCCGACATTGGTCACCTCCAGTCAGGCAGGGACCGATGTCGGTCGCTTGTGGCAGTCAGAATTGCTATTGATGAATAGTCAGTTAAGTGAACACATAAAGACCAGTTCGAGTCTTTGAGCCGCTTGTCTAATTATTGTATGCATGAGATCTATATAATAGGCTCATGGGCTATATTGTTAAGTGAAGAACTATGTTGAACTTGTAGAACCCAAGTGTAGAACTTGGAGAGTTCTTCCCATGGTGGAATCATGTAGGATTCTTCATATATGTAAGATCAGGTTTGATATGTAGGGTGTTGCAGGATCATGGTGGAGATCTATATGGGATAAGTAAGATTAGGTTGGTCTGCAGGGATGTGTGTATGCGAGGGTCAGAACAGGATCGGCTATGGAGCAAGATCAAGGTGACAGTAATACATCAGGAGCAGGATCATGGTGAGATCTACTTGGAGTACCGGTTCGTACTCGATTGTACTAGACATACAATGAGGTGAACAACAGCTTGTGTTAGTTTTTAGTTGTGACCTATGAGAGAAGATTACTCAGGTGGGAAGATTACTTGGAGCCCTTGAGGAGGAAGCCTCACAGAGGTGGAAGAAGAGTGTGATCTATTTATTTTAATTTCCTTTGTAATGAGTTGAATACAATTATGTGTTACCTCTCATATTCTATGTGTTTTCTCATTGATAGTTATTTGTTCTTCTGGTTATTTTCACATGTTTAAGTTGCTTATACAAAGGTAATCATGTGTGCTCTTAATTCTGACAAGTTGTGTTAGAGCTTTGGGGAACTTAGGTCCTATCAAATGGTATCAGAGCAAGGTTGGACGTTCTCAGAGTGAGTTAGACTAATAGATGGCCTAGATCTGGTTAGTGGTTTGTTGATTACAGGTCATTCATGGGGTTTCTGATTGAGTGGGAGTATAGCAATGACAGAAGAAGGTAAGATGAGAATGAAGAAATTTAGGCACATGATTAACACCACAAGGAGTGTGGTGGGTTGTCTTCAAGTGGGAGCTGGAAGAGGAATACAAGCTAGGATGTAGATTAGATAGAGTATTGGTTTAGGTACAGGTGCAGCTGTTTATCTCCAAGTGGGAGATTGTTAGGGTGTGGAGCTAAAAGCTTCACTTAAGGCAAACAGGGAGGTTTTCAGAGCATGACAGTTACCAGTGTTGGTAGGCCAAAAATGATGTTGGTCAGGGGACAGTGCAAGGGAAACTAGCATCGGCAAGAGATCGGTCGGCATCGGTCACCTCCAGTCAGGCAGGGACTGATGTCGGTCACCTGTGGTGGTCAGAACTGCTGTTGACAAATAGTCAGTTAAGTGAATGCGTAGTTTGCATGATAAAGACTAGTTCGAGTCTTTGAGCCGCTTATCTAATTATTGTATACATGAGATCTATATAATAGACTCATGGGCTATATTGTTAAGTGAAGAACTATGTCGAACTTGTAAAACCCAAGTGTAGAACTTGGAGAGTTCTTCCCATGGTGGAATCATGTAGGATTCCTCATGTATGTAAGATCAAGTTTGATATGCATGGTGTTGCAGGATCATGGTGGAGATCTACATGGGATAAGTAAGATCAGGTTGGTCTATAGGGATGTGTGTATGTGAGGGTTAGAACAGGATCGGCAGGGGAGCAAGATCAAGGTGACAGCAATACATCAGGAGCAGGATCATGGTGAGATCTACTTGGAGTACCGGTTTGTACTCAGTTGTACTAGACGTACAATGAGGTGAACAACAACTTGTGTTAGTTTTTAGTTGTGACCTATGAGAGAAGATTACTCAGGTGGGAAGATTACTTGGAGCCCTTGAGGAGGAAGCCTCACAGAGGTGGAAGAAGAGTGTGATCTCTTTATTGTAATTTCCCTTGTAATGAGTTGAATACAATTATGTGTTACCTCTCATATTCTGTGTGTTTTCTCATTGATAGTTATTTGTTCTTGTAGTTATTTCCACATGTTTAAGTTGCTTATACAAAGGTAATCATGTGTGCTCTAAATTCTGACAAGTTGTGTCAGAGCTTTGGGGAACTTAGGTCCTATCACCCTCAAATACCTGATACTCTAAATATCAATGTTAGTTTTTTATCTCTAAATCCAATCCCTCACATCAATCAAAATTTCCTTACTTTCAATCAGAATCAACTATATGCACTGCCTCATCTAAACACCTAAATAGAACTATGATTATATGAATAACTAGGTACAAATGAATAAACATCAACTTAATTAACACTTAATGCCTTCAAATGTTGTATTTATATAAGGAACTAATTATAACAAAGTAGAACTAGATTTCATCCAAGGAATTGTCTACAAATTGAACAATGACTTCCTGAATATGTAGAGGAATATGGACAACACCACTAGATAGAATAATAACTAGAATATTGGGTTTAAAATATGCCCTTTAATAGACTTGTTAATAATGTAGTTCAACATCCCAACAAGTTACCAAAGATTAATATAGTAGAAACAACTCTACCTAATTGGTGTAGAGTCCATAATACATCACAACATGGTGAAATTGAATGTGTGGAGTTATGTGAAGTGTTTGAGATATTCTAGAGAGAGAAGGTAAGGAAAGAATTGATAAGTAATCCACTAGAGTTCCATCCAAAAGTTATATCTTTAAACACAACAATGGTATTTAAAACATATGAGTCTTTCTTCTCAAACCAAAAGATAAATCTGATGAAGTGTAGGTATTTTAACAATACCAACAGGGAAATTATAACCTAAGGAATAAATAACCCTTCATAATTTCTACTCATTTGAACAACATTACTAATCAATTGAATCCAAGAGCCAACAACAATCCACCTCCCCTTAAAGGGAATGAGTAGCTCTAGAATAATGAGGATAAAGGAAGAGGGGGGTAAAACAATGTTGAATACATGAATAAGAGTAAATCCAACATTAATCTTCATGAATTATCCTATATTATATAAAAAAAGGATCTCTTAAGGAAATCTATCATAGGGAAAGTGATTATTGAGAAGATAAAGGCTGCTCACACCAATGTCATATATAAAAGTAAACCTAAAGTTCCATATTTTTTATTAACTATCCAATCATTTGGAAAGAACATACATAATTATTTAGTTTATTCTAGATATTCATCCATAGTGATGCCTACTTCAATTTTCTATAAATTAGGTTTGACCCTAAATCCATCAAAGAGAATGGTTTCAAAATTGGATAAGACAATAGTCACTGTAATAGGAGAGCCAAATGATAAATGGATCCAAGTAGAATTTCATCTGAACCTTGAGTGTAAATGATAATCAACATAATAATAGTAGATGTTTTAGAAGGATGAAAACTCTTCCTTAGTAGATAATTGTCCAAGACATTGAATGGGTATGTAACAACAAACTTCTCTCACATTTGATTACCATGGATAAGTATTCCAAACTAGATTCAAATTAATCGAGATCTAAGAATGAAGTACCCAATTAAAAAATACAATACAAATACTAAATAAATAAGTTATAAATCTCCTAATATTGGTATTTACACCTTCACTACAAAGCATAAAGTGAAAAAACTAGAAGTCTAGGGAACTTCCCAGTTGTGGACCCTCCACTTTAATAGTACAATATCCAAGAAAGAATTAGGTGTTGACATTGAATTAGTGGACTCACAAGGAAAAAAATACCTATTAGCATACATAATCCAATTAAATTGAACCAATAATAGAGTAAAATATGGGGCACTAATATTGGGATTGTTTTTTCTCTCAAAAATAACATCAAACAACTACTGATTTATAGATATTCAAAACTAGTAGTCTACCAGGTTAGAAACAAATACCAATGCAAATTATCATACCATAAAAGGTAAAAACATAGAGCATAGGATTTTATTGAGTATTTTTATGCCTTTTACATAATAACTATACCCATAGAACATAATCAAACTACTGATTCATTAGCTACCTTGGCTGCCAACTTGGCTCCCCTACACAAGACTAAGGTACAAATATTTTCCATTGAGCTAGTACCTTCTCCATCAATTCCAAAAAAAATGGAAAATTTCCATGTTTTTAATGATGACCAGTAGATTATCTAATTCTTGACTAACTCAGGTCAATTTGAATCTCAAATAATTGATGACAAGTAAATTAGTTACTTATGCTAAGAGGAACTAGGGGATAAGGAGTTATTGGGTTGAAGGAAAACTACCTCCCTTTAGGAATGGTTTCCTTAGAAAGGAAATTTGATTTAGATCCTCAAGCTCAACAACAAAGGCATCCAAAAGTAAATGAGTCTAAATTCAAAAGGGAAAATGAAGGAGATGAGTATAATCCATGTTATGTTAACATTGGTCTCAGTTGTACTCAAGAGGAATGAAGAATGAAGAGTTTTCTCACTCAATACAAAGATGTGATTGCATGGACATATGAAGACCTAAAGGTTTTCAACCCAAGGGCCATCATCCATACAATTCCATTTAAATTAGACCATAAACTATTCATGCAGAGGTAAAGGCCAATAAATCCTATCCTAGAATCCTTTATTTAGAAAGAAGTGGAGAAGTTTTTGAGTGCAAAAATAGTATTTCCTATCAGACATTCTACTTGGGTGGACAATTTTGTCCTATTTGAAAATAAAAGTGGAGATATTAAGCTCTGTGTTGATTTTATAAACTTAAATAAAACCTATGAGAAAGATAATTATCTATTACCTTCCCTAAATGAAGTCATCCAAATAGTGAGCAGTTTAGAAATGATGTATTTTTTGGATGGATTTTCAAGGTATAACCATATGTTGGTAGAATAAAAAGATAGAATTGAGACAACATTCACCATGAATTAGGGTGCTTATGCATATAAGAGGATGCCATTTGGATTAATTAATAGAGGTACCACATTTTAATAATCTATAGACCATGCCTTCTAGAGGCTGATAGGTAAATGTATAATTATTTACATGGATGACCTAATAGTCTTCTCAAAAGTAAGGGCTGATCACATAGGACACCTATGATCAATATTTGAAAGATGCAAAAAGTTTGGTATTTTTTTGAACCCCTAAAAGAGTATATTTGGAGTCACATAAGGTAAGCTATTGGGTCATATCATCACCAAGGATGAGATTATAATTGACCTAGATAAAATTTAAGGGATGTTAAAAATTTCTTTCCCAAATAGAAAGAAGGAACTCAAATATTTCTTTGGGAAGATAAACCATATGAGAAAGTTTATATCATAATTTGTAGAAATTGTTAGACCTCTAAATGAAATTATCAAATAGGATGTTAAAGTGGAATGGATAGTTGAGTAACAAAAGTCTTGTCAAGACATTAAAGATGCAATATCCCAAGACCATATACTGATAAGTCCAAACTTTACCAAAGATTTCTTGTATTCATTCACCTTAGAACATATTATTGCTACCATGTTCACCTAGAAGAAAGAGGAGAGGGAACATTCTACTGAATTTATGAGTATAAACTTGAAATAAGAACCCAGTTATTACATGATAGATAAACAAAACTTTTCCCTTGTCAAATTATTGAATACATTCTAACATTACATCTTGAGGAATAAGATAATTGCCATTGTACCCAATCCTATTGTTAAACTTACTTTATCAAAAAATGAATTAAGATAATGCAAAGGAAAGTGGATGGAAAAATTATAGGAGTTTTACATGGAAATTAAGCCTACCAAGATCATTAGAGGTTAAGAAATCATTCAACTTATGATTGAGCCTAACCCACACAGCACTGTTGCAGAGGTTTGTGAAAACTAAGTATCTAAATGGGACTAGTGTACTGATATTATTCAATATTTTCTCATAGGGACTTATTCTACATAGCTCAAAAGAGAACAAAGGAGAGCTCTGAGACTCAAAATAACTCATTACATGATCAAAAAAGGGATCTTATATAGAAATAATTATGAAGGCATCTACCTGAGATACGTATCATGAGAGGAATCTCATTTTTTTTGAAAAATTTATACCAAAAGATAGGCAATGGTCATCTGTCTAGAAACACCGCTACCAATAAAATCCTTAGAATGGGTTATTACTGGCCAATAGTCTTCAAGGATGCACATGCTCACATCTGAATGTGACATGAATGCCAAGTCTAGGAAAAAAGGGAAGTAAATGTAGTCATGTCTCTATAACCTATGATTGAAGGAAGACCATTCACCCAATGGGGCTTGGACTTCATTGGGGTTATTAGTCCTAACTCTTCAATTGGACATAAGTTTGTACTCACTACTATGGACTATTACACATGATGGATTGAACATGCATTTTCAAAGCATTCAAGAGCATAAGATGTGATCAACTTCTTAGAGGAAAATATCACAACTAGATTTGGTACTCCTATCTCTCTAGTGTGTGAAAATGACCCATCATTCCAATCAACTAAATTTATTGAATGGGCCCACAATAATCAATTTACCATAAGGTCAACATCCAACCATTATCCACAAATTAATCGATTGATCGAATCAACAAACAAGAACCTGAGTGATGCCATTAAGAATTTTTTAATATACAAACCTAGAGATTGACATAATCTAATGAAGTATGCATTGTGGGATGATCAAACAAGATATAAGTAGGCACTCAAAGCCTCGCCTTACTCACTAGTATATAAGGGACAACCTATTTTCCCAATCATGCTTAAGTTACCAACATATTAGTTTATATAGGAATACATAGAACCAAGGGAAAAGGTGGAGTCTCAATTGATAGACATAATAAAAATGGAAGACTTAAAGATTGAGGCCTTACATAATTTTAGTAAACATCAAGATATAGTGAAAAGATGGTTTGAAAATAGAACAAAGTTCAAAGCATTCAAAATCTCTGACCTGGTGCTTATAAGGGACAAAGCCCATGAAAACAAATGAAAACATGACAAGTTGACCCCATTATGATTAGACCTTATTAGATTTTAGAGATCTTGGGTAATAATGCTTTCTGTCTAAGCAACCTCCAAGGTAATACGATGACATATCCAGTCAATGGATAAATTTTGAAGTAGTAATTCATGGTTTTACCATCTAGAAATGTCCCTAAATAGAAATGAATGTGATGGTAAAAGTAGGATTAGGATAAATTTATTGTTTTATTAGAATATATTTTATGGATTTCATAGATTAATTTCCCCACTTCTTGAGTTAGCTTTTGCAATTTTCAATAGTTTGTTTTATAGAGTAGTTTACTAATTTTTAGATTAGACGTTTCCATTCATCCTATGGTAATCTATTTGACTTCTCCTAGTATAATCAAAGCAAGTATCCAACTTATTGAGACTTCCTTTAACATGTTCAAAGGCCAAAAGATCAGTCTATGGGAAAACATACCAAAAATTAAGTACATCAACTTGTTTATTTGTAAGATTTTGCACCCATACATTTTAGACTTTAAAAATTCATGTGTACAATATGAAAATTAATCATGAACAAGCTAACACTAAATAATTTAATGAGGCATTTGAAGGCCACTCTCATTAATACATACCAATTTTAGAAAGTTTTCCACACTCCATAGATCAAATTCACTTATCATATTAATACTTATTTAAGGAAATAAATATTGATGTTGGTACAAATGATAGGGACAGTCTAAGTAAATCTTATGCTTTCATAGATACCAATTAATTATGGTTCCAACTCTCCCTCTCCAAAGCAATGTTATTCAAAATAAAATATAGAAAACATAAGGACCAAAGCATCCTCAAAAGAGTGATCCAACAAGCCTAAAATAAAAAATTCAAAGGTTATCAAAGATCTTGAAATAATGAAATAATTTCAATGTACCATGCATCACGTAAGAATATAGGAAAAAGAAAGAGAAGGAACCCATGGTACCTTTGTCAGGGCTATGGATGCCTATCTAATAGTAGAACAATGCCAAACCTTCCCTAATTTTCAAATCTTTTTTCAAAAATGAGAGTGAAACCTATAATTGTATTACTTCTCTATTAAAGTACTCATAATAAGGATAAAAGGAAATCATGTCCTCACACACAGATCTAGGATAACTAAAAATACAAGTATGTTGTATTTGGTGGATGTGAGTCTTTTATATATCTGATTTGATTAACCTATGTGTGATGGTTCATTTTTTATTTAAGAGTTGTTAACTAAAATTTCTAGATTCTCAAATACTTGGGAGTATTTCCCCTATGGGTCTCCATTTGTTGTACAAAACATACCCCCATTCTTCTTCTTATCAAAATAGGGACCCACTCTCTTTTAAAATTGACTTATAGACCTAGTTTGGAAGTCCTCTAAAAGGAAAGGCCTCATGTATTGTGCTAATTTTTTTATTCAATAGACATATGAACATACCTTTTAGTTTTGGACTAACCTACTAATGATTTTTGAAAGTTATGTATATGTAGTTTTTGGTTAATCTTCTTTGATGGAACTACTTAACATTAGAAACAGCCTTCGACAATTTTGTTTGAAACTTTTTTTCACCAAATTCATCTAACATGTTTTAATATTCAACAATTATTTTTGTCAATTTTATTTGGTGATTCTCTTTGGTGATTTTTCTTAATGAATTCCTTTGAAACATTTTTGGTCTTTAGCACTGCACATTTTACATACTATATAACAATTTATTTTTCATTATTTCTACTTTAGAGAATTTTTTTGGAACAATGTATTCAAGATTTCAAGGTATGGGACCCTAAATCTGTATTTTCTAGGTGTTAGAACACTTTACCATTTAATCTTAGAACACTATTCTTCAAGAAATAGGTTTTATAAGTTTTACATTTTAGTTTATTCAGGTCTTTAGAAGATTTCTTTGGAAAATATCCTTCAATAAAGTTACCTAACACATTTAGGTCTTTGGAAAAAGAGTTCAATGATTTTTCTCAGTATATTCCTTTGACATGTTTCAATCTTCAACAATTTTTTTGTTTGAAAGAGTTTGGCACATCTAGGTCTTCAACAAGCTCAGTTAGGGTTTTCCTTTAACACATCTAGGTCTTTGGCAGAAGTATTTAGAACTTTTGATTGAGATATTCACCCACCTCATACATATTTTTATATCTTGACTCCTAACTTATGACTACCAAAAGATTTTCTACTTGGTAAACTAAAGAAGAAGTGATGAAATAACACTTGGTAAAGAGCAATGACATGGCACTCCTACTAAACCTCAATGGTGCCTATGTGTCATACCCACCAAATGAAGTGGTAAAGTTTAAATTAAACAAATAAATCAAAGTTATAAACATTAGAAATTAATGGTGCACAAACTAGAAATCAATGCCAAATCTATATAAAAGAAGTTCAAATAATGACATGCCCATTCAATCTCAATCTAACTTATGAAATCATTTACTCCTTTGTGATAGAGCACTAGCCACTACTATCTTCAATTCAATAACATACACAGGATAATTGAGTAATTGAATTTCAAACTAGACCAATATCAACTCAACATAAGAATAATGACATCCTAATCTAGGTAATTTAGAGGAAGTCTCCCTTTTTCAAGGTTTTCTATCAAACATTCCATTGAATACATAGATACACTCTTTGAACCTGCCATATTCAACAAGGACTATACCAATTACTCATCACTATGGGATGCCATACACCAAGTTAAAACACACACATATGAAGAGAACTTGACTTTAGCCCAATTTCAATTGGCCATAGACTTCCTCCCACTCAAGTGATAAGGGTTAAACTTTGTAGATGCAAAGCCAAAAGTCATGCCTTATATTAACCTCCTACAAGATTTATTGTTCACAATGAAAATATCTAGAGGAGCATACCTTAATCATCACGAGCACAAAACTATCATAGCATGCATATCTAGTGATGCATTTAAAAGGTACCTCTCCCTTCCTATCCCAGATGCCACATAAGATTTACATAGAGTAGCGGTATAGAAGAAGGAGAAATCTATTGATAAAACATTTAGTATTTGGATGATACCCAAAGAGATAATTAAATTGAAAGATAAACAACTCACACCAATAACAAAATTTAGAATGGGAATCTAGGTCAGGATGACCCTATTAAATATGCTATTTGGGTGCCCAAGCATCAAATTCCTCCACTTGGAGTGGGTTCCATTTCTTGATTTATTGAGAACATCATAATTAACCATTTCTCTAAGAGAAGTGATTGGAACAAGGTTACAACAACAAATTTTGCATAAGGATAGGAGGCCTCTAGGAGGTTACATCTACATGATGTATTACTTAGTGGATGAAGTCTTAGGGATAATATACACTCATAATGGCTCACTCTTTAACCCCCCTCTAGATTATATAAATAACATGATTTATAATTCTTACTCCTTTATGCACATATATGCATACACTCACATTATCATGTGCATCTTTGAGAACATTTAACCATAGATATGGAGGGCCATCTATGAGTCCCCCTACCCAAAATATCAAAGAACATCATAGACACATTATTGATAAGGGGAGACTACTATCTATACCTTGATTATAGAGTTAACATGGTCATTGGCCATAAGGTCACATCTTTGTGCTTCCCCAAGTATGTCCCAGACAAGTTGGCAGAGAAAGAAATATCCTAGCAGCTATGGTGGGGCATTGATGAGGACATGAATAAGAAGAATAAATCCTAACTTCATATCTATTACCTTATGATGAGGAGGATGTTCTACACCAATCATAAGCACTTCTACTAGGCAAGGAAGTACAAAAAGTACTACTCTTTGGATTCATTGCCATATAGGGATTGAGATCCCCATGGATAAGTATAAAACCATATCAAGGGACTGGGAATCAAGTACTAATAAGAACCCTATGATCATGATTTTTTAAGGATGATGACCAAGTCTTAGAAAGAGAATAGTCAATTCAATTGAAGGAGACCTTTTAAAGCTCATTCAAGGAGATCCTTCCCTTTATATAAAGGAGGCATGAACCAAAATCCCATCAATTGAAAGATGGGATACATATAAATTTTGGAAAAGTAGACCTACTCAGCCTATAGGGGAATAAGAGCAATCTTCTCATACACCCTTATGTCACTTAAGGCAGTGAAGAATAAACCAAAGGTGCTAGATACCTCACTTGGGAGGAAAGCAAGATAATCCCATTTTCCTAGATTCTTTAGATTGAAAGGGCCCTACCCAAAGTGATGTTCCCTCATTTATAGAGGTTTTTTCTATGGTTACCATAGTCACACAATTGGCTCCTTATATAACTCCTAAGACAACTATCTATTATATAAGGAAGCCAAGGACTTAGTCCCTTTCATAGACCCTACTCATGGAAACACCATTAGTGGAGCCAACCAAACAATAGGTAGTTGGAGAGGATATTTTTGATGAGGAGGAAAAATTACAAAGAATAAAAGTCTTGAGCCTTTAGGACTTGAAGAGCAAGGCACCATTGCATCAATAAACATTAGGTGAGCCAACACCCTATTCAATTTACATTACCCCTATTATTTCCTATATTATTCTTTCTACAATTAGTTAATTTGGTCCTACTTCACCACCCCTCCTATTACCTCTCCTCTCTTGGTCCCTAAGGTGGAGGTTTATCATATTTATCCCATTGTTCAACCAACTATGTTAGTTCTTGTTGGACAAATTTTGCCTACATATGCCTAATCTAGAATAATCAAATGAGTAGGGTCCTGACTGAAGGGTGATCTAATAGTGAAAAGAGTAGATGGAGTCTAAGAGAAGATCACTTGTCATTTTAAATCTTTTGAAACACTTTAAGAAAGCTTAAAGTGTGAATTTTTTGATCTTAGACAACTACACTATCACAACATGTCATACAAGAAAGAATGCATCAACCTAGTTACACATTTGGCATATGTACTTGGGAGGCCTCTCAGGGTAAAATATTGTGTGAAAATGATGCTATTCATGCTTATATCATCCTTTGCAAATTTTATATCTTGATGTATTTTCTATCTCAAGATATAAAGCTTTGAAGTTAGACTTACAAAGTGAAACAAACATGGGGACATTAAGTTTAAGCCTCATAAAATAGTCATTTAAATTCAAATATTTTGAGGTTGAACATGCAAGTAACAAGTGTCCAAATATAAAGAGATAAGATGAAATCCAATGGTGAGCGATGATCTAATAGATTTTAGTGGGTCCTAAAGATCCAATGGCATGAATTTGATCATGCATCAATGATCAATGGTGAGCATCGACTCAAAGGGTCAACATGAATGCAAAACTAACAAGTGTCAAGATCTCAAGTACCCAATAAAATATCTAATGACATGTGATGATTAATAGAGCCAATGGGCCCAATTAGATCAATGGTGAGTGATCTATTGTATAAAGTAGATTGACGATGAGTGAGAGTTCAAAGAGTCAACATATCTCAAAGGCTAATAAAAAACTACCAAGTGACTCAAGTGCATTAAATTGAAAAAATATCAATGGAGTGCATTCAAGCCATGCAAAATTAGATCGATGGTGTGCATAGGGTCAAAGGGTTAGTAGGATCCTAAGAAAAATGAAGAGTTTCTAGATGGCACATTCTTAGAAACCTAGATCAAGATTAAGGGCTAATATTAAAAATTAAAGTGAATATAATCAAAGTCAAACTAGAGCAAATATTGTGAAGGGATGCCATGGAGATAGACACATTTATTTCAATGGGTTCATTACCAAAGATAGTAGCATAACTATGACCATTTTCTCTATTATTGTATGCCAAAAATAAACGAGTGAGGATCAATCAATGCCAGAACAAGATTAAAATAGATTGGTTAAGCTATTATAACTACATCAACACTAGAAAAATATTGTAAAAGATTGATCCAACTATTGTAATAGATTCGATGCTGGAATTTAGCTTGAAAATGAATTGATTACACCATTGTAACCATAAAGAACATCATGCAAGCCAAAAATGGATTGAAAATGATTGATATGGTTGTCATGGCCATTTTCCATAAGTATTCTTAGCATGATGATCATTTATAACTAAATCAACATCAGATGATTATAAATATTGATCATAATGACCCTTTCTCCATCATTTTATGCATTGGTCCCCATCTATTTCATCCCTTCTACTATAAATATAAGCTTTTAAGCCTTAAAATGGATCTCTCTCTTTAGCATGACTAGACCCTACCAAGATTTTCACTGCAACACCTATTTGATGCAATAAAGATTGAATTCTTCCATTTACAAGCTGAGTTAAAGTGTGTCTCTTGAATTAATTGATATGGTCAAGTGAATGTATGTCTTCCTTTCCTCTATCTAAGTTTTATCACCTTCATGTAGTATTCTTTTAGTTCTCACAAGTTATTCCAAGCACATATATAGTCTTTTGGTCAGTGTGGAAGTGGATAATTTTCCTCTCATATTAGGTTGATAACTAGTCCTTGCCTTATGGTGAAATAATTATGTGAAAGCTGATCAAAAGGTAATGAAGTGATTTTTAACAATCTTGAAAGCATCATATAGTGTGTCTTGTGCAAGTATAAGGATAAAAACCTTTGGCACATCACCTCATTTGTACATACTTTTATAAATTATTGTCAATCCCTTCCCATTTTCCAAGCAATAAGCTAGATTAGGTCTAGTTGAGGTGATAGATCTAAAAGGAATCTAACCTTCTCCAGAGGTTTGACCCAAGTTTAGGTGACCCATAGCCTAAGGTCAATCCCATGTTGGACTAGGTTTGAGAAAGAGGACTTGAATAATCCCCTTTCTTAGATAGGGTGTAATCTAGACCACCAATAGTTCTGACACATTTGATGGGACCCATTCTCATAAAGGAACTAAAATTTGGAGCTAAGGAGAATCATCTATAGGAGCAAAGGAGATCCATCATCATTGAAAGCTAAAGATTCTTCAAGTTCCTAGACATCATTATCATGCCAAAGGTTACTACAAGGTTAGCTAGTAAAGGTATTCCCATTGAATTCATTGAGCTACCTACTATTTCATTAAAGAGAACAAGATTTAATAGGACAAGACCTTATATTAAGAGGAAATACTCATCCCTTGGTCATTTTATTACCTTAAGTAGTGCAATCCCCAGTACCCAAATGACTAAAAAATCAAGTATTTATTCCATTCAATAGAGGTAGTCCATTGCACTTATCCCAATATGATGATATTCACGTGTCTACTCTTAAAATCATCCTATTATTTTTTGGAGAACATCAAAAAACTACTATTGAGCACATCCAAAATATTGCCAACCTTTGTTCTATTCACAATGTTGTTCAAGATAATGTGGCTATCAGATTGCTTGCTACTTCCTTCAAAGGAAAAGCATTAGAGTGGTATCTAATTCTTCCATTAAATTCCATTACTACCTAGGATGAGTTAGGATCAACCTTAGTTAGACAATTTGAGGACCAGTCTGAACACCTATCCTTAGTTGAGTAGCTAACTAACATAAAAAGAGCTCCTCATGAGTTTATGTTTGATTTCAACCTCAGATTCTAAAAGACAGACTAGAATTCTTGCATTGATCAGACCATCCCTTGAATATGCCTTATTTTATTATCTGAGAGATCTTAATTTTTATATTAGTGTGATGATATAATCCATGGGTGGTATTACCTTGCAAAATTCCTATTAGATTACAATAAAAGTAGAGAAGAACTTGATACAAGATGGTAAGATTTCTCTAAGGCCCCCAATGCCTATATTCCCAAAATTGAAAATCTATCCCACCCCCTCAAGTTCTTCAAATGCCATCTTTAGCTCCTATCCCATCTCCTAAAGTCCAAGTTATAGCCCCTTCTAATCAGGCTAGTGAGATTGGGGAATTAAAGATTCTATAATAGTGTTTTGGAAATAAAATAGTTTAACTCAAAAGACAACAATACCAAGGTATGCCTTATCAACAATAAAACTAGACCTCCTATCAGTATATAAAAACATTAAAAGCCTCCTTACCAAGGATTTAGGGGAAATAGACCACCCTGCCAGGCATAAAGAACCATAGTTCCAGCTAATCCATATGCATCTCTTGATCCTAATGAACCTTCCACATCTAAATTTGTTTTTCCCACACCCCTCAAAATAATTTGATGCATGAATAAAATTGGTAGCCCTCCAACCCCCATGATGTTCAAAACATTACTATGCCATAAATGATACAATAAGAGTTTTCTCTTCATGGAGTTTAGTATCAAGAGATAAATTTATCACCCCAAGGAGAGGCTCAATAAGTTAAAGGGTATCTTGATGCCATTAATTTAAATTGGAAAATGGATGATTATGTTGCATTCCATCATAGTGGTGAGACTAGCAGTTCAAGTGGTCAATTTATAACTATAATTAGAGCTAAAAGAAGAGCCATTGATGAGGCTAAGGAGGTGACTAATGCTTTAAGTATTATTTATGTTGTTTCCAAGAGTACTAAAGATCAACTTGTTACCCAAATAACATAGGAAAATTATAATGCATAGGTTGAGAAGGTCCCTTAGATACCTTTGGTTAGTAGACAAAAATGGTTCAAAAGATGCAACCAAAGGTTAGTGGAGATTCACTTAGCATAGTGGATCAGATGAAGAAAACCAATGTCAACATTAGCATGTGGGATTTACTTGATATTATAAGACAAAAGGATATGCTCATCTAAGAGCTTTTAGCTCTCAAGGTGTCTCCAAAACTAGTTGAAAAGCAAGGAGTTATCCTAACTAATTCAAACCAACTAATGAAGCATCAAGTATAATAGGTACACAAAATGGCAAAAGGGAAAAAAATGACGTAAATTCAAGTAAAATTCCTCCCTTATACCTCTCTTTGATAGTTAGTGATTATTTAGTTCATAACTATATGATGGATAGTGGAGCCAGTAACACTATCATGCCTAAGGAAATTATATATAAGCTTGGTCTTATCTATGAACCAAATGCTAAAGGATTTTTGAAACTAGATGGGTCACCAACAAAGATAGTAAGCATCATCAAAGATCTAAATTTGACACTTTATGCTTACCCCAATGTTACCATTAAATAAGATGTGGTTGTGGTGGACTTGCCTCCCTACTTTGTCATGTTTCTATAAAGGGACTTTACCTCAAATATTAGAGGATATTTATCAATTGACTAGACATATTTGATATTCAAGACTAGGTATGGTACCAAGGTAACCATACATTTTGATATTATTACACATTTCCATTTATAACCATATATGATAAGTGTTGTGAACACTAATTGCCTCATCTCAGATGAGGTGATATAAGATAGTGTAGAAGAAACTTAATCAAGTTTAGATGGGATTCCAGATTTGTTCCTTAATGAGTGGGGCTCTAGCTCACATGAATATGATTTGTATAAGCTAATTAAATAAGAAGGACTTGATGTTTATTTCTTTCATGAGAAAGATGTACCAATTCCATCCTTGATGAAGGATGATGAGTCTAGTGATGATCTTTGGAAATTATACTTTGATAGGTCAAGGAATAAAAATGGTACTAGGGGTGAAATGATGTTGATTTATCAAACAAAGCAAATGTACTTATCATCAATTAAGTTTCAATTTGGTTGTTCAAATAATGTTGCAGAATATGAGGAATTAGTTCATGGTTTACAATGGGTTAGAAAGATGAAAGTCAACACCTTACAAGTCTTTAGTGATAGTGAACTTGTAGTTCACCAAGTGAGAGGTCTTAATGTATGAAAAAACCCATTACTTAAATATTATAAGCATAGTGTATGGGAATTACTTGAAGAGTTTTAGACCTTTAACATTCAGGCAATACCAAGATATGAGAACAAACATGTAGATATGTTGGTTGCCATTGGGGCACAATTTAGTATCTCAGCTGATGGAAGATGTGAAAAAGTATAGTCACACATTAAAGTGGTTGTAAGGTCTTCATTTCTAGATAATAATGATAGTTGGCAAATGTTTGAAGATGACAATTAGATTGTTAGATTCTTGCAAGAGGAAGCTACATTTTCCTCAAAAAATTAGTCAAAATACTTACAAAAGTATAGTGATCAAATTGTGCAATTGAAAAAAAATAAGTTGTCCAAGGGATTGGTCACACTTGAGAACATATTCAGTGGTGATGATGAGTCGAGGAAAGAAAAGGCATCTTTGTCAATGAAGGAAGAACATTATGCCAATGTGGAGTTTGCACCTAGTAAGAACTTAAAGTTGGGAAAGATATACACTTATTTAGAAAAGGAAGCTTTCATTGAGTTATGTGCAAATTTTTTTGATGTATTTGTATGGAAATATAGTGATCTCAAGGGATTTGAACCAAGTCTAGCTCAACACACCATTGAGCTAGAAGATGAAACTAGTCTAGTAAGATAAAGACAAAGGCCTATTGATCCTAAGCTTGGGCCTATGATGAGAGCTAAGATTCATAAAATCATTGAGTTATCTATTATATTTCCAATCAAGCACTCAATTTGAGTGGCAAACCTTGTTTTAGTATAGAAAAAGAATGGTGAAATTAGACTGTGTGTCAACTTTCATAACTTAAACAAGGCTTACCTTAAATACCACTATCCACTGTCATCTATGGAACAAATTTTATAATTGGTTATAGGTTTAGAAATGTTCTCCTTCTTGGATGGCTATAATGGTTACAACCAAATTTTGGTCGAGGAAGACCAATTCAAGATAGCCTTCACCACAAAGTGGGGGACATTTGCATCTAGAAAGATTCCCTTTTATTTATCCAATGCTGGAGCAAATTTTTAGAGAGCCATGTATATAGCATTACAGGGCCCTTTTAACACATCTATGCTGGTCTATTTAGATGATGTAAAAGTGTTCTCAAAGGATGCAAGTGAGCACATAGTTCACCTTGATCAAGTGTTTTGAAAGGTGTAGGCAATTTGAGGTATCCTTGAACCCCAAAAAGTATATCTTATTAGTTCATGAAGGTAATATCCTTGGACATATAGTGTCAAAACATGGTTTAAACATAGATTATGAAAGGATAACTTCAATTCTTACACTTTCCTTTCCCAATCACAAAAAAGCTTTACAAAGTTTCTTAGGAGAGATCAATTTTACCAAAAGATACATCTTAGATTTTACCACTTTAGTTAAGCCACTTACAACCATGCTAAAGAAGAATCAAAGCTTCAGCTGGTCCAAGGAAGGAGTAAGGAGTTTTAAGGAAATTAAAAAGTCCATGGCTAGTCTCCTACACTCATGAACCCATATTTCTTAAAGGGCTTTATTCTATA
This sequence comes from Torreya grandis, assembly GCA_037957365.1. Lineage (NCBI taxonomy): Eukaryota > Viridiplantae > Streptophyta > Pinopsida > Cupressales > Taxaceae > Torreya > Torreya grandis. The sequence continues at coordinate 841,474 of JARHVA010002390.1, read as the reverse complement.
CACCTATGTAAACATTGACACCATTTCAGGCATTCTTATGTAGTAGAACCATGAGGTCTTAGATTAGCCAATAGCCTTATTTAGTCAAGGCTTAGAAGAATATGAAACAAGGTACTATTTTAATAAAAACATGTACTTTTAGTCATAGGGTCTCTCAAAAAAAATTTATACCTATTATCTAATAATCAGATATACCTAATGGTTTCCCATACAAGTATCAAAGAGTTTCTCTTGAACAAAGATATAAATGATAAATGAGCTAGTTAGATAACAAAGGTAATAGCGCATGATGTGGAGATCAAGGTCAAAAAGATGGTTAGAGGCAGAGGAATTTTTTAGCATCTAGACCAAGAATTATAAGAAGTCAATGAGATGGTTATGGTGTCAAATGATGAAGAAGTTACAGTTATTCATACCCTACCTTCTAGCTAGTATCATGATTTGGTAAAGTTATTGAGTGTGAAGCTCTTTGGGGCTATCACATGACCTTAAGAGTATATTTTTGGGGCCTAGAGAGATACACAAATATGGGGATCATATTTTTCCCTAATCCACCTTTTACGGAACCTTGCTCCACATATGAGTGGAATATTCCTTATTTTATCTAATTTCTATGTTTCCATGTTTTATGGAGTTGGTTTTTAGATGCCTATTTTCATGTTGACTTCCTTGATATAAAGGAGTTGGTTATTTATTGGAAAAGGGGATGCCTTCCTTGTTTCAAGGAATTGGTTGTGATCACATGTTGGAAAATGTGCCTTTAAAGGTGGAGAGACAAACTTGACATGTTCCTCTTTGGATGAGCTTGATGAGGTGGGATTGAGGTGTCTTTTGGTAGATGATGTTTATCTTGGATAAACATGGTGAGTTTCTCCTCTTTTTGTGGATTTTACCTCATTTTATATATATATAGATGTGGTGTGGCTTTTATAGGTTGATGGTTTATTTGTAGGGTGTGGCTTTGAGGATTAGAGTCAAAGTGCAAATGTTTTTACAAAGTGCAAATGTTTATTGCAGGGTGTGGTATAGCAGCTTGTGAGATACAATATTGTGTAGGTGTAAGTAAAAGTGCAACATTTATTTATGCAACATTTTTTATATGAGATTTTTTTTATCTTTGTGAGAGTCCATTGTAATATTGTTTTTAGATTATAGTTTTATTTGAGGACTTTCTTGGTGGATGTAGCCCACATTAGGTGAACCATGATAGATCTGTGTTATGTGTGATTGATTCTTGTTCTTTCCATTTATGCTTTCATAATATATATGATTTTAGAAATGTTTCTATGATGTATGCTACTGCATAATTTAGATATAATTTATAGTCATATTAAATTTATTTTAAAGTTTTTAATTCCTAACTACTAGTATTAGAGCCATTGGTTGTGTTTTGCTAAAGTGGTAAATCACAAGAAATGTTATTAGCTTGAGTGGGAGATATGGGATAAGATATCATATTCAGGGTTGGGAAGTTTGATGTTAAGCATTTTGGTTTGTGGAAAATTCATATGGAAGATTACCTGTATCAAAAAGAGCTTCATTACCCCTTGGAGAGGAAAATATAAAAACCTATAAGTATGAGTGATGTGGATTGGTCATTTCTTGATAAGAAGGCATTAGAAGCCATATGGTTATGCCTTACATCTTCTATTGCATTTAACATTTCTAATGAGAAAACCACAAAAGATATCATGGATAAACTTGGGAAGTTGTATGAGTAACCCTATGCTTTTAATAAATTTTTTCTTATAAAAAGATTGTTTAACATGAAAATGTATGAGAATGGTTCAATTTATAATCATCTTAATGATTTTAGTATGGTTGTAAGTATGATCACTGCTATTAGAATTATGTTTGATGATGAAGATAGAGATTTGTTGATTTTGTGTTCTTTGCCTAATAGTTGGGATAGTTTGGTTATGGCTATGAGTAATGTAGTCCCTACTAAGGGAAGCTTAAATTTTGAAGATGTTGTAGGTATGATCCTTAGCGAGGAGATGCAAAGGAAAAGCACTAGTGAATCATCTTTAGGTAATTATTTATCTATTGATAATAGAGGGAGGCAAAAGGATAAGAGCAAAGGCAATTGTGGAAAGTAAAAGGGTAGATATAAGTCTAAATTTAGATCCAAGATGATATGGTGTCATTATGGGAAGAATGGACACTCAAAAAAGGATTATTGGTCACTTTAGGATAAGAATGCCAACAAGAAGGAAATGAATGAGGTAAATGTGACATTAAGTAAATCATATCAGGATGCCTTAATTATTTTTATAGATAATTTTTTTGAGTCTTGGGTATTAGATTTAGGGGCTTCTTTTCATGCCACCCTACATAGGCATTATTTTACTAATTATGTTTAAGAGAATTTAGGACATGTTTATCTTGATGATGATGAATCATGTGAGATAGTAGTGAAAGGTTGTGTTCAGGTTAATATGTAGAATGGGAACACATAGATACTCAAGGATGTCAGACACGTGCCTATGTTGAGACAAAATTTAGTTTTAGTAGGGCAATTGGGTAGTGAAGGATTCTCAATAATGTTTAGTATAGATTCTTGAAAAGTTATCAAAGGTGTTCTTTTGATTTTAAAAGGTAATAAAGTTGGTACTTTATATTTGAATAGTAGTGTTGATTCTCTTGATTTAGTTTCTACAAATGGAAATGCAACTATGTGGCACTACAAGCTCGGTCATATGAGCCATAAGGGCATAAAGATCTTAAAAGATAAGTTGTCTGGATTAAAAGACATAGATCTAGACTTTTGTGAGAATTATGTGTATGAGAAAGTGGGTTAAGTTCTTGAAGGTTGGACCCATAAATAAAGATCACAAGTTAGAGTTGGTACATTTAAATGTATGGGGACCAGCTTAGGTATCTTCTATTAGTGGATCCAATTATTATGATACTTTTATTGATGATGCAACTAGGAAAGTTTGGGTTTATTGAATTAAAAATAAATATGATGTTTTTGACACTTTTAATAAGTGGAAAGCCTTGGTTGAGAATGAAATAGGTCTCATTTTGAAATATCTCAGATCATATAATGGAGGTGAGTATTATAGTAATGTTTTCTTTGATTATTGTTTTAAAAATGTAATACATAAGTAAAGGATGATTTCAAGAACTCCATAGCAGAATGGGGTATCTAAAAAGATGAATAAAACAATAATAGAACTTGCAAGGAGCATGAGGTTACATGGAGGGTTGCCTTTATAGTTTTAGGTAAAAGCAGTTAACACAATAGTATATGTAATTAATAGAGGACCTTCTATTTCTTTAGATGGAGGCATTCTTGAACAAACTTGGTCTGATAAGAATGTTAATTATTCTTTTCTTAGAGTCTTTAGATGTGAGGCTTTTGCTCTCATTAAGAAAGAGGATAAGACCAAGTTAGAGGCTAAATCAAATAAATGTACATTTTTTGGTTATGGTGATGATGAATTTGGTTTCCATTTATGGAGCATTAAAGATAATAAAATATTTTAGTCTAGAGATGTAGTCTTTAATTAAAAAGTCATGTATAAGGATCAGTTGCATGAACATGAATAGGAACAAAAAGATTACATAGCATTGGATGACATTGCAGATGGCAAAGTATCTAATGATTCAATTCAAGAACCTTCTACACAAGGACCCTGAATTCCTATGGTAAGAAGGTCTTCTAGGGTAAGAAGAGAACCTAAATGTTTTTCTCCTTATTTAAATAAATTTGTTACTTACTGACAATGGAGAACTAGAGTGTTATGAGGAAGCAATGCAAGTAGATCCCAGTATGAAATGGGAACAAACCATGGATGAGGAACATAGATCTCTCATGGAGAACCAAACATGGTATTTGGTAAGGCTACCCAAGGGAAAGAGTGCATTTCCAAATAAGTAGATCTTTAGAATAAAAGAAGAAGATGAAGGGAGAAAAAGGTATAAGGCCAAGATGGTGGTAAAGGGGTTTAAAAAAAATTAGTTATTGATTTTGATGAGATTTTATCTCCTATTATAAAAATGACTTCTATTAAGACTGTTCTTGATTTAGTTGTAGTTGAGGATTTGCACTTAGAACAATTAGATGTGAAAAATGATCTTCTTTATGGTGATTTGGATGAAAAATTATATATGAAGAAGCCATAGGGATATGAGGTCAAAGGGAAGGAGAACTATGTGTGTAGACTAAAGAAGAGCTAGTATGACCTAAAATAAGATCCATATAAATAGTATAATAAATTGATTGTTTTATGTTGGAACAAGAATATCAAAGGTGTAATTCTGACCATTGCATGTATATCAAACATTTTGATGATGGTTCCTTTATTTTTTATGCTTGTATGTGGATGACATATTAGTTGTAGGAAATAACATACACCATATTCATATGATTAATAAATAACTTAGTGACTCCTTTTTTATGAAGGATTTGGGTGATACAAAGTAAATCCTTGGTATGAGGATTTCTCATGACAAGAAGGAGAGGAAGTTGGTTTTATCCCAATCAGAGTATGTGAAGAAAGTCTTGTAAAGGTTTAGCATGTTGGATGATAAATACATTGGTACTCCTTTGGTAGGCCACTTTTAATTATCAAAGGAGTAGTATCTCAAGATGAAATCTAAAAAACTTAAGATGTCGAAGGTACCTTACTCATCATTAGTTGGCAACTTGATATATGTCATGGTTTGTACTAGGCTGGATATTACCCAAGTAGTGGGAGTTTTGAGTAGGTATATGAGTGATCCAAGTTATGATCATTGACAAATAATTAAATGGATTATTAAATATTTGAGAAGAACCATGGATTTTGCATTATGTTATGGTGGATCGGACACCACTTTGCATGGTTATGTGGAGTTGGATATGGCAGGGGATATTGATAGTAGGAGGAGTATGACAGGTTATATATTTACTATTGGAGATACAATAGTTAGTTGGATTTATAAGATATAAAAGGTTATGGATTTATCAACCATAAAGGTAGAGTATGTTTCTACCATAGAGGCTAGCAAGGAGATGATTTGGTTACAAGAGTTGTTTCAAGATTTGGGGCATGAATAGGAAGTTGGGAGACTACACAGTGATAGATAGAGGGTATTCATTTGGAAAAGAATTTTGATTATCACTTGAGGATGAAACACATTCAGTTATGTTATCACTTCATTAGGCTAGCTTTGGAGGAGAACTTGGTGAATTTGGAAAAGTTTCATACTAGCCAAAATCTTGTGAATATGATGACCAAATTGGTCACATTGGACAAGTTGAGACTATGTTCAAATTTGGTTGGCCTTAGGGGTCATGAAGCAATGATAGATTCTATTCAGGAGAAATGGTCTCCAATGGGAGATTACTGAGTGTGGATCCCTTTGGGGCTATCACATGACCTTAGGAGTATATTTTTGGGGCCTAGAGAGCTCCAAAGTGTAGTTTTCCCTACTTCACCTTTTGTAGAACCTTGCTCTACACGTGAGTGGAATATTTCTTGTTTTATCTAATTTCTATGTTTTCATGTTTTATGGAGTTGGTTTTTAGATGCCTATTTTCCATGTTAACTTCTTTGATTTGAGGGAGTTAGTTATTTATTAGAAAAGGGGATGCTTTCCTTGTTTTAAGGATTTGGTTATGATCACATATTATTGGAAAATGTGCCTTTAAAGGTGGAGAGACAAACTTGGCATGTTCCTCTTTGGATGGGATTTTAGATGATCTCAATGATGTGGAACTAAGCTATTTTCTTAGTGAATGATCTTATTTTTGATAAGCATGGAAAGTTTCTCCCCCTTTTGTGTAATTTCCCTCATTTGCTATATATACAGGGGTGGTATGGCCTTTAGAGGTTGATGGTTTATTTTTAGATTATGGATTTGAAGATCAGAGTCAAAGTGTAAATATTTTTACAAAGTATAGGTGTTTATTATAGGGTGTGGTATAGTATCTTGTGATATAAAGTATTTTTCAGGTGTAGGTGAAAGTGCAACATTTATTTGTGCAACATTTTCTATAGGATATTTTCTATCTCTATGAGAGTTCATTGTAATATTGTTTTTAAATTACAATTTTATTTGAGGACTTTCTTGGTGGATATATCCCACATTGGGTGAACCATGATAGATATGTGTTATGTGTGATTGATTCTTGTTCTCTCCATTTATGCTTTCATAATATCTATGATTTGAGTAATGTTTCTATGATGCATGTTAGTACATAATTTAGACCTGATTTATGGTCATATTAAATTTGGTTTAAAGTTTTTAATTCCTAATAAAAGTATCTTCAAGATGGTCTTTATCCCAATCATCTAACTCCAAAAGTAATATATTTTATATTTTAATCCATTCCATTTATTCTTATTGATGGTGTTTTTTTCAAAAAAGATATCAATGGAATGTTGTTAAGATGTATTGAACAACATCAAAAGGAAAGGTTGCTTGAAGAGTTCCATGATGGACATGGTGGAGGGCATTACTCAACAAGGACCACAACCCACAATATCATGAGGGGTGGGTATTATTGGCCAAGCTTGTTTGGTGATTCTCATGTATGGGTTACAAAATGCAGATAATGTGCTATGTTTGTAGGAAAGGTCAAGATTACAATGTTACCTCTCCAACTAATTGTAGTGGATCAACCCTTTGTCTAATGGGGATTGGAATTTATTTGTCTCATCAACCCCCTTCAAGCTCAGGACTTAAATAGATATTAACTACCATAGACTAATTTACTAGATGAACAGAAGCAGTGACATTGAAGGAAGTAAATGAGTCCAATGCTCTCAATTTTTATAAAGGTTTGCTTACTATATTTGGAGTCCCTTCAACTTGATGGTTCCCTATTATACACCTACTAATCTAGCCTTGAAAACTAGAAGAAAAATAGAAAACAATGATGAGAAATCCACTTAGAATATTGTTGTAGCCGAAAAAGGGTTTGGCATCAAGAATAGACCAGATTGGAGAAAATGACTGAGAGGAACCTACAAAGGGTATGATTAGCTCCTTGTTACTTCTGTAACTACTTAAACCAAGGTGAGAGGACCTATGGGGTAGCTTTATCACATGGAAATATTTTTTAATTCAACCTCCATGGGGATTATTGACATAGAGAGACACAAATCTAACTAGAACACAACCAAACTTACTCACTCCACCTGGGAAGGTTTGTCATATGGAATGAGAAAATGTTCTAGTCCAGACACAAGATATTAAAAATATATTTGAAAGTGATTAAAAAATTTATTTGAAAGGATCTTCAATAACATAGGGGCTGGATAAAAGATTACAATTTTGGGCATTAAAACATAAAATATAGACACATGTTGAATACATAATATTTATGCATCTATAGGTAGATAACACTTAAGATATGTAAAGGTCATGTTATATACATGGTAGGATAGGGTAAGATAGTTGATAGTTATAAAAAGGGGAGGGTGGTGCGATGGAGGTCTTCAATTAGTGGGGATTCTTATGATCATTCATGACATCACCTATTATAGAGATGCAGAAAACCTAAATGCAAGTTAATGGAAATAACAAGAGTGATTTAGATTTTCCCATTGATTCCATGAACCTAGGGTTCCCTAAAAAGTTATTCAACAACATATTTCCAAATATAATGTAGAAAGGGATTTATAACCTAGCTCTAAGCCCAAGATGATAACTAGCAATGAGTAGGGAACAAGATGTCCTATCAACAACATTTACAAAACATACTACTACACTTCATCAATAGAAAATAATATATAACCAAAATTATCTTCATTAACTTTGCAAAAAAATATTACATACATCAACATTTCAAAATGCTACCATGGGGACAAGCATGGTCGATTTGTTCCATGTTGGACAGGGGAGACATACATAGATGCTCTCAGAGCTTGCTAATGGTTGTAAAACTACAACCACCTTAGGAAGAGAGGAAAAACACACATAATAATGACCTTAAAATGTGGAAGATCCTATACTAAGGAAGACACAAATTGACACAATGGCCAACCAACCTTTAAAATAGAAGATAAACCTTATATTTATACATTCTTTACCTTTTTTATTCTTGAGCTGTGGGTCATAATTTGATAATTTTTAGAACAAACCTTCAAGTCTACCAAGATAATTCTAACTATAATATGCCCTTTGATACACTTGAGATCCTCATCCACTTTAAAAAAATAATCATTGTTTCAACTTCCTCTACAAGAAATGACGAGGACTCACAACCACCTAGAGATTTGGAGTATTTCATTTAATATTTTGGCTGAAAATTCCTTTCACATGAGCTAGAAGGAGATATTTATTTGAGGATCCAAACATATTTTGTCTTGATGTGGAACTACCTAAATACCCCCTTGATCATTTGCTTAGACAACTACAAACTTCTTGGATAGTTGCCCTTTCCTTATGCATGTCATGAAATGACTTGCTCTTATAATGATGGCTCGAGAATGATCCAATGGTGACATAAAATAGAGAATGATCCATGATCATGATTGAAAATATTTGGTTTGGAATGGCTCATGGACCCTATTTTATGCTTTGACTCATTGTCTTACTAGGAAAGAGCCACAAAAATTTTAAACTAAAGCTTCCCACACATCGACATATGGAATGTCACATCAGATCCAATTGGGCATCCATGGGCTCTCAGAGTGACTAAGTTGATTGATTGTCTCTATTATGGACACATGTCACTTCCTTGTGTAATTTAAATTCCACCTCAACTCGCATTGTTAGATCATCCTTGCCTAAGAAAACGTGAGCCATAGATATTGGATGAAATGATTGATTTTTAATTTATGGCACACAACTATTCCACTTGACATTTCTACATTTTCTTTTAGGATCTTTGAATTTTTAACCTTGGATACACACCATTAGATCTAGTTGGGGCAAGCAAATGTGCTTTATCAGATCATGATCTAAGGGGTAGAGTATTATTGGATACTAAATTTTACTTGGCCCCAAGGATATGTCACTTGGTAGCCCTAAAGGGTTCTTATGTACCTTATAGATAGTCTCTACTACTTCAAGCACCCTCACACCATGTGGGATTTTATCACATAATCTCGAGTCCCATTAAACTATCAACTACTGGCTCTCTCCATTGGATCTCTAGAACATGCTCAAATTTTAAATTATTCCCCATGATTTTGACATTTGTCATGCCTATGATTATCCTAGGTTCATTTGAATATTCAACTTTGATTGTTCATCATTAGATCATCCTACTCCATGTAAATGCATGTTGTTTGATCTGCCTTCATTTGAAAACAAATGACTACTTCATGGGGTCTAAAATTAATGCTCGCACAACTGTCCTAAAACATTTGAAACCCAATGGTTAGCTATTACAACTTAAAGTTGATGTCCTTTTGCCCATCAAAAAATGTCCACAAGACTATCATACCTATAATTTAGAAATATTTATTCAAGGACTTTGTTCCATGGTAATTTTTTTTGAGTCCTTGTCTTTGGCATTTTTGTTTACTTTGACACTTCTTCTTTGGGATTTTATTTGGCATAATTGTCCTACAAAAATTCTCTTTGGTATTCTATCAAGACAATTATTTCAAAAAAAATGTCTGAGATAATTTCCTCAAAGGATTTAACTTCACACTTTTGCTGAAAGAATTAAGACTTAGCTCCTTGTGTCTTCATTGGGATAGTTGTTTTGAACATTTTGTTCGAAACAATTTCCTTATAGAAATTGAACTTGGTACTTTTCTTGAATAAATAGAATTCTTTCAGACTTTTTTCTCAGGCAAAATGATCAAAATAAATAGGACTTTTGCTCTGTAGCAACTCTAACTAAAGTACCCTTTAGAATTTTTGTCAAGGGCACTTGCCCTACATATTTTCCCTTTGGCCTTTTGTAATGGTCCCTTATATATCTTGAAAGTGCCCTTCAGACTTATTAAAAGTGTCCTTTGCCATTAAAACTTAGCCTTTATACTTTTTTTAAATGAGCTTCAAGAATTTTGCAAGGGAAAAATGCCTAAAGTAAATGATCCTTCAGGAATTTTGCAAAGGTAAAATGACCCTTCTGCAAGTGTCCTTTAAAAAAATTTCAAGGGTAAAATAATAAAAGGAAATGACCCTTTATAAATTTTATAAAGGCAAAATTCTTGAAGGAAATGACCATTCAAGAATTTTGTAAAGGCAAAATGACCCTTCTACAACTGTCCTTTAGAAATTTTGCAAGGGCAAAATGCCTGAAGGAAATGACCCTTCAAAAAATTTGCATAGGCAAAATCACCCTTCAAACTATTTATAGATACTTTGGATAAAATGAACAAGTCCATAGAATTCTTCCAAGCTTTTTTTGTGGGAAAAATACCTGAAGGGCAAGTGCTCTTCAAACCTTTTTCCATGGACAAAAAGTTTGAAACAATGGACATAGCCCTTCGAGCTTTTTGTGTAAATAAAATGACCAAAGGAATAATCCTTTGGACCTTTTGTAAACACATTTTATAAAAAAATATAAGGAATTTGTACTACCATGAATAGACCAAATTAACATAAGGAAACATGTGATGCAAAGTGCCTGAAATAATACACCAAGTAAAGACCAAGTTAAATCACCTAGCCAATTCAACATGAACTTAAAATTTTGAAGGAACACTTTGAAAATAGGAATTTAGGCTAAGGACTTGGGCATTGATATTTAACAAGGTCCTAATTGGTTTAGTGAAATTTTGGGAACTAACACTAGATCTCACTCAGGGATTCATACCCCCTAGGGGTATGCAAAGAACCATAAAACACAAGACCAAGTGCCAATCCATTGGGATAAAGAGTCAAGACTTAGAAATTTTTAGTGAACATTCATGAAGGCTCTAAAAAACATGGAAAACTTAACAAAAATAGATTAGGAGGATCTATAAATGAAGACACAATAGAAACACAAAAGGAAACCATACAAACAAGGCCCAAAAAAGAAGGGCAATAAAACAACAAAAAGACAAAGCAACAAAATACTATACAATATAGTAAATTGTCTAGACTCAATTAAGGAAATGCTTCAAATGCTTGCCATTAATTGATAGCTCTAGAATTCTACCATCCCTTAATGTCTTGAACTTTTCTAGCAGTTTGGTGGCCAAGATGAAGTAAAACCATCTCTACACTTTCCTGAAGGTACTGCTGCTAGGTAGTGATAGGATGACAAGCTAAAACAAATCCTCTCTACATGATCTCATATTTGGATAAGACTAAGCTAAAATATCTTGGTACCTTTTTAATAGTTGGAAATAAGCATGTTTTTTGGCTAAAATTAAATGAGTACCAAGCAAGAGTGCATTAGGATCAACAATGTCAATTATGTACTCAAAGTACTGCTCAAAAGGGGTCTGAAACTTTTCATTTTTAGGGGCATAAAATATAACCTCATATTCATTAAATGACATCTTCAAAATAACACCCTCATTGTCAAACCCAACATCAATAACAATTGGTTATTCAATAATTCCCATATTCCCAATAGAGTCACCCAATTCTACACCCATGTCTAGTACTTCTTTCAAAGCACACTCTAGATATTTAATTGCATCATGATTGGGTAACTCATATGCTTATGTTATACTATCATCACAAGCAAATTCATATGTATTGAATCTCTTGACCACACTCCAAAACTATTATGCAGTAGTAGTAAACATCATTTCCATAGAAGCAAAAAATTCACCTGAGAAGTCTTGATAACTGAACATAAAAATATCATATTCGATTGATGCATACTTAGGTTCATTTGAATCTTCATCAATTGGTACAAAAGTATCACATGTGGGTTGGGGAAGGAAGCACTTGTCACACCAATCAATGTTAAGATCAAAATCTGCAACATTTACTCTAGCATTTAACAGATCAAGCACTTCCATTCTAGCCTCCAAACTTGTCTCCTTCATCTTTGATGCAAACATAATAGTGAAACAAGGTTTTGATGAGTCACCTTTTAAGGATGATCTCAATCCTTCTAGTTTTGCAAGGAATAGAAAGAATATTCAAATCTGAAACGAAGATATGCAAAATAGGCACTGATCTTCCTTGAAACCATAAATTAAAGTCAGAGTCACCACTAGAATCAAAATTCTAGAACATAATAGTTAACAAACTATTGTGATACATGATAAAAACAAACTTGCTAAAACTCAATGAGATAAAAATCAAGTACACTAAAATTTTCAAAAAAGAAAAAACACCTTCCAACATGTAATATTTTTAGCTCTTTACAACAAATGTAGATAAGTCAATTATCAAGCCTCTAGAATTCTTGGCATATCCCTAGTTGAGTGATGCAGTGTTGATGGTTAAGATAGTCTGAATGTAGAAAGCAAGTAGAGAAACTTCAAATTTTGAATACTTACAACTTTAGCTCTCTACAAGAGTCCCCAAAGACATGGGTGACAAGAATTATCCCTAATAATAGCACCAGAAAGGTGTTGGTTCTTGGTTGCATACCTCTCTAATATGGCCTTGCACACTTGAATAAAAATGGCAAATCATAATGAGAAACCCGCTTAGAATATTGTTATAGATGGGGAAGGGTTTAGCATAAAAAATTGAACAAACTGGTGAAAAGAACTATGAGGCACCTACAAAGGGTATGGTTAGCTCCTTGCTACTTCTAGCTCTACCTAAACCAAGGTGAGAGGACCTATTGGGTATCTTGCTCACATAGACATATTTTGTACTTTAACCTTCATGGGGATTATTGTCATAGAGAGGCATAAATCTAACTAGAACACAACCAAACTTGCTCACTCCACTTGAGAAGGGTTATCACATAGAATGAGCAAATGTTCTAAGCTAGACACAAGCTACTAAAGATAGATTTGAAAGTGATTCAACCTTTACTCAAAAAGATCTTTAACAACACAGGGGATGAATAAAAGAATGCAATCTTGGGTGTTAAAGCACAAAATGTAGATACATGTTGAATACATAATGTTTATGTATTTATAGGAAAATAAAACTTAAGATATGCAAAGGGCATGTTATATGTAGGGTAGGATAGTTGATAGTTATAAAAAGGGGAGGGTGGTATGATGGAGGTATTCAATTAATAGGGATTCTTACAATCATTCATGACATCAACTATTACAAAGATGTAGAAAACTTAAATGCAACCTAATGGAACTACCGGGAGTGATTTTCCTTTTCTCATTAAATCCATAAAGTTAGGGTGCCCTAACAAGTTATTCGACAACATATTTACAAATATAATGAAAAAAAGGATTTATAACCTAGCTCTAATCCCAATATGACAAACATTAATGAGTAGGAAACAAGATGTCCTATCAACAACATTTACAAAACATATTAATATACTTCATCAATAGAAAATAGTAGAGAACCACAAGTATTTTCATTAACTTTGCAATAAAATATTACATATATCAACATTTAAAAATACTACCATGAGGACAAGCATGGTGGATTTGCTCCATGTTGGACAGGGGAGACATATAGAGATGCTCTTAGAGCTTGTTAATGATTATACAACTATAACCACCCTAGTAAGAGAGGAAAAACACACACACTAATAATCCCAAAATATGGAAGAGCCTATACTAAGGAAGACATAGAATAACACAATGGCCAACCAACCTTTAAAATAAAAGACAAAACTTCTATTTATACATTCTTTACCTTTTTTGATTTTGGAGCTATGGGTTGTAATTTTCAAAATTATAGAATAAGCCTTCAAGTCTACCAAGATACTTCCATCTGAAATATACCCTTTACCATGCCAGAGATCCTCATCCAATTGAAATAAAAGAATCATTGTTGTAATTTCCTCAACAAGGAATGATGAAGACTCACAACCGCCTAGAGATTGGAGCATTTCATTTGATCTTTTAGCTGAAAATGCCTTTCACACAAGCTGAAAGGAGGATATTCATTAGAGGATCCAATTTTTTTTCTTGATGTGGAACTACCTAAAGATCCTCTTAATCATTTTCTTGGACAACTAGAAAAATCTTAGACAGTTACCCTTTCCTTATGCACACCATGGAATAACTTTCTCTTGTAATGATGGTTCAAGAATAACTTGATGGTGAAAAAACAAAGAATGGTCCATGATCATGATTGGAAACATTCACTCTTGAATGGCTCATGGACCCTCTTCTATGCTTTAACTCATTGCCCAACCAAGAAAGAGCCATCAAATTTAAATTTTAGACCAAATCTTTCCACACACTAACATCTGGCATGCCACAACGGATCCAATTGGGCATCCATGGACTCTAAGAGTGACTAAGTTGATTAATTGGCTCTAGTCTAGACATATGTCACTTCCTCATGTAATTCAGGCCTTTGAAAAGTCCACCTTGAATTGTATCATTGGATCATCCTTGCCTAAGCAAATGCGAGCTATAGATCTTGCATGAAATGATCAATTTCTAATTTGTGGCACATAATTATACCACTTGGAATTTACACATTTTCCTATAAGATCATTAAATTTTTAACCTTGGCTACATATCATCATATCTAGCTATAGTGAGCAAATGCACTCTATCAGATCATGATCTGAGGGGTGTAACATTATTATATACTACCTTTTACTAATCCCTAAGGATATGCCACTTGGAAGCCCTATGGGCTTCTTATGTACCTTGTAAATAGTCTTTACTAATTTGAGAATCCTCACACCATGTGGGAGTTTCTCACTTGATCTCAGGTCCCATTGAACTGTCAACTAATGGCTTACACCATCAGATGTCTAGAATATGCTTAAACTTTAAATTAGGCATTGTGAGCTTGACACTTGTCACACCTATGTTGGTCCTACGTTCCTTTGACTATTTAGCTTTGATCATGCATTGTCAAATCATATTTCTCTATGCAAACATGTGACATTAGATCTAATTCTATTTGAAAACAAATAGCTACTTTATGGGGTCCAAAATTGATGCTTGCATGACTGTCTTAGAACATTTGAATCCCAATAGCTAGTCACTACAACTTAAAATTAAATTTTGTGCATCCATCAAAAAATATCCATACGACTTTCATACCTATAATTTAGAAATATTTCTTTGAGGACTTTATTCTCTGGCAATTTTGTCTGATTCTTGTTTGCTTTGGCACTTCTACTTTGGGATTTTATTTGACATAATTATCTTGCAATAATACTCTCAGGTATTTTTTTGAGATAAATATTTTGGATAAAATGTTTGAGATAATTTCCCTGAAGGATTTTAATTCATACTTTTGTCAAAAGAATTGAGACTTAGCTCCTTGTGTCTTCATTGGGATAGTTATTTCAGACATTTTATCTGAAACAATTTCCCTATAGAAATTGAACTTGGTACTTTTATCGAAGAAATACAATTCTTTTAGACTTTTTGCTCGATAAAAATGACTAAAAGAAATAGGACTTTTTCTCCACAACAACTCTATCAAAATTAGCCTTCAGAAGTTTTGTCAAGGGCACTTGCTCTATAGATTTACCCTTCAACCTTTTAGAATGGTCCCTTAGATCTCTTAAAAGTTCCCTTTGGACTTATTGAAAGTCTCATCTACCCTCCAAACTTAACCTTTGAACTTTTTGGAAATGACCTTTAGGAATTTTTCAAGGGAAAAATTCTTGAAGGAAATGACCCTTCTACAAGTGTCCTTTCGGAATTTTGCAAGGGCAAAATGCTCGAAGGAAATGACCCTTAAAAATTTTTACAAAGGCAAAATGCCTGAAGGAAATGACCCTTTGGAAATTTTGCAAAGGCAAAATGACCCTTATTCAAGTTTCCTTTGGGAATTTTGCAAGGGTAAAATACTCAAAATAAATGATCCTCAAAAAAATTTACAAAGGAAAAATGACCCTTCAGACTATTTGTAGATACTTTGGCCGAAATGAACAAGTCCATATAATTATTTTGAGATTTTTATGTAGGAATAATGCTTGAAGGGAAAGTGCACTTTGGAACTTTTATCATAGACAAAAAGTCCAAAACAATGGACATAGCCCTTTGGGATTTTTATGTGGACAAAATTCTCAAAGGAATAATCCTTCGGACCTTTTGTAAACACCTTTTTTGAAAAACTTTTAAGGACTTTGTACCAAGAACACACCAAATTAACACAAGGAAACACCCCATTAAAAGTGCCTAAAGGAAATACACTAAGTAAAGAGCAAGTTAAATCACTAAGCCAATTCAACATGAACTTGACCTTTTGAAAGAACACTTTGGAAATAAGAATTTGGGTTAAGGACTTGGGCATTGATATTTGACAAGGGCCCAATTGCTTCAATGTAATTTTGGGTACTAACATAACCATAATTTTTAATAATGCTATGGCCTTTGAGGGGGTATAAAATATCCAATGGGTATTTCAACATAGTGTCTTTCTTATCACTTCATCAAACTACTATCCCCAAGGTAATGGACTTGCACAAGAATTTGGGCTAAAGACTTGGGCATTGATATTTGATAAGGGCCCAATTGCTTCAATGTAATTTTGGGTACTAACATAACCATCATTTTTGACAATGATATGGCCTTTGAGGGGGTCTAAAATATCTAATGGGTAGTTCAACATAGTGTCTTTCTTATCACTTTATCAAGCTACTATCCCCAAGGCAATGGACTTGTTGAGTCAACTAATAAGAACATATTGAAGATCCTAAGAAGGACCATTAAAGATAATAAAAGGTCATGGCATCTCAAATTGAAGTCAACTCTATGATATGATAAGATCACCTATTAGAAGTCAATAGCCAACTCTACCTATAAGCTGGTTTATTGTAAGGAAGCAAGAATGCCTATTTTTCTTGAATTCCTTGCCCTAGAGCTGATGCATCAACTTGAGTTGTTAGAGAATGAACCTATAAAAATTAGATATGCTAAGCTTATGAAGTTGGAAGAGACAAGACATCAGTCCATGCTATCCATGGAAATCCATCAAGAAAAGGTAAAGAGAGCCTTTGACAAAGGAGATTCTTTATGAAGTTTCAAATAAGGAGATTTGGTTCTCAAGTGGGATGAGGACAAAGTTAAGCTAGGAAGGCATACATAGTTTGATTATCTTTGGAGTGGTCCATACACAATCTCTAGATGCAAATCCCATAATTCCTCCCAACTTTCAAGGATGGATGGTGAGGATCTTCCTATCCTAGTTAATGGGATACACTTGAAACATTTCTATTAAGGAAGCTAAGTTCCCTATACATATTTGTTTTAACTTTCCTCCAAGTTTTAATCTAGCACATTAGTTTGTTTACTTTTGCTTTATTTAGTTATCTTCCCTGTTTTGTTTGTTTTCCTTCCTATTTTGTTGGAATTCATTGTCTTTGCAATTCCAAAGGGTACTTACAGTCATGGATCAGATTGAGAATCATGTAAATGGTCTGAGTTCTCAAGCATAATAGACATGCTGCCCAGTTGAGTCACCAAAGATGTTGACCAAATTTTGCCTACATATGCTTAATCCAAAATAATAAGTTGAGCAAGGTCTTGATTGAAGGGTGATATAATAGTGGAAAGAGAAGATAGAGTCTAAGAGAAGATCACTTGTAATTGGAAAGCTTTTAAAATGCTTTAATCAAGCTTAAAGTGTGAATTTAGTGATCTTAGACAACCAAACTATCACAACATGTCATACAAGAATGAATAGTTTAATCTAATTACACATTTGATATATGCACTTGGGAGGCCTTTCAAGCCAAAATATTACATGGATGTGGTGTTCTTCATTCCTAGATCATCCTTTACAAATTTCATATCTTGATGTCTTTTCTATCTCAAGATATAAATCTTCAAAGTTAGACTTGTAGAGTGGAATGGGCATGGGGACTTCAACTTTAACCCTCATAAAATATCCATTTAAATTCAAATATTCCAAGGTTAAATGTGTAAGTGATAAGTTTCCAAATCTCAAGAGTTAAGATCAAATCCAATGGAAAGTGATGATTTGACAGATGTTAGTGTGTCTTGAAGTCCAACAGTGTGCATTTGATCATGCATCAAGGATCAATAGTGAACATTAAGTCAAAATGTTAACATGAATGTGGAGATGACAAGTGTCAATATCTCAAGTGCCTAATAAAATATATAATGGCATGTAGTGACTAATAGATCAAGTGGGCCCAAGCAGATCATGGTGAGTGATCTATTGTACAGACTAGATCGATAATGAGTGAGATGTCAAAGAGTTAACAGATCTTAAAGGTTAATGAGAAGCTTTTAAGTGTCTTAAGCATGTTAAACTAATAGAATATTAATGAAGCATATTCAATTCATGTAAAATTAGATCAATGGTGCACATAGGGTCAAAGGGTTAGTAGGATCCTAAAAATGAATGAGGAGCTACTAGATAACACATTCTTAGAAACTCAGATCAAGATCAAGGGCTAATATCAAAAGTCAAAGCAAATATGATTGAAGCTGAACTAGATCAAATATTATGAAGGGATGTTATAGAGGTAGACATATTAGTTTTAATGGGTTCATTACTAAATTTAACATCATAACTATGACCCTTTTCTCCATTCTTGAATGCCAAAAATAAACCAATGAGGAGAAATCAACATTAGAACAAGCTCAAAATGGATTGGTTAAGATTTTGTAAATGCATCAACACTAGAAGGAGATTGCAAACAATTGATCAAACTATTTTAATGGCTTCAAATCTAGAATTTATATTTAAAATGACTTTATTCTACCATTGTAATCATATGGAGCATCATGTAGGCTAGAAATGGATTGAAAAGGACTGAATGATTATCATGGCCATTTTATAGAACTAGTCTTAGCATAATGATCCTTTCTAATTGAATCAACACTAGATGATTAGAAATCTTGATCATAATGACCCCTTCTCCATAATTCTAAGTATTGGTCACCATATTTTCCATCCTTTCTACTATAAATACAAGCTTTTAATCCTTAAAATGGATCCTTCTCTTTGGCATGACTAAAATCTGCCAAGATTTGCATTACAACACCTATTTGATGTAATAAAGACTGAATTTGTCCATAGGCAAGCTGAGTTGAAGTGTGTCTCTTGAATTCATTGATGTGTTTAAGTGAATGTATATATTCCTTGCCTCTATTTGAGTTTTCTCACCTTCATGTAGTGTTCTTTTAGTTCTCACAATTCATTTTAAATGCATATATAGTCTATTGGTTAGTGTGGAAGTGGACAATTTCCCTCTCATGCTAAGTTAATAGCTAGTCCTTACCTTGTGGTGAAATACTTATGTGGAAGCTAATCAAAAGGTAATGAAGTAATGTTTATAAATATTGAAAGCATCATATAGTGTTTCTTGTGTAAGTATAAGGATCAAAACATTTGGTGCATCACCTCATTTTTACATGTTTTTATAGATTATTATCAATCCCATCCCCTTTTCCAAACAATAAGCTAGTTTAGGTCTAGTTTATGTTATATATCCAAAAGGAAGCCGAACTTCTATGGAGGTCTGACCCAAGTTTAGATGACCCACAACTTAGATTCAATCCCATGTTGGACTAGCTTTGAGCAAGAGGACCTAAACAATCCCCTTTTTTAGCTATGGTGCACTCTAGACCACCAACAATTCCAAAGGTAGAGGATACCTCCTCTACTATTGCAGTTCCTACTTCCTCAATTGGTATTCCTCTAATTTCTCCTCTCACATCCACTCCTATTATCCCTATGACTATTCCTTCCACTATTCTTCCACCCCACATAAAAACCAAGAATAAATCCATAAAAAAAGTAAGGGGAGTAGTAGCCACCCCCCAATTACATGTTTTATTTACATAATTAAGTCTAGCAGTTCTCCCTCCTAGTCCTTCTTAAAAGACAACTGTGATAACCACTATGAAGGTTAAGAAGAAGAAAATGCTAGTATACACAATCCATCCACTACCATAATATGGTGGAGTGGACTAGTAAAAAATCATATGGCCTTCACTCCTTGATCCCCTCTTATAGTAAACTGTAAAAGAAACATCAGGGGAGATATTGGGTGAGACTACAACTTCAAACACTCAACCCATGGACCTAACCCAACTAGTCCTACCATGGTGGGAAATAAACAAGTAGTTAGAGGCTTATAAAAGGCCTAATATTGTGATTACTAAATTTACCACTATGATAACAATATTTGATAAATCTATAGGGAGTGTACAAAGGGTTAAGGAAAGGAAGTTGGTAGATGACATTGGAAGAATAATCATTAGAGAGGAAATAGAAGAAATTTTCACCTTATCCAAAAGGAAGGATACAAACCTAGGGAAATCCCCATATATATAGGATTTTAAATCTTATTTTGAAATGTATAAGAATTCTCTAGTAGACATTCATGAAGGAACTGAAATGGTAGGGTGGGAACTAGAGAAAGGTCTAGAATAACAATATATTGTTCATGTTCCAGCCTAGATTAAGATGTATGTCTAGAGTGCATCATCCATATTATATAATACTATTGAGGCTATTAATGAAATGAGGGTAGAATTAGTGCCTCACATAGTAGAGACCACCAAATTGTTTAATTCTTTAAATATAGATGAGAATAAACTCAAATTCCTTATTATTTTTACAATTGACAAGGTGTGTGTACATTTGAATTTCATGGCACCATTGGAGGCTATCAATGCCCTCAACTTGGTCGTCATCAGGGTACAAGAGGTAGAGGAGTGGATTGATGTATTTGAGTCAGTAATGCCTAAATATTTAGAATAAGAGACTCTCACTTGGAAAATTTTGGAGGAACTGAATCTTTCTCAGGGTAATGATTTCATAGGAAGACTCATCAACATGACCAATTTTGATTAACTCTTATAAAAAACTTTAGATAATTTCAAACATGATATATAAAGGAAGATCATGGAGGAGATATAGGTTGAGTTTAATTTTGCTATGAAGAAAGTCACTAAAGTTGAGATATTCATATCTAACTTCAAAACTACCAAAGTTGAACATGCAAGGCTCTTAGAGTAGGTGAACAGGGTGCATAAGCATCTACTAATTAACATGGATATAATTAGATATAAATATGATATTGGTCACAAGCACTAATAAGCTTTAGAATGAAGAATAATTCTAGTGATACAAATCCAAGTTCAACATAAGCATCCACCTAATGCCTCTAACAACCTAGCCTAACCATGCAAGCACCAGATCAACCTCAAGTTGAAGTCCAATTTTTTGTATATACATGCAAAATTTACTTACAATTTACTTTCACTTAGAGAATACATATAAATTTTCCTAAAATATTTATAAGCATGCACATGTTGCATTGCCTTACACATGCACACTAATTTTGATATAAATGTAATTAGCTATAAACATGCAAAACATGTAATTTTGAGACTAAAATTAGAATTGATGTTCTAACTATGACATGTAATCATGAGTTAAAATACACTTAGAGGATGAGGCCACCCCTCCCCAAGTATATATATTTATGTAATTTCACATTCCAAAGGGTTAGAAGATTTTATCAATATAATAATAAGTCAAATTTTGATTGTCATGTAATTTTTTGGTTTTCTCTCCTTCCACTCATATGATATTGAGGTTTTGATTTTTTGGTTGTTATAATACAATAATTTGAAGTGTGTAAAAGATATAGATATATTTTGGTTGTTTTATCAATATATACTAACTGTAGATGTGTAAATGCTATTGAAAATTAATAGATTTTATTAAGTAATTAGTTTAAACTATGTTAATATTCTTAGTGTGTATGAATGCTTTCTATTGGTATAGTTTTATAAAGTGTGTGAAATATTTACCTTAGATGCCTTCTTGGTATAAGCTATAACCATCTAACTAAGGTTGTGTAAGAATAACTCTAAAGGAAGCAACCTTTAGCTGAGACCATCAAGTTTCCTATACTACTCTTCTTAGACTTTACAACTATGTTTACCTATGAGTGCGTAAAAATTACAAGAAATAAGCATTGGTTTTGAAAGCATTTGTTCACTAAGAAACCAAACTAAGAAGTGACCCTTTGAGATCACATAACCTTATTTTATTCTCTACCCTTCCCCCTTTCTAGATTAGGTATCACCCATCCATTCCACTTAATTAGGTTTGATTTCTCCACTAAGATTTATTTCACTACAAGAAAATTTGGTTAACAAATTGCATGCTCTATTTTCTATTCCACCATAAGATTGTTTAATCCATACCTAAAAATCATGCCTTAGAGTGGAGTTCACCTCCATTGAGATCTTAAAACATTAGATACTACCTCATAAAATTTGGTTGGTGAATGAAACCCACATCAATAGGCTATATACTTCTACTAAATCCACTTAAGTTCACATCAAATTTAGAATCAACATACATTAGTATATGTTATGACATAGACTACACACTTTTAATAGACTCAATTGAAAACACTTATGACCCTTCCATAGTTTTTGAGGAAGTTTCCTTCAACATCATTTCAAGTTATCCTAGTAGCCTCTACGAGGAATATGTTACCTTTTACCCTTCCATTGCTATTACACATGCCTTTAAAACTACCCAAACTAGCCATTATGTTGACAGGCCACTACCCAAAAATGTTGATTAAGAATAATATAATCACACATTATTGAACTACTTCCATGGTGACATCTTAGTGTAAATTTTCTATGGATCTAAGACAACATATAAGTGAAAGAAAAATATCCTCATGAAACCTTATTTGAGGCTCTAGGGGACAATCAAAGTCTAAACTCAACATCTTGTAGTGAAACTTTGTTCAAGGTGTTAGATGATAATCAAAATAAAAAATAAGAATCCTTTAGTGAAAAATTACTTATTTCACTAAGGGACAATAAAAATGAATTATCAACATCCCATAGTGAAACCTTATTCAAGGCACTATTGGACAATCCAAATCAGAACAATCAAAAATAATTTTTTGGTGAAAACATCTTCAAGGCGCTAATAACTAAGCCAATAGTTTATCATTACTTTATGAAGACATTATAGAATTCAATATCGGCCCCACCACAATCAAAATCAATTAAAATCCATAATCAACAAAAATGTGTGTGATGGAAAGTCCCATTCTTCATTTGCCTTTCAACCATTATACATTTCATTGTGATCATGTCATTCATTCAACTTCTAGATTACACCATCAAATCAGACCCTTTATCCCATTCCTACCCTTCTTTAATATTTTTATCAACACTCTTTTTCAAGTAGGTTATGAATACACCTTGTTTATAATTTTAAAAGAATAAAAATCAATGGCCAATGAAGATCAAAATAGCAACAATATAGCTCACATAAGCAGTAGGATCCAAACAAAGCTACTATTTTGAGTGGATATTGGTTAGACATCAAAGGGTTCACATTATGTGTCCTATAATCCTCCATTGAGTTGAGATGATAAAAAATTAAAAAAACCAATTAAAAATACAAAAAAATTAAAATAAAAAGATAAACAATTTGTCCAATGGTGAAAACCATGCTTATGGCACCTTGGGCAAGTACCATGATGAAAACCAGATTTCTGACATCATGCATAAATAATTTGTTGTCTACAAGTATATTGACACTTGGGGGTATCCATATCTACATTATATACCATTCTATTCAAGCCATCTTGGCCATTATAATCCATTACCATTCTTACCTTTTTGGTCAGTAAATCCTATTCAGCCCAACCCATCTTATTGTGACCATTAGTCTTCCCATATTGAATTTGTCATAGAAATGGAAGGTATATTGAGACCTATTTTGGGAAACCTTTTGGCATATTATCTACTTGAAACTTTGATGAATGAGCATAGTTGGTTCTCATGTGACATTGTCTTTGGATACTCCTCGTCCTTTCCCTCATTACCATATATTATTATCCAACATTAACCATTAGTCCTTCATTCATTATTATTTACCATTTTATAGGTTGAACTATAGTTACTTGAGGTCCATTCAGACTATGTACACATACTCAATTTTTGAGGTTAGCTAAGCCACCTTATTCCATGCTCTAACTATTTTATGAACATTATAATCCATGCTCTCACTATTTTTTGAGTTACCATTCTCCTACTCTCATTATTTTATGAGTTAAAACATTTTTCATCTCTTAATCCTCCATTTATTTGAGGTGATAAAAGCCCAAAAACATTCATTATAGTCCAAAATACCTAAAAATCAATCTTCATGAGAGATATAAAGCTAAAAAATTAAAAAACATTTTTCTTGCCCTAAATCTAGTCATTATCCTTGATTTATCATTGAGCTAGTCATGTCAACAACCATTGGGATGTGTCCTTCAAAAAATTTCCATAAAGGGGCATATTCATTATTTTTTCCAATCATTTCAGTCACATTAGCATGTGTCCTTCCCTTGCATGTATCCTTGCTTGGGGTCACTAATATATTATCATTATCATTGAGCCTATCCAGTGGATTTTGACTTGGTTAAACTACAAGATGTTTTCTACTGATTTTCTCTTTGGTTTATGTTTGTTGTCTTATTTATTTCTTTTTATTATTGTTTCCTTGACTCACTCCATTGTGATAATGAGGTCATCATCATGGTGCTCCTTTTTTTGTACTTGTAGATGAGTCCATCCAATTACATACATCAACATTATCATTATAGTTTTTAATCATTGGTGTGTTGTTACCATTTGTCTATTGGATTGGGATTCAATCCTTATACATAATACATATAGGTCATCATGGTATTTTATATCATGATGCATACCATCATGTGCTATATTAAAAATCAAGTCCTCAAGGTTTATTTACAATGTCATGCTACACTAGCAGTTTATCCCCTTAAAATATCATTCATTATCTAATTAAATCATTTCAGTCATCTTTGACTGCATCACACCATCACATTTTCCTTGATCAAATCAACATAATTGAGCATTATATATGTGTGTGTGTGTGTTTATAAAGACGTGCATCTCTGGTTGAGAATGTAAAGAATAGAGTCATACACATTTATCCATCATTATTCTCAATATTGTCATGATTATTTTCCTCCATTTTCTCCCATCTTGGGAGAACTACATTGGCTTGATGTCCATTTGGACTATGTAGGCAGTGTTTAGTACTAACCAATTTCTAAAATCAATTCAACCACCCTTGATTCATTATTATTAATATACATATTCTTGTAATCCAATATCATTATTAGTCAATCATTATCATGTTATTCCAATCATGTATCTCATTACCTTTGAACAATCTCATGTACATATTTTTTTTGGCCTCTTCATTCTTTGAAAAGTCATTCTACTATTGTAGCTATGTTTGCATCATTGATCTCATATTTAATATGTGAAATAGGTTATATATTTTATCTATGCTTACCAATAAATTAATAAAATAAATTAGACTGATCAATGATCACAACCGCCTTGTTGGGGCAAATCATTAGTCAATCAATATGTCTTTCTTCTAATTCCAAGCTTTATAACTTTTGTCTTCTTTCAACAAATCAAAGTGTGCAAATTATTTTGAGATCAATAATTATTTAATCCTATATATTTAAACTTGTTTGAGTTATGTCAAAGTGTACCACTTATTTTTGGATGGATCCTTCCCACTTTCCCTTGCCTTGAGACCAATTCAATTATATTATTATTCATCATCAAAAATCAATGCATACAGGAATTGGATTGTATGGATTAATCTCATCCATGGGTTAATTTCACTTTTCTTATTGTCCATTTTCTTATTTTTGAGGGCCTTTCAACAATATTATTTTTTATTCACTCCCTTGTGGGCATTCCTAAACATTGTTTGGGACTTACTTGTGGACTTGTTTTCTACAAATTGAATAAGATTCAACAGAACATGAACACATCATTATTCAAGCATTATCAAATAATTTTAAATTACATTTTCATTATTTTAAAATCTATTTCTTTGATTTTAAGTTGAAATGCCTTTTCAAATTGAGGTAAAATGTAAACACTCAATTCTCACCACTCTCGTGTCAAAATTGTAGTTAGAATGATTTCTAGAAATAACACATGAATCACTAAAACACCCAAATTCTTCTACATAATTGGCATGCATCTTATGAAATGTATTGGGGCATCTTTAATTGGGGAAAAAAATCGTATGCAACTATCAACTTCAATTAATTCATTCTATGTCAAATTATGACTATGCAAGAGACATTTTAGGAATAATTATATTGATAAATCCTTTGAATTTCAAAAGTCATACTACTTTACATTAAGTTAATTAACTTATCTTAATTAACCTAATCTTCTTCTAATTAAAAATTCCATAGCTTTTATAATTACTTATTTTCTTTAATTTATTAATTGAATTATTCCTCTAATTATGGTAAGTAGTCAAATGATGACATCATAATGACATCATTAAAAATATCAACAACGATTACATCATTTTGAAATTTGTCAAGCACTAACAAAATATCAAGTAAATATCTGAATTTACAACCCATGCCTAATTTAAGCCAAATATTGATTGCATTTTGCCTATCAAATTCGATTGACTCTCATCCAATCATCTTGAATCACATCTAATGGTTGGAATAAATTCAATAAATCTAGAAATATAAGAGCCATTTGTTATTATTCTAAAGTATTGAAACACAATTAAGTTCTATTTTTTTGGATATCCATTCTCATTCATCAAGCTTCACATTTCTTCTCAATTGTTTAACAATCACATGTAGTCAAGGGGAGATGTTGCTCACATGACATATCAACATTGATAAATACCTCATGCTCTATAATATATGCATAAAAATCTATGTATTCTAGCTTTGAAGGAAACATTGATTGATTTCTGTTTAGGTATGTATGTATGCTAGTGTTCTAACTCATTGTTTATTACTTCAAATCTTATCTAATTTGAGAACCATGCTTAAGAAGTTAGATTTGCTATTATTTTATGCTTATTTTGAATAATAATGATAACTAACCTCTTCAATGTGATTTATTATAGAATTCAAAATAAAGATAAATAAATCCTATGGTTCGTTTAGTTATAGAATTGATTCTCTATTTATGCAGGGTCAGTTCTATCGATCTAGGTCAATATTGCCAGTCGATACTAGCTTGATAGTTGGTACTAACCTATGTGGAAGTGAGGAGATGTGACTCTATAATCACATGTTCCTATATTTATTTTCTTTAAATTGATGGTCTTAAATCTTGATAATGCATACAACTCTATAAATCAATATCCTTTGCTTTGAAACACTAGGTGTGTTTGTGAGAGGTACAAAACCTATAAAAACCTACAAAAACCAAGAAATTATAATGTGTTGAGTTGACCCCAATCACCCTCATTTAAAAATTGACATTTAAAGGTGTGCTTGTGAGAGGTAAGTACTATATTTCTTTCCTATCCATATAATATTTTAAGGAGGGAAATCAAGCCACTCATAGTTCTCTCACCTAGTGTGATTTTGTAATTGGGCTCCTTTGTTATGTGTATGTAACTAATGATTTGGATTCGATACTTGAAAATTATTGCCTTGAATTGGATTTAAAGTTCTTCAAACTTGGATTATGACTGCTCCTCATGATAGGTTTTTAATTTGGGAAGAATAAGGTATATTTTATCAATGTATAATAATGTATAGATGTGTTTCAAATAAGTTCCCAATCCCTTTTGAATGAGACCTTGATTTGTTTATGTATGATTTCAATTGGGTAATTTCTCATGCCATAAATACACTAGGAAAATGGGCCAATCTAAAGGTGAGATTATATTTTTTAAAATAGTCATTATTTGGAGAGGGTTAGTACCAAACAAATCAAGTCATTATTGGTTGGTTATACTGATAGAATATGACATAATTGGCATGCACAGGTGGACCAAACTAAGAGTCTAAAGATGTATTTATAAGATATTTAATAGGTTTGAAATATACAATGATGTTTATTTAGATGTGAAACAGTATAATGGAAGTTTAAACTCATAAGATATCATTTAAGTGTGAGATAATGATATATTAAGGCATTGTTTATGCACTCAAGTCATGTGTGGTAATTTTATGTCAAACTTATCATTGACAAGTACCAAAGACCAACATTTTAGTGTCTACAAGTGCCTCCATTTTATTTTAGTAATTAAATGGTTAGTGTAAAAGGATAAAGTGTTCATGAGTATTTAAAACACACTTTGTCTTTGGTATGAAGCTCAAATTATGGAGGTCACTCAATAGCAAAACTTGTAATTATATACAAAGGAAAATGCAATTAATTTATAAATAAATCCTAGCTCAGAGAAGATAAATCCTACTTAAAATTGTTGATACATTATATATTTGAGGTCAAGACGGATCTACTAGACATTGTAGACACCTGAAATTGGCCACCAATGGATTCATATTGGGTGTGCCATTTGTCTTAACAAATAACATGCTTGATGGGACCATATGCACCCCACGTAGCAAGAATATGTAACTCAAAAATTGATAAATGAATGCTTGAATATCATAAAAATTATATTTTTATATTTATTTTTTTCATTTTTTAGATATTTGATTTAACTCAGATCTACATAAAGATCAAAATCGATCAGGGCTAACTGACATCAATTATATGTGACCATTATTAGTTTTACCCAATCGAGATCAGTTTCATGTAACCATCATCAATCAATATGTATGGAAAAACATGAATTATAAATATTTAATTTTGAATCTTTCTAACATTCCTTTTCATGATTTCATGGTTTCATTATCTTTTAAATGTTATGCCTAATCATTGCATTATAAGTTTCAATAAGTTTTCATCAACTTTTGGATTAACCTAACATTTTCATCTTATTTGGTTTTGCATTTGGGTTCACTGGTGAATGAAATTGGTCTTAGTTAACTGATATCAATATTTTACTATCATCATTACTTTTCTTTAAGACCTATCAACATCACTTGCCTTAGAACTGACATTGATCAGTTCTGACTAACCATGGTCATTGTGTTTTCAAAAATAAAAACATGAGAGCTACTTTTTCAAAGTTCATTTTCTAATCATTGAAAGTGATTCTAAGTAGAAGGAGACTACCTAACCATTGCAAGTCTAGGACATGATTTGAATACAAATTTTCAAGTGTAGGCTAATACACATTTCATTTTAGATGTTTAAAAAGAATTAGCTAAGTCTTACACAATTCAATTTGGTGCTTAAAATGAACATATTAGATATTGAACATTTGATATTTAGTGTTTGAAAGGAATTAGAATGGCCAAGTCTTAGAAACACTTCAATTTTGGTGCTTAAAATGAATGCTTAAGTCTTGAACACTTAAATTTTAGTGTTCAAAAATGAACTTATGTTAAATCTTGAACATTTGGGTTTTGGGCTCAAAATAAATATAGATGGTTTTGCTTAAGTTATGTTGTGTAATTATTTCAAAATTTCATACTTAAGCCAAGGGGCCAAGTAACGAACATCATCACACATTTCAATTTGGTGCCTAAAATCAACACTTATTTCAATCACAATTACTTGAAAACTATTTGTTGATTGTTTGTTTTTGAAAAAAAATAGCATGTGTGTGCTCTCCCCCATCCCATATAGGAAACTTGGGTGATCAAAAGTGCCTTTTCATTTAATTTATTCCTAGTCCAAGGTGTAGAAATAATTTTTTATAGGCTCTCCCCAAAACCTACATGGTATTGAGTGATCTATAAAAAACCCTAAAGTCTTTCTACTTAGTCTTTTATTTATGTAATTTGGCTTGTGATTGGGATGTCATTACCTCTCATGAGTTCTCTAGGGAAGCATTGACTTGAGGCTTCATCTCTTGTCAGTGTTTCAACCTCACTTCATGGTGGGGTATATAAACTAGGGTACACATACTATGAGATCCATGGGGTTGAGTGGCTAACCTCTTTTTTCATAATAAAAGCCCAAGTTAGGTCTAGTCAAACAAGGGATTCCACTAAGTAATTCATAGATGGAATTGTCATGAAAAAGAATAGACCCTGGCATGATAAATTGATTGGTATGAACTTAATTGATGTGATGTTTCTCTTTTGTTAGCCACACTTGGGATCAATCTAGATGGTTGTAACTTGTAAGTTTTAGTCAACCCCACTTGTCACACCTTGATAGGATATATGATGATATACTTAGTTGTATTTAGTCATTTATTGCTTGGTGTTTTATGTCTAAAACTTGTGTTTGTTTATACCACATCATAAATGAGTTTGTTTGTCTACACTACTCCATTATTTGAAGAAACATTATGTCATCCATTTCACACCTTGATTTAACTTAGAATTTTTTTTGTGTCAATAAGATTGTGTGTGTCATTTGATTGAGATGGGTAATGTTATGCTACCCAAATCAATTAAAGTTTTAAGCCTTAAAAGTCTTTAAAAAAAATTGTTTATACCTTTTAAGAGCACTAATATCATTATGATGCTCAAATGATCTCAATAGACTTGTCTTGTCTTGTGTCCAAATTATCATTGTTTAAAACCAATCACATGTTTCTTATGAGATCTTTGTTTTAGTGTAGTAATGCTATTTAAATTTGCCTAAATTATTGGTTATTAAAGCTTAAGTTTTTTTTAGTTGAGTTTTTAATTAACTTTTACAAGTTTAGATCCAAACATTGATTGATTTCTGTTTAGGCCTCGACTCCTAGATGTTGATACATAAATATTTCTCTTTTAGGTTGTGTAACTTACGTTAATTTGGACCCAAAATTTGAAAAATATATTGTTTATGCCTTTGTTTGATAGAATCAGTCTATCTCTGAATGCTTTTTGTTTAGTGACTTATACCAATTTGATCACATTTATGTCTAGAATCAAGTGCCTAGTTTATGCCAAAGTGTTCCAAGTTTGTTAGATTAATATCATCCTTTTGTTTCAAGTGTAGATTTTTATGCCAAGTTTGGCCAATAGTCATAGCACATGCTTTGTTTGAGCTTAGATTTTGATGCCATGTTTGGCCAAAGATCTTAGCAACTTTTACCTTTCCAAATTAAAACCTATTTGGAACATATTTGGACCTAGAGTTTGGCATCTTGCTTTTAGTTCATTTTACTTGAAATTGTTTGTGTGAGACATTTAATATTAGAAATTTGAATTTATACTATTTTTACCAAATCTTTACATAGACCTTTTGGAGATACAGTTCTATTTTATTGACCAAGTTAGACCTAGTTTGAACCTTTTGTCTTTTTAGACATAGCTTTTTAAAGTTTGTATAACTCTATCCCATCTTGTTGAAAAACATTTGCCATTGGTTTGACCATATCTCACATACACATAGTGGAGTCATGTATAATCTAGGATATGGAAATGTTGTCATGTAAGAGGACTTTATTTAAGACCCTTATGGAGATGATGTTGTTTAGGAGATGGATTCTTATCCACATTACAATGTTTAATCAAGGGAAAATATTCAAGATCTTTTGGCCAATTATTTGGTTAGCACTCCATACATAGAGTAAGACCAAAATCAAATAGCCCAATATTTAGCTAGCATACCTTCAATTGAGAAAATTTTCAATTAAAATTGTGTTATATTACAATTTTGTTAGCCAATGATCCTAATAGAACCGTAATATAGGTAGGGCATGATAACTTTCCTAGTCTAGTAAGAGGGCCTTATAACATATCTTATAATGAACAAGCCTCTTTTAGTAACCCTAATGTCATTATACTTATGTCATACAAAGATCCACATATGCCTGTCATACATTCCCTATTGTAAAATGAAAGGTAGAGGTCCTCTCTCTTGAGCACATACCTCTCCCTTTCAATAGGGTAGGTCATGAGAGCGACCTCAACATGGTAGAGAGGCCATATCCATAGTGATATATATAGAGGGGGAGGCCACCCTATATATCTATCATAAACCCCCCATCCCTATCCCCATCCCCAAATAGGCCTCATAGAGGACCACTTCATTCAAATGTAAACAACATACCATACATATCAAAACCTAGTGCATAACTTTAATCATATGACCATGTCAAATGCACCTCTTATTTATTCACTTCTTTCAACATGAGTCTTTCTAGAGTTGATAGGTCAATAAAATTAGGATTTTAACCTAATTATGTAAATCACCTCAATATAAAACATGTTTATTACTCCAACCATTGAGGAAGTGTCTTATGTTTCTACACAAAATAGTGAGCTCAACATAGTGAACAATATGAAAGTAACATCCAATCCAAACCAAAATGGTGTTAATGCACAAGTAAATAATAAACAACAAAATGTGCCTTCAACTAACACCATTAGTGGTTCACAAACTTAAGGAGTAGGATTTTCCTATTCTCAACCTCAACCCACTACCTCTAATCCTCAACCAACTACTTTTTCAAGCACCCAACAATAAGGATTAAGTAGTCAACTAATGACCAGTGTCATACCACAATAAAATGTGATGAATTTTACTCCACCCCAATAGGAGACAAGTAATATTTCAAAAAAATAAGCACCATCCAACATACCCATGCAACAGAGGAAAAACATATTACCACGTTAATAGGGGCAACTAATGTTCCACCTCGCCAGGTAGCAATGAACTTACCTCTTCAATCATAGATTAACATGCTAATCCAAAACCAAATGATGTCTAACCAATAATTTATAAATATTGGTCAATAATAGATGTCAAATCTATAACATGAATCCACTTCCCAAAATGGACTTGTGAAACCACAAAGTTTTAATGTTCCTCAAGTACCTATTAAGCAATAATTGCCTTTTGTGCAAAACATACCACAAGTTTAAAGACATGATCTTGTTTCACAAGTTCCCTTCAATTAGCAAGGTATGACTAGTTGGTAGAATGTCCTTATGTAACTTCAATAGGCATAGTATGACCATATTCCTTCATCCCAACCATAGTATTCTCAACACCAAACCTACATACCTAATCCCAACCAAAATATCACATTGTAGTACATGTAATTTCAAAAATTGCACCCGAATCTGTGCATGCATATTCCTAGTCCATTCTCTAACCAATCTAACATTCCCCAGTAAATACCTCCACTCTACCCTGATCAAAGTAATCTATTTGTGATCGTATAACCTTCACCTTAATAAGCTAATTATCTCACTAGTTTTCTTACACAAGAACTATAATAAATAAAGGATGAAATTGCACTCATCCAAGCAGAAAAACATACTAAGAAATTTAAGTTGGATGATGTGTGTTCTTACCCCTTCAACATGGATTACTTGAAGATACCATTTCCTCTAGGGTATGAGATACTAAAGTTTGACAAATACAAGGGGAAAGGTGACCCCAAAGCCCATTTGATGGAATTATTTGTTGTGTGCCAACCAATGGCCTATAGTGACATCTATATATTGTTATTATTTCCAAGAAGACTAGTAAGGCAAGTATTGGAGTGGTTCTTAAATTTTCCCAAGAATTTAGTATCTAATTTTAAATATATTTCATATAAGTTCATGCAACACTTCTCTTATAATCTCAAACACAAGATTTCATTGATAAATTTAACACAAGCAAAGTAAAAGGTCACTGAAAGATTTACAAGTTATCTACAATGATGGATAGCACTTGCAAGCTGATTTACCTATAATCTACTAGATAAGAAACTAATTGTTGTTTTTACCAAAAATCTACACAGTAAGATATCTTACTACCTTGAGTTACAATGTGCACATACTTTTAAAGAGATCATTGACAAAGGTTTATTGATTAAAAGAGCCCTAATTAACAAAGGGATCATTAAACTAACCTCATCAAATTAAAGCTAAAATCAAAACAATAATAATGGTTAGAATCAAAATAGAATCCAAGTACAAGCATCACAACAAATGCAAGCCAATAACTATGAAAAACTAAAATAGTTCAATCACTACAAGAATCTTGTAGGAAATAGAGTAGCTAATTCGTGACATGTTTAAATAGTGAAAACACCATTTGTATATCATACATAGAATATGCACATAACTCCTAACCAAAAACCTCTTTAGCAGATGTAGCAAAGTGTAACAACCTAGACCAACCCAATAAATGCAGCAACCTATGCCTTTATAAAACCCTCCTATAAGAATAAATGTGCCTACTCTAACCCATTAAATTAGTGTTTTACAAGATTGCTCTATCTAATCTGATTAAATGGCCTATTCTAAAGGGACCACTTGAGGATGCTAACTATCTAGACTAGTATAGGTCAAATGAATTCTATGAGTATCATCAAGTTAATGGCCATAACTTAAAATATTGTGTGTAAATTAAACATGTCATTGAAAATATGTTATAAAATGGAGAGATTACATTAGATCATGGAGCTTCTACATATAATTAAAACCTCAACATTTATCAAAATCCATTTCCCCAACATAATAACAACCAATAATAGCAAGAACAATAGCCAGTACAATAACAATAGCAATAGTATCAACAACCAAGGCCGAACTAGTAAAACCAACAATAGAACCAACAACATTAAAACAATGGATAGAACAAAGGCTAGAACAATGCCAATAATAAAAAAATGTAAAATTCAATTGCACATGACTACAACATGGTTATAGGTCATATTATAGGAGCTCATGTTAAAACCATTTTCATTAATCTAAGATCAAGTACCAATCAGACAAGATTGTTGCTAATCATTCTTATTCAACCAACCTATGTCGGTAATCCTTGACCTGAGACTGCATATAAGTGAACCAGCAAGTAGGGATTCCCATATTTAGACCTTATACTAATAACTTATCATTATACTATGACCATGCACAAGTGCACTAACAACTAAGACTTATCCTATCTGCTCCCCTTACACCATCATTTGTTAGCAATAATGGTCCTATATCTAATCCTGATCATGCAATCACAACTCGATGGTCAAGGATTACCATACTAGGCCCATAGCCATTTGCCACTTCACCCATCATCCAACCAACCATTTTGGGAAAAATAAGTCATTTCTTACTATCTAAGAAAAGACATTTGACATTGTGGAATAATTATAAAAGATGCCAGTACAAATCTCCATTTTAGATTTTTTACGTACATCTACTATCCACAAAAACATCTTGACATAATTCTTTAGCCAATCAAAAGTTCCTAATGACATATCTCCTAACAAATTTCAATATTTGGTTGGACATCTATCTCTAGGCTAATAATTAACCTTCAACCAAAGTGATATGTCATCCCTTGACCCACTTCATAATAATCCATTGTACATCAAAGTATACATAACACAACACAAAGTGAAGTGTGTCCTTATAGACAATGGAT
Source organism: Torreya grandis (assembly GCA_037957365.1). Lineage (NCBI taxonomy): Eukaryota > Viridiplantae > Streptophyta > Pinopsida > Cupressales > Taxaceae > Torreya > Torreya grandis. Next base: position 806,342 of record JARHVA010002390.1, on the reverse strand, counting down.
TGGGACTAAATATTGCATCTCTAAATCTCATCAAAATTTTCAAGTACATGATAGTATATCTCAAGTAGAAACAATTACCATCAAAGCCTATGATAATGAAGAACAAGAATCATAGGGCACCCATAGCTTTCTAGTTATCATTGGGCCTTTGACCCATGATACACTATGCCATGTGTTAGATCTTAATTTTTCATATAATATTCTTTTGGGTAGACCTTGGATACATGATATTCATGTAATCCCATCAACATTACACCAATGTATCAATTTCTCCCATTCAGAAATAGAGGTTATTATTCTAAGAGATTTACATCCATACGAAAATAATAAGCATTAAAGGCTAAGTTCAAAAGATATAACTATCATTTTGGCATGAATCTAGTTGCCAAAAAGGATAAAGGGAAACATAAACTTATTAATTCACTAGAGGCCAATTACATTGACCTTGATACCCTTGATTCAATTTCCCACATGTTGCCTCCTAAAATGTTCAATCATTACACCATCTCAGATAATAGCCTAAGAGAGTATTTGACCTATGACACCTTTCAAATTGCAAAACTTACACAAAACCCTAAATACTTTGGAATATCAAAAATTAAACCACTCATGTAATGGAAAAGAAAGGACAAAGTTCAAATGCATAGTCTAGCACCTGTCACTTTCATACCGACCTCTAGCCAAGAATAAGACCCTCTCAAAGGTGATGAATCATGGTTGTATAATGACAAATTGGCTGATTGTTACAAAAACTCCAAATATCCCATTCCTAATCGAATCATGGATAACCAATATTATGAAGGAGGAGGCCTCAGGCCAAATCAACAAGGAACACTTGAGCCAATCTATATGACTAGGTACAAAGGAACCTATAGACTTAGATTTTAAAAACTTGGGGGTGACCCCATGTATCTTATTTGAGTTCCATCACCAATGACTAGTGATGATGATGTCGATAATGAAGTAGAGTCTGATCATAGCCAATTTGATATCTTTTAGCCCATACCAATTTGTTTAACAATAATTCCACTTGTACCCTTTGACTAATTATTCACCATAATCCAATACCATTATATTACCCCTAACTGATAGACTAGGGCCAATAAGAATCCAACATGTTGGTTGAAGAGTTCCAAAATGATGAGGCCTTCTACCATTTTCTAGGCCTTAGGGACAATGCTCCATTAAGAGACCACAAAAAAGGGTTCTCAATTAAGTTGGATCCTGAAGCCTATTTTGGAGAGCAGGTGAACACTCTTAGCCAAAATTAATCAAATAAAACATTGAGGTCCCAAAGTGAAAACCTATTTGAGGTGTTTTTGGACCAAGTAAAATGTAAGGATAAAGGCTACTTTAGTGGTGAAAACTTGTTTCAAGAACCATTACATGGGTGTGTTCAACCTTCTTCAAATATAGACCAAGAGACCACCAATGATGAACTTATCTATGGGTTTGATTTTAGTTTGGACGAAGAATATGATTTTTATCAAATCATTCAAGAGACCACCAATAATGAACTTGTCTATGGGTCTGAGTTTAATCTGGAAGAAGAATAGGCTTTTGAGCAAATCATTTAAGAGACCACCAATGATGAACTTATCTATGGGTCCAAATTTAGTTTTGAATAATAATAATATATTTATTGCATCATTCAAAATTTTATAGTAATATTTTTTACATGGCCATCCATACCCTTAAGGGATTCTAATTCATCATGCCTAGGAGAACTTGAAGAACAAGTCCTAACAAAGGACTCTACCATTGCAAACCAATTCAAATATTTGCCCACTATTCTTGAAGATAGTTTGACCCTTCTAGTGGAAGACATAATATAGGTAAACATTAGGACTCTAGATGACTCAAAATGGATCAAATTAGGCATGTCCCTCATTGAGGAGTGTGAAGTCCTTACAACCCTATTGAGGGAATTTATTGATATATTTTTATGAGCCTACTCTAACATGCTTGGTTTGGACCCCACCTTGGTTTTTCACCACCCTATAGTACATCCTAATGAAAAACATGTTAAATAAAATTTACGTAAAATGAACCCTTGTATTGCTATATTAGTAAAGAAAGAGTTGGAAAAGATATTAGAAGTGAGATGTATTAGGCCAATTATCTATTCTCAATAGATTTTTAATGTTGTACCCATCAATAAGAAGCTAAAAGGAATCAAAATCTACACTAATTCTAGGGACATAAATAAATCCTATCCCAGGATGACTTTTTACTACCAAACATTGACATGATTATCAACTATATAGTAGGTTATGAGATGCTCTCATTGATGGATGGATTTTAAGGCTATAACTAGATTTAGATTGCACCAAAAGACCAACAAAAAATAATGTTTACCACTCTATGGAAAGCATTCTATTATTAGGATATGCCATTTGTTCTCAAAAATTTAGGAGCCACCTATCAAAGAGCCATGACCATCATATTTCATGATATGATGCATGACATTGTTGAATACTACATCAATGACATAATAGGCAAATCAAAGACTAGGGGTGATCATCTAACAACATTAAGGAGGATATTTGAGTGACTACATGAATACAAAGTCAAGCTCAACCCTAAAAAATTTGTTCTTGGAATTAATTCAATAAAATTACTTGGCTTCATCATGTCTCATCGATGCATTGAAGTCGATCCAACCAAAGTATGTGCCATAACAAATATGCCACCAATGACCAATTTGAATCAACTCCATAGTTTTCAAGGCAATATCCAATCCATTAGATGCTTAATATCTTAGTTGGCCAATAAATTTCACCCATTCACACATTTTTTTAAAAATGGTGTAACATTTCTTTGGGATGATGATTGTCAGAAATATTTTCAATAGCTAAAGGACTATCTTGTAAATTTAACAGTTTTATTGCCTCTCATACTAGGAAAACCATTTCTTTTATGTCTATCAACAATAGACAAAACCTTGAGGGAATTTATATCTCAAAAATATGATAATGGAAAGGATCATGCCTTTTACTATCTAATCCATACACTAGTCATGTATTAACATAATTATATGCCCATTAAAAAATCCTATTTAGCTATGGTCTTCGCAACTCAAAAACTATGACATTATATGTTAAATAACAAGACCACGGTCATCTCAAAATTATATTCACTCAAGTATCTAATATCTAAAATAGATTTAAAATGGCATATGGTCAAAAGGATAATGCTTCTTAGTGAGTTTGAGCTAAAGTATGTGAGCTAAAAATCCATCAAGGGGTAAGTTCTTACAAATCAACTTGCTAATTCACTCTTTATAGATAAAGATCCACTCACATTCTAATTTCCAAATGAATCCATTATGACTACCATTGAAAAACCTCTTGAGGAGCAACACTAGAAACTATATTTTGATTGATCATTCATAACAAATGGATCAAGAGTAGGCCTTTTGTTTATTAATCCATAGGGGGATATAATCCCTATCATTTAGAATCAACTTTCCTTGTACCAACAATATGGTCAAATATGAAACACTTATCATAGGGCTTTTACAAGTAGTACAATGGAATATATGTCATCTAAAGGTCTATGGTGATTCATAGTTAATCATCAATTAGGTTATAGACCATTGATTTGACCAAGGATGACAAGCTAGTTCCCTAGAAGACCATGGTTGACACTCTCAAGTAGTATATTGCTGATGTATAGTTTAAAAATATACCAAGGGCCAATAATTGAATAATAGATGCCATGACTACCATTGGTATTTGATTTGACATGTAGATATGGCCAAAGAATACTAGTTTCTCATTAAAAATATGCTAGTACCAGCTCATGAACCTTTAACTATTGCAATGATCTATGATATTGTTAGTCCCATATCTACTTGGTATTCAAACCTATATTCCTATTTACTTGACCATATTATGCCACCATAATTATCGTAAAAATAATCCAAATCCAAATCCATAATGCCCAATGTTATACCTTATTCAGACCAACGCTATACCACCATAATTTTGATGGAACTATGATTCATTGTTTAACTTCAACATAATTTACATTATCATTACAAAAAGTTCACAAAAGGGTATGTGTAACCTATAACAGTGGCATAGTCCTATCTAAAAACCTCTTGCATACTAGATACTATTGGCCAATAATGGACATAGATGTAGCTACATATGTGAAAAAATGTGATAAATGTCAATAGCATGTCAATCTAATTCATGCCCCTGTCAATACTCTACAACCAATGTTGACACCATGTCCATTTTTTACATGAGGCCTCAATCTTATTAAGAAGATAAACCCCACCTCATTTGATGGACCTAAACATATCCTTACTACCATAGAATATTTCACTAAGTGGGTTGAAGCTATACCCCTCACTTACATGACTGGAAAAAAAATTCCAAATTCATCTTTAACCATCTCATTTGTCGCTATGGTATCCCTTCCTAATTATATTTAATAATGGAGGATAATTCAAGAAAAAGGATATTGAAGTTCCAAGTACAATATTAAAAAACATTTTTCCATGGCATATTACCCATAAGATAGTGGCTAGATAGAAGCATCTAATAAAACCATTGTCAACATCCTCAAAAAGATTGTCAATGATGTTGGTCATGATTGGCACCTTTAGATATTTCGGTACCCTTTGGGCATACTACAAAAATCACCATACTCCCTTCAGAACCACTCCATTATCTCTTTTTTATGGTATTAAAGCCATTATTCCCATTGAATTCAAGTTACCTTCATTACACATCTCTTTGAAGCATGTCCTAGATAATGAAGACTATCAAGTTGCTCACTTGTAAGAGCTAGAGTTACTTGATGAGAAATTCATGGATGTAATAAATAATATACAAGCATATCAAAATTGACTCTATGGACACTATAATTGGCATATGAAACACAAATAATTTGATCTTTTAGATCTTATTCTTAAATAATACCATGACTGAGAAGAAACATAAAGGCAAGTTCAAACCCAACTGGGTAGGTCCTTTCAAAATTGTTGTAGACTATGACACTAGAGCATACAGGATCACCACACCATATGGGGACTCACTTGATGAGCCAATGAACATTATACACCTCAATCATTACTATGCTTGAGTGATATGGTCTATTATGTATGAGGACTATTTCAAGTTTTACCATATTATCAATATTCTTCTTTATACCATACCATTCTATCACTCTATCACTTTGGCATTCCATCATTTCATTCTACCATACCTTTCCTATCGACTAACATGTTTTAAACCTACCTACCTAGTTTATTTGAATTTGATTCATCTATTGGTTTTACTTTCAACATGAATATTTAGATTAGTTTCAATAGTTATTTCAATAATTCTAGATAGAGGCCATATTTTGGAGTAGTATGGAAAAAAATTTGGTAGTTACAACCTTCATTTCTTATTTCATTCTATATCATGCCTTTTTTGTGTGGGCCTGATTATAACTACCTTTAGGAAAATCAGTGTCTCATCAATCTTGCTACTAATTATAACTACCTATGGGTAAATTAGTATCATTGATCTATGTCATTATTTCCTAGTCATAACCACCTATGGGAACACTAAGGGAAAAACTTATTTATTATGATTTGACATACCAAATTTCCATTCCTATGTCATACTATGCCATTATACCAACTATGCCTATTTTATTTGAATTGGTTGCTACATTTTGGGACTATGTGGGTAGCACTCAATACTTGTTGAGGTTAGATTAGTCCCCTTTTTCCATATACTCTCACCATTTTATGAGTAATTTCAAGTTTACATGCTCTCTCCATTTTAGGATTTTGGACTATTTAGTGTCTCATCATTATCGATTGAGTTGAGATGCTCTAAAAATTTCCAAAAACATTTGAAAACCATTTTAAAAAACCAAAAACATTAACCACTTATTTGCCTTAAGGATCCTAGGAACCCTTACTAAAATGATAAGAATCCACTTGTCATTTAGTTTCCCCATCCTTTTTGGCCTTTTATCCCATGCTCTCACCATTTTATGAGCTCATTCCCCTATTCTTATATCACATCCATCATGTTTTCTTTCTTATCATTTTCTTCTATCCCATATCCTAGGAGAACTACATTCAACCTAAAGTTTTTGTTGGATATTATGTCCATGAAACTATGTAGGTAGCATCCACTTACCTAGTACATATGGAGATAGCTCGGCCACCCCCTTCCTTTTCTTATATTCCCCCATATTGTTTGTTTGTTAAGCTATCTTGTATTTTTTTGGGGCAATATTCATCATCTTGTTTATGTCATGTTATTTTTACTAACATTATGACTAACTGTTGTTTGTTTATTTCTCTTTGTTTAGGTTTATTTTTCTTGGTATTTTGTTTATTTATTTGTTTGCTTGTTTTCATGTTTGTTTTCTTTCATGTTGTGCATTGATTCATCTATGTGCATTCATTAGGTGATTCCTTATGAAATATTATTAAATCCATCCATATTCATACATTAACATTATCATCATGGTTTTTATCATTGGTTTATTATTATTTTCTTGAGTATTAGATTAGGAGTCAGTCCTTATGCATATTTTGGCCAAGTCTTCATGATGTTCTATCATGATGTCTACCATCACTTGCTCTAGCAAAAACCATCTTGAAGAAGTCTCATCGATAATGAAGTAATGATATCTCCTTGGCACTAGCATCAACAAAATTCATGATCTAATCCAAATCATATCCTCAATAGAGTAATCAAAAAATGAAATAATTTTCATCCTTTCTAGTTTGGATGAGCATTTCCCTACTAACACATTGCCTGATTCATCTTTATATTCTATATCAATTTACCATTCATCATTTTCCATCATCATATTTACCACTATCAAGATACAATTCTTATAACCATCTTTGGGCAAATCATTGTATACCATCTAACTTATTTTCCATAATTGAGGTGTAATTATTATAACTATATTTAGGTAAATCATTATACACCTTCCCACTTGCATTACCAATGATTCCAACCGACTTTGATAAAATAATTATATTTATACCGATTTAAGGGTTAATGATTATAACTGCCTTTGGGTAAATCATTCACTTTATTCTATCCAACTAGGGCATGTTTTTATCTTACCAATCATTATAGCTACCTTTTGATAAATCATTATTTTCCTTTTAATTTATTATAAACACCTTTGGGAAAATTAGTCTCTTATCACCCTAAGCCTTTTTCAATGATTCTAACCACCTTTGGGTAAATCAACACCCTTTTTATATCCCACCTATTGGCAAATCATATTGTTTGTCTGTTCTAATTTGGATAGGTCCATATGCCACTGATTATAACCACCTGTGGGAAAATCAATCCCTTCCACCCCATCATTTTCATTTGTTTGGTCTACTTGTTTCCTTATTTTGAAGGATCATTTGCCAACCCCTTTGCTAATTGCTCCCTTGAGGGGGTACCCTAGATTTCATCCATTACAATTGAATTCGTAAGCATATAAGACCTTTTCAATCTTCAAGAAGATGTTACTATGCTTACAGTTTGCAACACCTTCCCAAATAAGAGCAAATTGTAGACACCTAAAATTGGCCACCAATGGCTTCATACTAGACTTTAGACCAATTTTTACCAAACTTTGTAAATCTATCCTAAGAATCACTAAATCCCTCAAATTTGGCTTCATAAACATGAAATTTGACCTATAAATTAATTAAATGGGACAAATGCACACATCAATCAATTCAAATCTTGTAAAATGCTAAAATCCCTAAACAAAATTAATTAACATGCAAAACCTAATCAAATGTCTAAATTAAATTAATCCATGAGCAATTAATGAATTATTAAAAAATGAAATTCAAAAATCATTAATATCTTAGGAATTCATAATTACCTTTTTATGAGTTGTCAAATATCTAAAAATATCTTAACAAGTCTATTCATTGTTAATCATAACCATTCAACACCTTTTAACTCCAATGGGGTTAATTAACTCACTAAGGTTAGGTTTGAACCCATTCCAAGCTCTAACTACACTCTAACTCACCTTGAGTTGGGGTTAGTTCCTAAACTTATAAATACAAGCTTAGACCTCTTCATTTAGAGAGCTTGGACATAGTAATGTTATAATATTGGTTTTATGATAAGATTGAAATCTATGGAGTTATAATGCCAAAATTGTGAATCACAAGCCAAGCCATCAAGTCATGAAGCTACACCAAGAAAGCATGAGACAAACTATAGTGCCAAAGAGAGAAGGAGATAACCAAGCTCTATTACCATAGACTTCTTGAGCACAATCCAAGCAAGACAATGAAGATATCTTTTGGAGCATTCAAGGAAGGTAAGAAAGTTTGTTTTTATTACATTTTAGTTGTTCTTTGTTAATTGGTTTTCTTCACTAAGTTCCCCCTATGATCTAGGCATGGAGGTTTTGTGTTTTGTTAGTGTATTTTTAATTTCATTATTTTAAAGGAAACTAACACTTGATCTAACCTCCCCTCCATCATCAAATTCCTAGCATCACAGACCTAACCAAGGGATCTCTTACCATAATAAAATCACTAGGGAGGTTCCAAGTCCTCTAGTTAAGAAAAACTATACAATAATTATAGCTAGGTCCTATGTTTTAATATTCACAAAAGTATATTGACATGTAAAATAAAATCATAATCTAGTTCTCACCAAATCTTGTGGAACAAATGGGGGTTAGTAAACATAAAAGTAAACATGCATAAGAGAATACTATTTAAGCTCTGTATAGGTAAAACCCTAATGCATGGAGAGAGCAATATTTAAAAACCCATTACTTATGTTACTTCTATTTGCTAAAATAGATGAGTAAATCTAAAGATACTTACCTTGAAGATGAACCCATCGAGACTCAATATCTCCTTTGACCAAAGGTGTTTTACAAGAGGTTGTTTTGATTTATAAGGATAACTAAAAAAGGCTTAAGCATCCAAGACTTTTCCATAAGACAATATTCTTCTCCAAATAGAAACCCTAAGCTATAATTCCTTAAGTAAAATGATAGAATATCATATTTTAAATAAGCATAAATGAATAATTAACTCTTATTGTCTCTCTAAGAAATGATGAAATGAATGTGCATATATAGTTGAATCTCACCCTAAATGTTTTTGAAAGTTTAGACAATAGGGTCAACCCAATCAACTATGTATTGTTATTGATAAAAACCAATTAAGTCTTACTCTCGATCGACTAGGGGCCGACATAGACTCTAAATGAGTTTTATCAATTAGAATACAGGGTTGATGGGGCTAACAATGTAACATAAACCATTAGAAAGGGTTTTAGGCTTAGAAAGGGGTTAATAAAAGTGAAAAATGACTAGAAGAGGGTGTAAAAGATGATGCAAAGCTTATGAGAGTGTTTTAGGAGAAGGTTATGTAGATAATAAGTGGTAGTATAGGGACAACAATCCTATAAAGCACTAATGGTCTACTCAACTCTTTCTTGGTACACCCCTTAAGGCATGCACTTAGGGAGATTGAAACTCAATGGGTTCCTACAAGATATAAAGTATAAGTAATTAATAAAGTTTGAAAATATTATGTGTATATATATTCCCCACTCAAAGCTTAGCATGTATCACTTAGGTACATCAGGGGGTGGTGCTTCGAGAAAATAACATAACAACACATAATACTGAAGATAAAAAATTATAGTATTTTAAAGCATAAAATATCTCAAGGTAAATGACTGAAAATGAAATAAAAATAATGCATGCATACCTTGACTTACCTTTATCATGGGATGTTTTTTTGATGTGTTTGTAGTTTTGATTCTGGAGGGTGCATATATTGCTTTCAATAAACCCAAGGATACAAAACTAAAGAGCAAAAAAACAAACAAACATAGGAAAGCTAAGATAACTGATGTGGTGTAGACAAGGCATACTTATAAATTTGGTAATCTAGGGTGACAAATGCTAAGTTAGGACAAAATAACCAAGTCAAAGAGTAAATCAGGTAACCAAAAATCCAAGGCCACTAAAGATTGAAAAACTCAAATAAGTAAACCTTAAGTAAGAAAGACAAACTCACCAAATCAAACCAATGATACATGTCAAAAATGGTGATCAAACATCAATTTGAAAGCATTAAAAATCCTTACTTAAACAAAAATGGATAAGAAAAATGGTAAAATAACATTGATGAGTGAGCAGTAACAATCTTTACTCAATCATCAATGGAAAAAGTACATAAAAAGGAAAACAACATTGGTGAGTGAGAAATAACAAGCTAACCTCACTCAATAATGGAAAAAGTAATAAAAAGGGAGAAATAAACATAAGTATCCAAAAAAGAAGGTAAAACATTGAAAAATAGTAAAATAAAGCAAGGCAATTCTAGAAATGTAACATCCATGGTATAAAGAAAGTAATCCCTAGTCACTCTAACATATTATTTTGTTCTAAAGATAGATAAAACTAAAACAAAGTAGTGCTAGCATGTTTTGAAGATGTGAAAAAGATGGAATATAGAATAAATGGAAAAATATATTTAGAATCACAGTTGCCTATCAAGTGGGGAATGAAATAGGTGGAGGGGAAAAAGAAGGAAAGATCAAGGTATAGAAATTCTTTATCAAAGTCAAGACACTTGAATTAGGTTTTTCAAAACAAGAGGACCTTTGACATTAAGGACTCTAAATAGCATCTAGCCACATAAATCTTAGGTCAAAAAATGATGTGTGAAGATCATTCCATGAAGGCTATATGCATAAAAAGTAAAATGGACCTACCTTACCATAATGTGTTTCCCATTATTTAGGACCCCTCATGGAGTCATCAGTCTATTGCAAGGATTAGGTACTTATGTGAAAAATTAGGTAGCACCATAGATTTTTTTTTGAATTATCCTATTCCAATCTACTGGCCTATCGTAACCCAATAGAACTCAGCTCTATCATGAGACCAACTATGGAGTTTGAGCTTTTATTAGAGATAAGAGATGTGTTATTAATCACATATTTTGGTGTTATTTTGAATTTTGAATTTGTATATTGCCTTTTATATCATTTCCTTTTGTTTCAAATGATTTGGTTTTTAAAAAATTTGATGTATTTTTCTATTCCTCCTCCATACGGATTTAGAGAATGAAACATAAGTGATAAAGATGACTATCATTTGAAAAAATTTAAATTGGTTACTAAAAAAAAAGAAATTAGAGAGCATGATGTCTAAGTTTCTTGTTAATTTAGGTTAAATAAAAGTACTATCTTGACTTTGACCTTGGTTTATCTAGAGTGGAATGAAAGGAAGGGAAATCAAAAGGAATAGAACATGAAATAATTTCAATGACTTCAAATCATAAAAAATGTGATAAAGGGTGAAAAAGGGATACAATGATAGTGAAATGTGATTTCTTATCATAAGAATGGGTGAAGTGTAGGAAAACATGCTAATACTTTATTGTTATGCAAATTTTATCTATTAAAGAAATAAAAAGATAAAACTGAGAACAAGAAATCATAAACTTGTAACCATTGCTAAAAAATTCTAGAAAAAGAATACTAAATTAAAGATGGTGATTTTATGAGGAAGACCTGGTCATATACATGGTTTTACACTGTAACTCATAAAATAAAAACCCAAGAGGGTGCACAAAACATGCGAAAGATAAAGGAAAAAGATGGTATTTATGAGGAAGGCATGGTCCTATCCTTGGTCTTACACTACAAATCATAAAATAAAAACCCAAGGGGTGAAAAAATTATTGGAAAGTAAGGAAACAATGATAACAAAAAGAAATCACAAGGAATATTGGGTCATATTCATAGTTTTACAATGTAACTCATGAGAAAAGAGAAACCAAAGGACCAAAGAGAAGGAACTAAGGTTTGTCGAAAGAGAAATTGTTGCAAAGGCTAAGACCCTTGTAGATATCCTAAAAAGAGTGTTATAAGGATATCATATAGAAAGTATGAAAATAAAGGAAATATCTAAGCAAAATACTTCTTTAAAATTTATGCATTGGTGAGCTCTTTGAAAACATGGCCTTCATTAGTTTGAAGGTGATAGGTGTTAGGACCAAGTATGTCTTTTACTAAGTAAAGCCCCCACCATTTTTGGGTGTATTTGACTTATTTATCATGTGTGTATTCTAATTTAAGGACAAGACCACCAACATTAAAATTACAGACTTTAACCCTTTTATTGTGTTGTTTGGTGATGCAAGCCTTGTCTTGGTAGTTGTGTTGTAAAGCAAAAAGATGATGTTAATCAAGAAGATTGAGAGCATGAAGGTGAGTTTCATGTAATTATTCATCAAATATGATACCATGAAGAGAGATACAGAGAGAGGGAAGATCAACTTCTAAAAGGAGGACTGATTCAAAACCATAAACTAGTGAAAATGGGGATACCCCAATGGTAGTGCATATGCTAGTGCAATAGGCCCAAAGGGTGGGATATAGATGAAGATGCCAATCTGTGCAAGTTTCATAGATTATCTTTTGGAGAATTTTTTTGAGAATTTTATTAGTGGCCTCAACTTGGCCATTGCCTTATGGATGGTAGGGCATGGAAAATTTGTGATTAATTTTGAATTTAGCATAAAGTGATTTGATGTATTTATTTTTAAAATTACCATAATTATTAAAAATGATAGTATGAGGGATGCCAAAATAATAAATAATTTGATTGAGGATGAATTTATCAATTATGTTTCTAGTGACACTGATGAGAGGCATGTTGTTTGGTAAAATATTTTGTCAGGATCCTACTCCACCAATAAGAGTATATATGATTACCTCTTGTATTAGCAACTAAACATGGAATTTAACCAGAATGATAAGTAACTAGAAATATGAAACAACACAGGATATGAGAGACAATACACAATTATATTAATAATCACTCAGAAGAAAATACAATAAAGAAGATGCCACTTATTCTTCCACCTCTAAGGCTTGCCACACCTCAAGGACTTCTTCCCTCTCTCTCTTACAGTCCCAACACACAACTCCAATACAGAGTTGTTGTTCACCTCCACCAATTAGTAACAACGCTACCAGTACACCAAGTACACAATCATACTCCAAGTAGATCTCCCTTTCCTTGCTACCACCTGCAAATCAACAGACCTTACTTACCCTGTAGATATCTCTACACCCTGAAGAACCCGTGTCCTTGCCTCACCAAGTCCTTTTGATTCTTCAACTAGTACCCCGGTGGATCCTCTACCATAACTTGCACACCTACAACTCTCCAAGACCATACACACTCAGCACCCCTTTGGAACTAGGAGGAACACACCATGCTCTCTTCTCTCTGAAGGTGCTAATTTCTGCTCTCTTACTCTTTAGCACACTTTTACAATACAACCCATGAGTCTATTATATAGATCTCATGCATACAATAATTAGACCCTAATTAAAATAATTAGACACGCAACTCAAGACTATAATTAGCCTCTTAACATGCAAACACTCAGTTTGTTAACAAACTATTCATCAACTCGCAGTTCTAGAACCGCATAGGCGACCGACATCAGCCGATCCTAACTGATGTCGGTAGTTTCTTGTCTCTCCTCTAACTGACATTAGTTGGCCTGACTGATGCCGGTGTCTATGACACTTTAGCAACTCTTCTTGTTCACAACTTGGTGAAGCTTTTAACTCTACAACCTAACAATCTCCCACTTGGAGATAAATAGTTGCACCTATCCCTGTACCTGTACCTTCATCTAATTCATTTCCTAGCTTGTATCCCTCTTCAAGATCAATCCTAAAGACCAACCACCACATAACCTGTGATGCTACACCTATCATCCAAGTAACCTGCCACATCCAAACCTACAAACCTATGTAGTGAAGACCTTGACCCTGCATAACATGAATCCCTACTACTAGTCCCTCTCAAATACCTGAGAATCCACCTTCCCTGAATTGGTTCCAAACTCTTTGATAACTCCCACTGCTTGTGAAAACTCAGGTCTACACCAAACCTCATGTGATTTCAAACACTATTCTAAGCTCTGCTTGAACTGTCCAGCCCTTGGTGTGCTTACCGATTCTACATCCTACATCTTGAACCTCACCAACACCTTCTTCACATTAGCTCCCACTGGAGACAAAATCTCCATGACTCTTATGCCAAAGAATTTTGCTACTCCAAATTCTTCATGACATACCTCTGAACTAACTTTACCTTTAGCTCAAAAAACTCCCTGCATGTGTAACCCTGCAACAAGCAACCACACCACATATAGTAACAAGACAATGTCATGACTCATCATCTACCTGGTAAAGACAAACACAATGGTTACACTAACATTGACTGAAGCCCTACTTTGTCATCCACCTGTCAAAACCTGTACCACTGTCTTGCAGCTTCCTCAAGACCATATACCTTGGCCTTCCATCTCACATATCCATCCACTCTCTTCTTTAACTTGGGAATCCATCCGTCTTTCAGTGCTTTCTTCCAGCTGACAACTCCACCAACAAACACCTATTTGGTTCTTCTCCAAGGACTCTCACTCCTTATCCATGTCAAGCTCCCACTATATATAGATTCTACTTGCATTGCCTCTTCACATCTTCCTAGTTCTCAACCATCAATAAGCAACTAGTAAGAAGGTGAACAACGAATATGAGGTCCACTTACCATTTCAATCCTCTATATGGGCATTTGAGACTCCTTGACAGCTTGTTGTCTATCCAATATCTGTTCTAGTGACCAATCTCAGCCATCTCCCAATCTACACCCAACTGACGTCGGTTTCCTGCAACTAACCCTATCTACCAACGTTGGTTCCCTAACCAACACCGGTGTACCTTCTGCCAATGTCAATTCCTATATGACTGATGTCAATTCTTGCTACCTAACACCACCGACTCTACTGATCTGTACATGACCAACATTGGTGCCTATCTATTCGATGTCGGTTCCTCCTGACCGACGTTAGTACCTATGTTCACCTGTGAGTGATGAATTTTTACTTGCAAGCTCCTTTTGGGTTAAAACCCTATTCAAATTAACATAGCCCTACTCAGAATAATTCAGTCCCCTCAGCTAATCTCTATCTTTCATCTCCTCCATGAACACCAAGGCTTTCCAGTTCTTAAGTTTATCAAAGATATCTGTCTTCCATTTAAGAACATGCATTCCCCTCCTACATATGTGACCAAGCCTACAAAGCCACATCTCTGCAATAGAAGGTGAATCAGTAATATATGTAGATAGATAAAGGATACCTACTTTCTTACCACTGTCTAATTCAAGTGCATCCACTGTGAGAGTTATTGTGCATCTCCCATCACCCAACTTTCCTAAAGAAATTAGACTCATCTCCAAGACTAGGACTTCCATGACCTCCTTCAACACCCGTGTGTTATCCATCTACAATTTTAGCTTCACTTCCCCTTCATCAATAATCTGACAAGGCTCACCAACCCCTAAATAAATCTCTCCAAAGTCTCCAAAGACATACCCATGAAAAGATGCTCTATTTTGAGCTGCATGGAAAGAGGTAACAGAATCTGTAAACCAAGATTCTACTTTATCCAAAGCACCCTATGCAACAACACCTGCAACATCTACTTCTACACACTAATCTTCTACCAACCAACAATCTTCCTTTACCTGCTCTTTCTTTCCATCAATCAGACCATTCATGTTATTCAGTTTCTCCATTTGTAGCTTACTTTCTTCTGCCATTGCTATACTCCCACTCAATCTGAAATCGCTGAGAGTGACCTATAATCAAACAAACACTAACCAGATCTGAAACCACCTGTTAGTCAACCCAACCAAAAGTTCTGATACCACTTGTTGGTATCAACTCTTGAACCTACAACCAGGCTCTGATACCAACTGTCAGGATCCTACTCCACCAATAAGAGTATATATGATTACCTCTTGTATTAGCAACTAAACATGGAATTTAACCAGAATGATAAGTAACTAGAAATATGAAACAACATAGGATATGAGAGACAATACACAATTGTATTAATAATCACTTAGAAGAAAATACAATAAAGAAGATGCCGCTTTTTCTTCCACCTCTAAGGCTTGCCACACCTCAAGGACTTCTTCCCTCTCTCTCTTACGGTCCCAACACACAACTCTAATACAAAGTTATTGTTCACCTCCACCAGTCAGTAACAACACTGCCAGTACACAACCGTACTCCAAGTAGATCTCCCTTTCCTTGCTGCCACCTGCAAATCAACAGACCTTACTTACCCTGTAGATATCTCTACACCTTGAAGAACCCTTGTCCTTGCCTCACCAAGTCCTTATGATTCTTCAACCAGTACCCTGGTGGATCTTCTACCAGAACTTGCACACCTACAACTCTCCAAGACCATACACACTCAGCACCCCTTTGGAACTAGGAGGAACACACCATGCTCTCTTCTCTATGAAGGAGCTAATTTTTGCTCTCTTACTCTCTAGCACACTTTTACAATACAGCCCATGAGTTTATTATATAGATATCATGCATATAATAATTAGACCCTAATTACAATAATTAGACACGTAACTCAAGACTATAATTAGCCTCTTAACATGCAAACACTCAATTCGTTAACAAACTATTCATCAACTCGCAATTTTGGAACTGCACAGGCGACCAACGTCGGTCCCTGTTTGCCTAGAGGTGACTGATATCAGCCGATCCTAACCAATGTTAGCAGCTTCTTGTCTCTCCTCTGATTGACATCGATTGGCCTGACTGACACCGGTGTCTGTGACACTTCAGTAACTCCTCCTATTCGCAACCTGGTGAAGCTTTTAACTCCACAACCTAACATATTTGGTATCCATGATGATAAAGACCTACCCATCTTGTGATCTAGGTAGTTTACCTATGATACCTAATCCCCACATTGAGAATGTCCAGAGAGAATCCATAGTTTAGATCTCAGCTAGAGGTTAGTGGATTATATCATCATGAAGTTGGTAGGGATTACACTTTTTAGTGAACTCGATGGCATCCTTTTCAATAGTAGGCTAAAAATAACCCATGCATAAGCATTTGCATGTTGTAACATGTTTTCTACAGTGACCATTACAAATGCCCCAATGTGCTTGTTCAAGGAGAGGAAGAACCTATTTTTTCATGACATGATAGAGCAGGGTAAGTTTAATGTTGTGATAATAAAATATGTTATATCAAAAGACATATTTGAAATCTTGTTTAAAAATGCAAGTCTTTTCATAGGAATTCATGTTTGAAAGATAGGTTTGATGCTAAGAGAATTGAGTGATGTACTTGTATCACGGGTTCTATTGAATGGTGAGAACTTCAATATGATAGATAAATGAATTTGGTGGTTGAATGGAAGATGGGGAATTTATTATTTGGATAAAAAAGGTATAATCAATAAGAACTTGGTAGATGAAAAAGAGATGCTAAAAAATCAAGTGAATCAATGATATAATTTTGATCTTGATAGAGGGGATTGATGGTAAAATAAGTGAATTATTTGGCAAGGTAGTGATTATTTGATGATAAAAAATAATGTTTTCACTTTTGCATTGATAATCACCATTAACCTATCGGCAAATGAATTGGGAGTCACCCAAAGCATGAAAATATGTGATGTCTAAATCAATTGCCACTCTCATGCCTAGTATTAATGCTTCATATTATGCCATATTATTAGTAACATCAAATGTAAGGCAAAATTACAAAGGGATAATTTTACCAAGAAGACTAGTAAGGATACAACCTTCCCCATCTCCTTGAAGGATTTTGGTGTCATCAAAATGAAGGGTGAAAGCATCTTTGTGTAAATCAATGTTGATTTCAAGTATTTATTAGATGACTACTTTAGATTTACTAATATCAATAAGGATAGATGACTTTTCTAGATTACTTGATTCAAGATCAATAGTGAAATTATGGAAGTAATCTTTAAGAGATATAACTTGATTAATCTCTAGGAAGTCTATCTTAAAGGTGGTCGATAGAAGGTATAGGAGCTACTACGAGTTGGTCAATAATGGTTAATCCTTTCATAACTTTTTACATAATAATGTGGGGATAAAATTACATTATAAGGACCATTCACTTGACAATTTTGTCTCCAAGAAGAAAGGCTTTAGAGAAAAAGTGACAGAGTGGATTATAATGAATGATAACATAGGTTATTTGATAAATCATATAATTACAAATATTAAAGGATGATCATAAGAAGGTGGATGAAGGGTGGGTGGATGAAGTAATTTTTTTTTCATATTGTCAAATGCTTTCTGATAAGCATCTATACATTTGAAAGCATTACCTTTCTTTAGAAGAGAGTTAATAGATAATATGTGGTAAGCCATTTTAGGGAAAAATCATCTTATTTACCTAAGATTACCAAGGTAAGTGCGAATATATGGAATGTAATGAGGGATAGGCATGTTGACAATAGCATTGATCTTAATAAGATCAACATCAATACCACAAAGAGAGACTAAGAAACCTAAAAAATTTCTAGATGTGACTCCAAAGACACATTTATATGGGTATAGTCTAACTTTATATTTGATGAGATGATAAAAAATGATAGCAAGATTAGAAAGATGAATTTTGCAGATTTTAGTTTGGAAATGAGGTCATCCACATAGGTATCCACAATCTTATGGATAAGTTCATGTAAAATGTGGGTCATATATTTGTGATAAGTGGCTCCCACATTTTTAAGACTGAAGAGAATTTTAACATAACAATAGGTGCCTTATTCCTTGGTGAAAGTTTTTTTATGTTGATCTTTAGCGGCAATGTGAATTTGATTATTAAAAAAAACCATCCATAAGGGATAACATTTCATATCCAGTGGTGGACTCGATGATGGAATCTATAAAAGGTAAATGAAATTTATCCTTGGCACAAGAAATAATAAGGTTACAAAAATTGATACAAATGCAAATGACCATGGTAACATTTTTACAAAAAGGAACAATGTTTGAGACCCATTCTGAATATTCTGTAAGATTTATAAATTTATCATCGATAAGTTTAATGATTTCTTTATGACATAAATTAGAAACTTTGGGTGGAAATTTCCACTATTTTTGTCACAAGGGTTTGGCATCAGGATAAGTGATGATGTTAGGCACCATGATACTAAGATAAATGACAGGCATGTCCTCATAATACCAAGTGAAAGTCTCATGATATTTATCAAATAATAAGCTAAATTTATCATGTTTAATTAGTGTAAGTCTTCTAGAGATTATAATTGATCAAGGGCATGATGGGGTACCATATTTGATGCATAGCATTTCCATCTTGGAAATGATATAACACGTTAGGTAGAGAGGAAATTGGATATGTTTTAGGATTATTGCTAGTGATGAAGTTATTAAAATAAGGGGATTTCTTTTTGAAATTACTAGGTTTATGGTGTTTCTAAGGAAGTTGAGGTTCTTGATCATGGAGCAATTCAAAAATGGCTTTATCACTAGGAAAAGTGGGAAGAAGGCCATAATACTCCACATCTACTCCTAAATTAATAGTTTTTTTATCATGGTAGGCATATTCAAAATGTATTTGACATACATTTGTGGCCTTTACATTGAGGGTGATCTCAGGAGTAGGTGGAACTGAAGAATAAGGTTGACCTGATTTAATTGGTGTATCATTGTCATTGTTTATAGGGAGATGATTTGAGAGAATGAATGGTTTGGTAGGAAGTTTATTAGCCATGTTAATCAAATGATGTTGTAGTTACATCATTTGGGAGGTGTTATATGTTTTCATTATGTTCATTTGTTGCACTATCTATGCAAGAATCTAAGTGGTATCAACTGGTGTATTGGTGTTTGTAGGAAGACTTCCTAAACTGGTATTAGAGGGAGCATTATTAGATGATGGATTATTTGTGGGGTTATTGGATAGACTTGTGTTAATTAACCCCACATTATGGTGAGATGTTTGAATATGGGAATTATTTTGATAGGTATGAAAAGCATCTAATCCACCAATCTCATCTTGTGGAGTGATTTGAACCATTTTCCAATCTAAAGATGAGGGAGGAGAATAAGTACTCTAAGAGTGAGGATCCTCTTAGGAGTTAAAGAGAGGAAGAAAAGAGCACCCTATATAATTTCTAAATGGATTCAAGTTATCCAAGAAAATTTTGATAGGGGATTTCATGATGCTTGATGAAAGGATCTGAGATTAGAAAACAAGAGTGAAAAATAGGGATAGAGTTAGCCAAACAAAGATCAAGGTTGGATAATAGGTATAGAGTCGACTGGGTCAGTAGAGTTCTATAAATAAACTTCACTTAATAGAGGGATAAGGAGACATATTTGTATAGGTCAACTATGTACTAATAAACAAGGAACTGAACAAGAAGATAAGGATACACAATTAGATAAGTTGATTGTGTACTGCAAGCAAGAAGCTAAACAGTTTCTAAGATACTGTATTGACCAAAATGTTAGTGTTTTGAAATAGAGAATTTTTTTGAAAGATAAATTGAAGCAAAATAAAATGAAGCACATAATCAATTGGATCAATATGATTGATGCAATTGTAACACACAACACAAACCTTATACCAATATTGGTCAATCTAAGTTCTATAATAGAACATATAATGATCAAAGAGTAAACAACAACTAAAAAGTAAATGTTGATTGACTAGTCATTCTAAGTGTTATTAAGTTATAATAAAGTTTAATTTTAATTTAATAAGGATATTGGATGAAATAAGGAACTAAAAATTAATCTAAGGTTGGTTTTTAGATGTTTGGATTGAAAGGGATCTGTATTGGAAATGGTATTGGCTTGGCATTGGGGCCTACCACCTCACTTCACAATCTCAAAGTGATAAGGGTGTCAGGTCCTTTTCCAATATATATCATCAACCACATATATATACTTGTCTATAAAACCAAGTTAGCTTATCTCTTGGTGATGAAATCTAAGTAGGTAGTTGTTGGGAAGACAAATGCTTAATGTTTTTTGAATGAAAATTGATTTGATAGTGTGTGCAAAAGAGAAAAATAGTGTGAATAAAATGGTAATTTTAAAAACCACCTATTTAATCTATATGAGTTACTCTAAACATTAAAACAACTAAAAAGGAATGGTAAATTAATTACTAGCAACTAAAGGCTAATTCCTTGATTGAGAATGGTATAGAGTTGGTTTAAACAATATTCTATACAAATAGTGCAAAATAGAGTCGACTAGGTCTATACTATACTACAAAATCAATATCTATAAGAACAAATTCAAATAACTCATCTATAAATTCTAAATGGAAGATATACTAAAAAATGGTGTCGAACATGTTGACCCAATTGACTATAGGGCTGCAATTTTATAGACAAAAAACTTGTGAAAAATAGTACTAAAAGGACTAAAATGAAAGAGAGAGAAAGGAAGGAAACTTTATGGGTATTAATATGTTTTAGATTGAAAAATTTTATGTTGTGATGTTCAAATGTTGTTTCAAAATTTTGTTGAGTCAATTTATTTGACCAATTTTGTAAAACCATGTATGTTGAATAAGAAATGATGAACAAAGTTGACTAGTTCAAATATGTTTGTAGACCTGTATGTTGACAAAATAAAATAGCAAGCAGAGTCAATTGGTTTGACTATGTATGTGAATCTAGAACTGAAGAGGAATACTATGCTAAACTATTTAATCTAGTAACTTATATTTGGTGAAGATTTGTATAGACATAATAGGGTCATTTTGGAGCAATTGTGTGTTAAACCTACACATAGAGAGTTATAACTATACTGACTGGTTCAATATAATACTAAAAAAATATAAAAATATAATATGATGAAAAAATGATGGCATGAAAGAAAACCTACAAGGGTTTAATTCATGTTGGGTTTACCAAAATGTATAAAAAGGGAAATGTAATTGATTTAAAAATCAATCCTATCTTGAATAAGATTAATCCTTCTTACACTTCTAATGTTGATACATTAGATATTCAGGGCCATGACCAAGATAGATTCACTAGACCTAACCAAGGGATCTCTTACTACAATAAAATCACTAAGAAGGGTTCCAAAGCCTCAAGTCAAGCAAACTATGAAATAACCCTAGTTAGGTCCTATGTTTTCATATTCATAAAAGTATAATGACAAGTAAATTAAAACCCTAATCTAATGCTCACCAAATCTTGTGGCATAAATGGGGGTTATTAAACATAAAAGTAATTATACATAAGAGAATCTTATTTAAGCCATGTATAGATAAAACCCTAAGCATGGAGAGAGAAATATATTCAAAATCCATTACTTATGTTACTTTTATCTACCAAAATAGAGGAGTAAAGTTAGAGATACTTACATTGAAGATGAACCCATCAAGCCTCAATATTTCCCTTAGAGAAAGGTGATTTGAAAGAGGTTTTTTTGGTTTGTAAGGATCATTAGGAAAGTCCTAAATATTCAAGACTTTTCCACAAGACAAGATTCTTCTCCAAGTAGAAACCTTAAGCTATAACTCTTCAAGTAGAACGGCAGAAGAGTAGATTGTAAAGAAGCACAAATGAATAATTAGCTCTTGTTGTCTCTATAAGAAATAGAGAAATGAATGAATATATATATATATATATATATATATATATATATATGAATATAAACCTAAACCTTTTGAAAATTTTAACTGACAAGGGTGTCCCAATCGACTCTATATT
Source organism: Torreya grandis (assembly GCA_037957365.1). Taxonomy (NCBI): domain Eukaryota; kingdom Viridiplantae; phylum Streptophyta; class Pinopsida; order Cupressales; family Taxaceae; genus Torreya; species Torreya grandis. Next base: position 783,723 of record JARHVA010002390.1, on the reverse strand, counting down.
ATTATTGATAAAAAATAATTAGGTCTTGGTCTAGGTTGACCAGGGGTTGACATAGATCCAAAATGAGTTTTATCAATTAGAGTACATGGTTTATGGGTCTAATAGTGTAACATAAACTAGTGGAAAGGTTTTAAGGCTTAGGAAGGGGTTAATAAAAGTGAAAAATGACTATAAGATGATACAAAAGAGGAAGAAAATCTTAGGGTAGTGTGTTAGGAAAAGGTTATATATATAATAAGTGGTAGTTTAAGGACAATAATCTTGTGAAGCATTAATGATCTACCCACCCCTTTCCTAGTGCACCCCTTAAGGCATGCATTTAGAGAGATTGAGACTCAATGGGTTTTTACAAGAGAGAAAACATTAATAATTGATAAATTTTGAAAATATTATGTCTATATAGTAATCATGTGCAGTCAATGTCTATAGATTGAAAATTTTAATCTTAAATTATTATTTTTTAATTTTAAAATAAAAAGGGTTAGAGTATACCTATGTGTTGGTGAAAAACATGTTGCCCTTAAATTTTTTTGGAGATTATGTTTCTTTGTTGAAGTTTTAGAGAAAATTTTACTAAATCAGATGGAGAGTTGGGGTGATTATGCCCCAAATTTGTGTAACATGCATTTTCTTGGGTTAGGGAAGTAACATTCCCCAAACCTCATAAATGTGATAAGTCCAAAATGTACTAACCCAAATAAATCTATAGGTAAAGAGAGAACCATTAGGATAGGTTTGTTTAAATAAAGTGAATTAACTACTATATATGGCTTATAGATTCAATTATATAAATTTGATGAAGTTTGATCGATGTAAACACAAAACATGATTAAAAATAAATGAATAATGTTCATGCCCCCATCATGAACATAGGTTTTATTATGTAGTTTCACTCAAAGTAGAATTAAATGCATGATCAAAAGTGAAATAACAATGTTCATACACCCATCATGAATGAATATCTGATAAGTGTGAGGTGGAATAACAACTATTTTCCATTCAACTGTAAATTATTTTATTATGTATATGCATGAACTAATATCATGCCTCTTGAATTTGAAAATGTGCACATGTTCATGAAAAAGTATTATGCCCCCTGAATATGTATTAACTTACATAGAATGTTATGTATTTATATGCTAAATTTGAGAACATATATCTCAAATGTATATGTATGTGGAAACCTATAATTCACAATCCTAAAAATTGTCTGCATATTCACCAAAGTGTCTATGAATATGTGCTCAAGTGTCTGTAAATTGAGTCCATATACATGGCACATTTCCCTATAACCTGTATCAATGTGCTAATATTTTTCATGTGTTTATACTAGCTATATGATATCTAAACCATTTTGAACCACTAAAATATATAATTTGATCTAATTTTATAACCATGAGGGCTTATGTATCTATGTAGATAATTTTTATGGAATATATATAATTTTAGTATTATACACTAGGAAAATAAAAACTTAGTCATCCCCCTTAGTTATGGACTTTTTTCATTTTTGCAAATCTCTCATCTGCTCTATCTTATCCCCATTCACTTATCTATTAGTTTGAATAGTATTATATTGATGACATAGGCCTTCTATCTTTTTTATAATGCTTAAAATGTACTTATCTGCCACCTCTAAAAGTTTTGAGCCTATACCTAATTTATTACTCCATGGACACTAATGTCTAGGATAGACACCAACACCAATGCTAGTGCCCTGCCCAGACATAAGTGTTTAACACCCTAATGTCATCCAACTTAAAAATGAAATGTATCTTAATGGTCAACCTAAGTGATTTAATGTGAGTTAATTTTCAAAAGGTATTGATATAAATACAATATCAACCCTCATTCATTCTTCACCTAGAAACATGTAAAAAATATCTAGTATTCATATTAAAGAACATTTAATTGAGTAAAGCTTCCCTATTTTATCTTATTTTCATACCAATCATAGGGACATCACATATATAAGTCTTAAGTAATAAAGAAGTATCCCAAGATCTCGATTTACCAAGTTATAAGCTAAGTCATTATTGTACTTGATTTATGTATACACATAATATTTTTAAACTTTTATCAAATACTAATGCTTTACATCTTATAAAAACCCATTGAGAATAAATCTCTCTAAGTGCACGCCCTAAGAAGTACAGTAGGAAAGGGGTAGGTAGATCATTGGTTCTTCATAAGATTATTCTCCCTTATTGCCACTTATTACCAATCTAACTAGCTCCTAAAAACCATTCCCTAAGCTATTAATCTTATTTTGCATACTCCTCTAGTCATTCTCCACCTTTTATCCCCCTTTTCCTAACCTTAAACCCTTTTTGAATATTCACTATACTAGGTCAACCCTATCAACTCTATATAATTTCAGCCTTAATTTCCTATACTAAGTTGACTGGGCTGACCTTGTACAATTTTGGGTAGAATTCACTTAGGGCCTAGGTCAACTCTTGGCTGATCTAGTGAATTCTTGTCCAAAATTATGCTAGGTTGACTAGGTCAACCTTGCCAATCAAAAATTTTATAAGGGCTTAGGGTTAAATCCACCTATATATACAAGATCATTTCATCATTATTACATAATCAATCGAGATTTATTATTCACTTACGCTTCTTTATAATCTGTTCTTCTACCATTCTTTTTGAGGAGTCTTAACTTAGGGTTTCTACATGAATAATATATTCTTGTGAATAAGTCTTGGATACTTTGGCCTTTCTTAGTGAATCTTTAAAAACCATAATAACCTAGCCCCTTTGGCTAAGGGAGAGATTGAGTTTCAATGGGTTTATCATTCAAGTAAGTATTCTCTAACTTTGCTCTTCTTTTTAGTAGATAGAAGTAGAATAAGTAATTGATTCAAATAATATTACTATTCTTATTCCATGTATTAAGGTCTTGCTCATACATAGCTTAATTGAGATTCTCTTATACATGTTTGTTTTGTTTACTAACTCCCCACTTTATTCCACAAGCTTTGGTGAGAACTAGATTAGGTTTCAATTTACTTATTATTAGTTTAGTGAATATAAAACATAGGGATCCCTTAGGTTTATTACATGATTATGCTTGACTAGAGGCTTTGAAACCCTCCTTAGCATGGTGAATTATGGTAAGAGATCCCCTAATCAGGTCTAGTGGATCTTCATCTTGGTCATGTTCCCAATTATCTAATGTGTCCCTGATCAAAAGTGTATGGTATGATCTATCTTCTTCAAGTTAAGATTGATTTATAGACATGGTGCATTTATTATTTCATACATTCTAGTGAACCCAACATGAATCTAACCCTTACAAGTTTTATTTCATGTTTTTTCATCATTTTATTTTTATATATTTATGATATTGGGTCGACATTGTCAATTCAACTCTAACCTCTATGCATAAGTTTAACACACAATTACATCAATACAAATTTATTTTATTTTTTTAGGTTTTTTATCAGGTACAGGCTACTAGGTCAACCTATTTGACACAATACCCTTTTACACATCTACTTCAGGCTACTAAGTTGACCCAATTGACTCTGTACATTCCTAGACTTCCAAAAAACATACTAGGTTGACCCTGTTGACATAGTACATTTTATAGGTTTCTAGTAAATAGGGAACTGAAAAGCTAGGTCAACTTAATTGACATAGTTGGTAGAATTTTCAAGTATAAATTAGGGTACTTCAATAATAATCTTATTTTTATCTGCATCCTCCAAACCACCAAGGTTCCTTTCTATCCTTCTCTATCATTTCTTTTATTCATTACAGTTCTATTTTTCATAGTTTACAGTATTTAAAACTACCCCTGTATAGTCAACTTGGTTGACCCTATTGACTAGTTATGTATTATGTATTATATCTAGAAAACTAGGTCGACACTATCAATGTAGTTATTTTCTAGACGCTTTCTTTTATAGTACAAAAATGACACTATCAACTCTATTCTATAATCTTTGCATACACTATCATTAGAATCAACATTGTATTGTGTTTCAAAGTTAGAATTAACACTTATATGTTGTTAATTAGCTTACATTTTCATTTCTTGTTACTTGCCTACTTAGAATAGATCACATAGTCTAATTAGGTGTTTTTTCAATATACCATTTAGTTTCACTATTTTCTCTTTTATGCACACACTACCAAATCACAAAATCTTAAAACACATTTTAATAATTGTCTACCCAAGGCCTAGCTACTTGGATTTCATCCCCAAGGGATAAGCCAACTTGGTTTTATGGCTAACTATAAACATGTGGTCAATGGTATATATTGGCTAATCACCTGATGCCCTTATCATTGTGGTGTGTGAAGTGAAGTGGTAGGCCCCAATACCAAACTAGTATCATTTCCAATACATATCCCTTTCAGCCTAAATGTCATGAAACCATCCTTAGATTAATTTCTAGTTCCTTGCTTACAAGCAACTTTTTGTCACATTTAAAATCATATTCTAATAATCTAACAACAATCAGGATGACCACTTAGATTTTTTCTTTCTAAGTTGATTGCTTGTTCTTTGCTCAATTGTATGTTGTATTGTAAAAACTTGCATTAGCCAATGTTGGTTCAAGGTTTTTTGTTGTGTGCCTCAATCAGATCAACCTCATTTTTCCAATTTATTATGTATCTCATTTCATTTCTTGCTTACAAAAGTACTTGTAAAAATTTTCCTATTTCATTACATAGTCATTCTGCTCGACACAGTCTCTTATAAAATATCTATTGTTTTATGTCTACTATACTAGGTCAACCCTATCAACTTTGTACACTTTTTTAGCTCCTATTTCCTATACTAGGTCGACCATGTTGACTCTATACACTTGTTCAACCTATTTTTCTAGTACTAGGTTGACTCTGTCAATGTATAGTTTTTAGACCCTATTTTTTATAATAGATCAACCCCATCAATTTTGTACCTTTTTCTACTTTCCCTATCTACTAACTGAATTCTCTATTTCTCTTTCTTACCATTTTATTCATTTCTCTCAAGTCATCATTAAGTCTATTATTAGAATCTTCTTGGACATCTTTAATCCATTTAGATATTATATGGGATGTTCATTTTTCCCTCTCTTTTCCTCCCAACAACACCATCACTCTTGGGGAACCTCTTCCCCTCCTTCATCCATGACCTATAACATGGTGAAAATAACACCTCAAGATGAAGTTAATGGGTCTGATCCTTTTTATACCTACCAAGATATCTCTCATCTTCAAAATATTCAAATTAATGTGGGAGCAATTGACACAAGTTTAATCAATAATCCCACTAATAATTTATCTTTTAATAACCCTCCCAATAAAACCAATTTGGGGAGTGTTCCTACCAAGACAAACCCACCTATTGATACAACTCAACTTATTACCCAAGCTATACAAAAAATGAACATAATGTAAAACTCTAACACTAATAAAATGATGTAACTCCAACATCATTTTATTAATATGGATAATCAACTTCCAACTATCCATCCTCAAGCATATCCCAATTTTATTCCTCCACCTATTAGAGATGCCTATGGCAATGTTATTTCTTAACACATAATGAATAATAAGATGCTTCAAACTATTCAAAATGAGCCTTTAGCTCCCTTTATTATGTCCATTGATATTGGTAATATATCTCCAACTATCAAGTATGATGGGACTAAAGATCCAACCTCATTTCATGAACTCTCACCTCTCGAGATAATTTTAGTTTATTCTTTAATAAATATCATGAGATTTTCACCTGGTCCTATGAGTACATGCCAAGTATTGACCCTATCATTATGGTGCATAATGTCATTAGTTATCCTAATGCTAAGCTTGTGCATCAAAAATAAAAGAAATTTCCACCTGAGGTTTTCACTTTATGTCACAAGGAGATCATTAAATTACTCAATGATAAGTTTATCAAACCAATGGACTATTCTGAATGGGTTTCTAACATAATTCCTATTCATAAAAAGGTCACTATGGTCATTCACATTTGTATTGATTTTTCCAATCTTTACCTCATTTGTCCCAAGGACAACTCCCCTTTACCTTCGATAGATGACATCATTGATTCCACATCTAGTTATAAAATGTTATCTCTTATAGATGGCATCTTGGGTTACAATCAGATCATATTGTCCCCAAGGACCAACATAAGACCACTTTCACCATGGAATGGGGCACCTATTGTTATGTTAAAATGCCTTTCAACCTAAAAAATACTAGATCTACTTACCAACGAGAAATACTCACATATTTCATGATATTATCCACAAAATTATGTAAACCTATATGGATAATCTCATTATTAAATCCAAAATTTGTAAGACTCATCTCTACAATCTTGCTATCATCTTTGACCATCTTCTTAAATACTAAGTCAGACTAAATCCTTACAAATGTGTCTTTGGTGTCATATCTAGAAAATTATTAGGATTCTTAGTTTCTCTTTATGGCATCGATGTTGACCTGGCTAAGATTAGTGCTATCATAAACATGCCCATTCCTCATTCCATTACTAACATTCATACTTAGGAAAACTTGGGGAAATTAGATGATTCGTCCCCAAAATGGCTTACCACATCCACTCCATAAATTATCTTATTAAGAAAGGTAATTCCTTAGAATAGATGAACCCTTGTTAATAATCTTTTTATAACATTAAAGAGTCATTGTTTCACCCATCTACACTTCGTCCTCTTTCCAATGATCAACCCTTGATCCTATACACTTTTTCCACACCTATATCAATTGGAGCAATGCTTTCCCAATAGGATGATACTGAAAAATAGTATGTTATCTACTACATTAGCTGAGGCCTCATCGATTATGAGAAACATTATACCAAAGTCAAACATGATTACCTTGCCATCTATTTCACCACTGAAAAGCTTTGATATTACATGTTATATTAGACCACTTATGTCATCTTTCATTATAACCCCCTTCATCACTTCTTCTCTAAAGCCTTTATTCCCAGAGATAGAATTGACAAATAGATGGTCATTCTTATAAAATTTGTTCTCTGAATCATAACTCAAAAAGCTATTAAAGGAAAAGTCATAGCTGAGCAACTTGATACTACTCTTATGTCAACTAACAATCACCTTCAAGATAATATTCTAGATGATAACATTCTCTATATTGAAGGTCTCAATCAAGATATTTCACTCAAATATTACTTTCATAACTTTAATGTTGATCTTGAAGCCAATAATTTTGATGAATCTTCTATTCCCCCTAATACTATTAAACCAAAAGTAGTTATCAAAGAGCTTCCTAAAATTAATGTCAATTGCATAAGGATACTTGGACCCTTCACTTTGATGGTGCTAAATGCATTCAAGGAGCTGGGGTAGGCTATATTCTTACCATTCTATTTGGAAAAACCATACCTTTAGCTTTTCACTTCACCTTTGATGTCACCAATAATATGGCCAAATACAAAGCTATAATCTTAGGCATGAGAATTGCTCTTTATTTAGACATTCAATACTTGCATGCCTTAGGTGACCCTCAGTTTATTTACCACCAAGTCAATGGTGATTACCAATGCCAAGCAAAAATCTTATTACCTATCATCAAATTACAGCTAAGTATTTCATCTCTTTCACTATTGAGCCTATCCTTAGAGATCAAAATTCCATTATTGATTCCCTAGCCTCTTTAGCTTCTCTCTTTCATCCACACCAAGTTATTTTTCACCCCACTTTTCTTATACAAATCAAAAAATCTCCATCCTCTAATCAACCACCAGATTCACTTATCTACCACATCAAGGCTATCATCATTTGATAAATCCCATGGTATAAATACATTATTAATTTTGTGGAACACCAAAATTATCCTCTTAACATAGACTCTCATTAAAAAACATGAATTTTTAAACAAGCTTTTAAATATGTATTTTAACACAACATCCTTTATTATTGTAATGTTGAAATTACCTTGCTCCATTGTGTTATGCAAGATGAGGTCCCTCCTCTTCTTTAACAAGCACATAGGGGAATTTGTATTGACCATTATAGCAGACATGCTACAATAATTTGTAGTGACCATTATAGTAGACATGTTATAGCCCAAAAATGCCTACATATGGGATATTTTTGGCCTACTCTTGAAAAATATGCCATAAACTTTACTAAAGCATGTACCCCTTGCAAAATTCATGATGACCTAATTTATTCACCTCCATTTGAGTTTCAAACTAGCAAATCTCATCGTCAACTTATCTCATCGTCAACTTATCTCGCTCGAAAGATGGGCATGTTTTTATCATCACAACTACCAAATATTTTACCAAATGGGTTAAATCCATTCCCCTTGTTAATGTCACTTGTAACACCATCACCAAATTAATTCTTAATTGAATCATTATTTTCTTTGGTGTTCACCATAATAGCATTTTAGATAATGGTGGTAACTTCAAAAATAAGGATGTCAAACAAATTTGTGCTAAATCCCAAATTAATAACAAATTTTCCATGCCTTATCATCTAAAATGCAATAGACAAGTTGATTTCACTAATAAAATTCTTAACAAAATTCTCCAAAAGATAATTCATGAAACGTACATGGATTAGCACATTCACATCTATCCTACTCTTTGGGCCTATCAGACTAGCATACATACTTCCACTGAGGCAACACCATTCTCTCTAGTCTATGGTTTTGACTCAATTCTTTCATTAGAAGTTGAGCCTACCTCTCTCTATATATCTCTTCTTGGTATCATTCCTAATGAATAATTACATAATGATCTCTTTCATGCTCTTGATCTCCTTGATGAACACCATCTTTCTGCTGTGTAACATTAATCACCAATACAAGGCCCATATTACCAAACAACTTAACAAACATGTTAAAATTTACAAATTTAATATTGGTGATATGGTCTTCAAATTAGATTATACCCATGATAAAGAAGGCAAATATCTCCAAAAATGGTGGGGTTCCTATTTAGTCAAAGATATTCTTGGTCCAAATACCTATCACATTCAAACTAATGAAGGCCATGTTTTCAAAGAGCCCACCAATGCACAATTTCTTAAAAAGTTTTTTTCTTAAATGTTTCCCTTCTTTTTCATGATTTTTATATGCTATCTAAAACATCTTTGTAGGTTACTTCCATGAGTCTGTCCCTCTACAATAGTTCTCTTTATTTACATACATTTAGTCCTTTTTTGATCTTTTGTTCTCTTTTCTCTCATGAGTTGCATTATAAAACTATGGATAGGACCTGATCTTCCTCAAAAATACCATATTTTACTTATCTCATTTACTTTTCTAACATGTTTTTTATCACCTTCATACGTTTATCTTTTATGATTTACACTTTAAGACCATGGATTGGACCTATCCTTATTCATAAAATTACCATCATGTTATTCCTTTTATAGAATGTGTTTTTAATCCTAGTTCACAACCTTAGCTTTTGCTTCTTTTGATAGATGGAATTTGCACAACAATCTTGCTCGCATGTTTTCATCCATTTCCCTCATTCTTATGATAAGGAATCACACTTTAATATCATTGAATCCCTTTTTCACCCTTGGTCACATTTTTTGTGGTTTGAATTAATTCAAATCATTTCATGTTTCATACTTCTTGATTTCCTTTCCTTTCACTTCTCATTAAATAAAATAAGGTCAAAGTCAAGATAACACTTTTATTTCACCTAGATTTAGAAGACTCTTAGACCCCATGCTCTTTGAATTTCCCTTTCTTAGTAACCAAGTCCCAAGTATTCAAATTAAAGTCATCTTTAACACCTATGTTTAGTTTTCCAAATCTGTATGGAGGAGGAATAGAAAAAAGCCATCAAGAGTTAAAATCCAAATCATTTGAAATAAAAGGCAATGATATAAAAAAGGCAACATACAAATCTCAAAAGTCAAAATCACATCAAAATATGTGATTATAAGCACATCTCCTATCTCTAATCAAAGTTCAAACTTCATATTTGGCCTCACAGAGAGCCGAGGTCCATTGGGGTGTGGTAGGCTAGTAGATTGGAATAGAATAATTTAATAACCTCTATGGTGCTACCTACTTTATCATGTAAGTACCCAATATTTGTAGTAGACTAATAACTCTATAAGGGGTCCTAAGGAATGGAAAACACATTGTGGTAAGGTGGTTCCATTTTAATTTTCATGCATATATCCTTCATGGGATGATCTATATACTTTATTTTTTGACCTAAGACTTGTGTGGCTAATAGAAGTTCTTCATAGTCCTTAAGGTCGATAGTCCTCTTATTTTGAAAAACCTAATTTAAGTGTCTTGATTTTGATAAAGAGATCCTTTACCTTGGTTTTTCCTTCATTATCCTCTCCACCCATTCAATTTCCCCCTTTGATAGGCAACTTGTGATTCCAAGTCTATTTTCCCTTCTCTACTTCACATATTAAAAACATGCTAGCACTACTTTATTTCAATTTTATCTATCCTTAGAGCAAAACAATATGTTTGAGTAACTATGGATTACTTTATTTCCACTATAGATTTACATTCCTAGACTTATCTTGCTTTGTTTTCCTTTTACCATTTGTTATTTGTTATATCACCTTTTTTTGGGCACTTGAGTCCATATTTCCTTTTTATGCACCTTTTTCCATTATTGAGTGAGACAAGGATTGTCACTGCTCACTCATCAGTATTGTTTAACCATTGTAATGAAATTACTTATATGTTCACATAGAATGATATTGTATCACACAAAATAAGTAAATATGAAAAATCACACAACAATAATTGATAGTAGAGCAAAATATTAGATAATATAGCAAAGTCATTTCAAGGGGGCAACCTCCACAATAATACACTAATAAAAGAATACTTAACATGATGATCAAATACTAACCACTACCTCCTATATATAATCTACTTATCCATGGTTATTCTATAGGCCAACCTAACTAAGAACATAGAGAAATGTAATAAGAATATAAAAACAGGTATGTAAGACATAATTTGGCCACACATATCCTAAGACATGCCAAAGGTAAAGGGCATAACATGCTCCTCTCCTTTAGAATAATGTTGTCCTTAATGTTGAGTCAACTCTAGATGTTACTACATAAAATAATCATCCTCCCAAGTAGTATCTTCATAGGGTAGATTCTTCCATTTGATCAAGTACTCCTTAATCGCTCGAGATCGTAACTTCTTAGTGTGTATTTGAAAGATCACCTCAAGATCAATAATAACTCTTCCTTCCTCCAATTATAGTAACTCAGTTTGGGTGGCCACTTTATGTCCAATGACTTTCTTTAGGCATGATACATGAAATACTAGATGTATGTCATTGGAGGAAGGAAACTCTAACTTGTAGGCCACACTACCAATTTTTTGAAAGATCTGATAAGGTCCATAATACTTAAAGGATAACTTGTTATCCTCTTTTTGTTGCTTCAAGGACATCTACTTATATGGTTGTAAGAATAAAAAACCTGATCACCAATGTTAAAGTGCCTCTCACTCCTATGTTGATCATCTTGTTGTTTCATGCAATTCTAGGTCATGACTAAATTTTCACACAAATTGGCAAGGACTTCCTATTGATGGTGAATATGTTCTTCAAATACATGAACCTTAGTATGGACCTTCAAGGCTGAAGTGATGGATAGTAGGTGGTATCCATATAGTTCCAAAAAAAGATACATTTTGAAATAACTATGAACAGAAGTATTATACCACCATTCAGTAAGTGGCAATCAATGAACCCATTTATCCTATTTATCAAAAACAAAACAATGGAGATATCCTTCTAGACATTTTTTTACTACCTTAGTTTGTCCAACTAATTGAGAATTATTTGATGAACTACGAGCCAACTGGGTGCCCAAATATGCAAATAACTTAGTCCAAAAATTACTAGCAAAGATGGGATCTTGATCACTAATAATGATTTTAGGGCTACCATGCAATTTCTAAATTATATTGAAAAAAGTAGAAGCTACTGTATTATCAAAAAATGGTTGTGATAAAAAACAAAAATGAGCATACTTACTGAGATGATCTACCACAACTATGATAACATTTTGACCATCAGATCTTGATAATCTTGTAATGAAATCCATAGACACCTCTTCCCGATGTTTGCTTGGGATGGATAAAGGTTGCAAAGAACATGGGGTTTTGATGGTTTCTCCTTTATTTTTTGGGTATATCATACATTCAACCACATATTTTTGGACATCCCCCTTGATTCCTTGCTAAAAAAAATCTTATTTGATTCTATGATAGGTTTTTAAAAATCTTGAATGACCCGCAATTGGAGTTGTATGAAGTTCTTAAAGGATTTTTTTTTTAAGAAGAGAATTCTTACATAGGTATAATATATCTTTATACCATAATGCATCACCCTTCAATGTGAATTTTTCAAATCCATGAAAACCTTACTGAAGATTTTGAATCAAATAATGGGTAGCATTATCCTTATCCCAAATTGATCATGCTTCCTTTATCTAATCTACCTATAGAATGGTCATAGCATATAGCAAGGCCTCAACTGATTCATCTTTCCTAGATAGTGCATATGCCACTACATTTTCTTTGTGTTTCTTGTAAACTATTTCAAAATCATAGCCTAACATCTTAGTTACCTATTTTTGTTGTTCTTCAGATGATAACCTTTGTTCTAAAAAATATTTGAGACTGTCATGATCGGTCTTTAGCTGAAAGTGACAACCCATCAAATAAGGCCTCCATTATTTGAATGCATGTAAATTGACCATAATTTCCTTATCATAAATGGGCTTGTGATAATTTTTACCCTTTATTTGATGAGTTTCAAATGCAAGTGGTTTTCCTTCTTGCATTGATTACATCACTCATACCATACCTAGATGCATCACATTCAACCACACAAGTTTTGGAAAAATCAGGAGTAGCCAACACTGGAGTGGTATACATCACCAATTTTAATTATTCAAATGTCCTGGTAGATGTATCAGTCCACTAAAAGGAGTCTTTATTCAACAAAGATGTGAGTGGGGTTGCAATGCTACCATAATTTTTGACAAACCTATGATAGTAACCAGTGAGCCCCAAAAATCCCCTTAGTTGCTTAAGTGTCTTAGGAATTGACCAATCCATCATTGCTTGGATTTTTTAAAGATCCACTTTTACTCATGTATGTGAAACTAGATGACCCAAATACTCAGCGTCACAAGCTCCAAAAGAACATTTGGAAGGTTTAGCATACAACTGATGTTATTCTAAAATTAATAGTATCTATTTCACATGGTGCAAATGGTCATCCTAATTTTTATGGTAATTGAGGATATCATCAAAAAATATCAAAACAAATTTTCTCAGCATTGGCCTAAAAATAGTATTCATCAAACTCTAAAAGGTAGATGGTACATTTGTTAGCCCAAAAGGCATAACCAAACACTCATAATGGCCCTCATGAGTCTTGAAATTCATCTCAATAGTGCCCAAAGTGGTGATCCACTATACTCCCAAAACAATGCCAGATCCCCCATAGGAATAGCAAACATAGAAGAATCCAACAAGTAGTCTCTCATGGCTAGCTTAATACTATGGCATTTTTTCAAGTAGCTAATAGTTCCACCATCTATAATCATGACCTAAAATTTTGGAGTAGAATAAATGAAATAGTTCAAGTGAGTAGCCAACTTATTGTTGATGAAGTTATGTGTGCTCCCAAAATCAATCAAAATAGTGACCGTTTATGTTTTTAGGAAACCCACCACCTTGAGATTTTGGAGAGTACTAATACCTAAAAGGGCATGATAATAAATAGTAGGCTAAGAGTCTTCAAATTTCTCCTTAAGACCTTCTTCATCCTCACCAAGTGCCTCATCATCATCGTCATCCTCATTGGCACCTTCCATGTAAAATAACTTCTTTTTAGCATAATGATGGTCTTTGCTCCATTTTCTATTACAACCATAATGCAACCCTTTGGCTCACTTCTCAATTTGTCAAGGTGTCATCCTGGTGGGTTGAGGATATGATGATGCTAGAAAGGTGTGATCATGATCAGTAGTGAAGGTTTTTCATTTGACCATCTCTTTTTCCTTACCATGCATGCCCATGGGATATCTTCTAATACATATGTTGGGTTAAACATTCAAACCTCAAATTGGATGCTATCTTTGAGACCACCCAAAAATAGATTAGTCAATTTTTTCTTAGTGCTGTCTTCCACTCATAAGGATAGATTTTGAAACTAATGAATATAATCCTTCACAGTTCCTGTTTGCCATAGTTTAGCTAATTGACTAAAGTAATTCTTAGATACATTATTTTGATAATGAGCCAATAACTCATCAGTGAAAATAAACCATATAATAGGAGTACCATTATTTTTCTTTTGAGCATATAACCAATGATACTAAATGAACTACTGAAGTTCCAGATATAGAGACACCATGATCACCTTCTGAGAACTAGGTGTTTGATGTAGTTCAAATAAATTATCAAGTTGGATAATCTAAGTGAGAGGATCCTTACCATCAAAATTATGCATGTCTACTTTGGGCAACATTAGTTTCATACCAGAATTGGAGTTGTTAGTGTTGAGAGGAGGACTGAATGCTGAAGTGGAGGGGTGGTTGACTATAACTGAGATAAAAGAGCAATCAATGAAGTAATGATCTAATTCAATTGATTGTGAATCCCATTAATCTCTCCATGCATCCCTAAAACATTAGTTTGAACTACCACAAAGTCATCATGTTGAGCCAAGCCTTTTATGTCAACTTGAAGTTCCAAATTCTAAGTTATCGACATAAGGAATCTTAAGAGTTTCTTGCCCCCCTTTTCATCCTCATGTAGAAGGACTGATCATATATAAAACTTAGGAAGGTTTTTTTCCCTAAAAAAAGTGTACCAAGGGATGGTACCATTGTGATCACCTCATTAAGATGAATCTAACAACTACCTTTATGTACTAGGGTAAAAAAATTTGGTATAAAAAAGTGTATCAATGGACTATATCATTGTGATCATTTTGTTGAAATTAATCCAATGACTACAAATGTGCAAGGCAAAAAAAAATCCAAACTTTAATTTTTTTTTATTTTTTTATTTTAAAGTGATTCGAACAATATTGTGCTAACAAAAAAAATTAATTCTTCTCAAATTATAAGTTAAGTTTTTTGCTCCTTTCCCTTATATAAGCCACACCTCACCCAATCCAAAAAAAATGACACAAAAAGCTTACCCAAATTGAAGCTTTGATACCACTTGTAATGAAATTACTTAAATGTTCATACAAAATAATTTTATATCACACAAAATAAACAAATATGAAAAATTATACAACAATAATTGATAACAAGGTAGAATACTAGATAATATAGCAAATCCAATTCAAGAGGGAAACCTCCACAATAATGTAATAATAATAGAATACTTAACTTGATGATTAAATACTAACTACCTCCTATATATAGTCTATTTAGCCATGGTTATTCCATAGACCGACCTAACTAAGAACATAGAGAAATGTAACAAGAATATAAAAATAGGTATTTAAGCCACAAATTGGCCACACATATCCCAAGACACACCAAAGTTTAAGGGTGTAGCAACCATTTTATTTTTTCTTTTACATTTAATATTTGATTATCATCCTATTGGGACCAACATACCCCCATTTTTGAAAATTGGGATCTTGAAGAAACCCTAAAGTTTGAACATTAAATATAGCATGTTATGATCATTTTTAGAATTTAAAGATCATCCACTTTGTTAAAAGCAGGATTACTTGGTTTTTTTTTCCTTTAATTTGGACTAACATCACTAATAAATAGTCTTTATTACTCTAGTTGTAAGTTCCATAGCATTTGTCCCTGAGAATTTCATGTTTGAAAACCCTAGATAAAGCCCTCAATTTAAATTTGAATGTTGGTGGGAACCAAATTGACGAGAACCCTTTTTAAAATCCATTTTTGGACCTAAAGATAAAGTTCATGTTTAAGCTTAGTCATGTTTTTCAACACAACTAAAACTTAACTTAAAATTCATTGTTCCTTTTTATTATTTTCCCCTTTAAAGTTCCTTTGTATGCCTAACTAGTTATTTGTTCCATAAGGTCCTTCTAAATATTTCCTAACTTAGCCTAATATTTTAACCATAAGGCCCCATTTTATTTATTAATATAAATGAGATCTTAATCTTAACATCTTATCCTAAGTTTCAGTTTCCTATGTCCCCTTTTTATGTTAGCTTGGTTCCTTATTTATACCTTAGTCTATAGTTTTAATACTAAGGCCTTGACGTATTTATTAATATAATTGGGACCTTAGTCATAACACCTTATCCTAAGTCTTTATCATTGAGGTTCTAACATTAACCTCCTTACACCTCATAGGATCTAATGACCTTTGATTTATCACAAACTTCAATACAATAGAGTGAGAAAACCCTGAACTTTGACTTAAAAAACATGCATTTTGGATGATCTAAAAATTTGTGCTTCCCTATGGCCCTTTGATCAAATGACATGAGAAAAACTAATAAGATCTTTCACATAACTCCCTAGACCAATCATATTCAAGCCTTTGGATTGCTATCAATAGTCCTCACTTTGTCATGAAGACTCGATCAGATGGAGTGAGGCACAGTCAAAAACTCAAAAGACTATAGAAGGCCTAAATGATCAACACATGACACCCTTACATTCAAGGATTAAAAGCAAAGGGACCTCCCTAGCAGCAACAACCAATCATGAACAAGCTCTTAGATCATGATTGATGGTTTATGCTTCATCAAGGATTTTGATATGATGGAGTGAATTAGGTCTAATATCCTAGGAATCCCTACAAATGTGCCAAGTGGCATTCTCACATTGGGTCATAATAATTTGATGAGCTTAAAATGGACATTTGTATGACCATTATTTGATGTCTTCAAGGATGTATTTGACGTCTGCACAATCATCAAATTTAATCCCATCAAATTAAAAAATTTGCTAACTTAAAATTAGCATTCATGCGATTGTCATTCAACGTCCATAAGGATATATTTAACATCTGCTAGATTGCCAAATTTAAGCTAATGAATTATTATGCTCAAGGTCAAAATGCACTCCAAAATATTGTTGGAATATTTGGAATAGCTTTACAATCTAAGGGAAGTGCTCAAAAAATGCTCAAACACTAGAAATCATCAAATTGTAAAATGTGGAAATGGTCTTATGATCTAAATATACACAAAATAAACTTAGTCTAAATCTATACTTTAAGGTCCTCATGACATTTTGTTTAAATATCATAAACCTTAAATTATAGACTTATACTAAGTATTATTTTAAAAAGAGAGTCATTATAGTGTAAAAGTTAGATAAAATGCTTCTAGCTAAAAGTTTTAATGTGTTTGTTATTAGAGCATTATGGCATGTTGATCCTTTTGAGCATAATTTATAAAGCCTTGGCATAGATATTTTATGCCAATACATACATTTTGTTTATTAAACATGACATAAACATTGGCCTAGAATATTTAAACCATGGCCCCCTTGCATATAAATTAGAAAACTTAGGTATAAACCCATTAGCCTAAGGTTTATTTCATGCTTAATAAATGAAACAAACCTTAGCCTAAGTCATAGTCTTGATAATGTACTAACTTAAAGTTTGGGTATCTCTAAAAATAAATGGTTTGTTCTTCATCACTAAAAGATGATCCAATGGCACAAAGGTGTTTGTAACTTTTCAAAGGCCCATGAGCTCATCATGTGGCCTATGACCTTTCCACAAAGCACTAACATAAGATTTGAAGCATGGGGAAGCACATAAAGATGCAAAGTGTCATAAATACAATGTTTAGAATAAAAGGAGCCAATCACAAGTAAGTTCCTAGATTATAATCAATGACTCACATTAATCCAAGATTTTGATCCAATGAAGCAAAATAAAAGAGGCATTTTTAAATGCCAACTAGTGATCAAATGACATTTATGAAAAATTCCATGAAAGGCCCAAACTGATGCCACATAGGCACCATGCAAGCAAAAAAAGACAAAATATAAGATCTTATGGGATCAAAAATGCAAAGGTATAAAGGCAAAGGTCCAAATCAAATCTTAGGCACATATAAGCCAAAGCCTAGATATATTCTGCCAGTAAAGCTCCAAAACCCTAAACCTTGCATAAAAATGACCCAAACGGACTCAATTGGTTATAATTTGATCCAAAGAGAGCTTGATTGTGTTTTTGAGCACAAAATGACTTCCACAAAGACCATTTACTACTAGAGTAATTAATTTGTAGGAACAAAGACAATGGTACCCTACAAATAATAATTAAAGGAAGAGATAGACCTCTACTTATCGATAAATAATGAAGGTTGAATCTTCAAGGATATTGAATTAGACCTTACAACACTGAATATCTTAGACATTAGGAATTAGTATGAGCTATTATTCATGATAGAGGATTTACCACCCATTTTAAAATAAGAATAAATAATCACCACCACAAGCAAGAGGC
Source organism: Torreya grandis (assembly GCA_037957365.1). NCBI lineage: Eukaryota > Viridiplantae > Streptophyta > Pinopsida > Cupressales > Taxaceae > Torreya > Torreya grandis. The sequence continues at coordinate 765,271 of JARHVA010002390.1, read as the reverse complement.
AATATGACCTAGTTGTAGTCTAGATGACTGGCTTTCACCACGTTATGGTAAAACCTAAGGTACTACACTATATAGACATCTTTGCCCCCATCTTTCTAGATTGTAGAGTAGACAATGAATGGATCATCCATGAAGGAAATTCTAAGAAAATAACCTATATCTCTCCTATGGCTTTTGAAAAATACTATAATCTTCCTCTTCCCCACATAGACTTGTCTAAGATTAAGGAATGGACCAACAACCATGACCTGGATTCCATCCTTAGATCATGGCTGCATCAAGGACCTCATATCTTTAAGGACTTTGAGGTAAAAATTCCAATAGTATAATTTAGAGAGGAAATTAAGGTAATAATGACCCTATTGAATTGAGCCTTTCTAGCCTCCTTAACAACCTATTGATTAAAATCTAGGTCCCCTTTGTGCATTTTCTAGTTGAATAAAATCTCACCCCTCTAATTAGAGATTTAATCAGTGTCTTTCTCACCAAGCAATTCACTACCATAAAAAGTAAGACCTCCAAGTAGTTTTACATGATGTCATGCCTACTATATGCCCTATTTACCTCTATTAGCTTCCTAGGGATTAGAAATTGGTCCCAAAAAGGAAAGACTACCATCTCCCACCACTACTCCAAATTACATATCTTTAAGTATAGGAATCACATGTAATTTATTTATGACTATGTTTATCCATCTATAGTGGAGGCCATCACAAGTGTTCCCATGCCTAGGGTCCATCCACTCATAAATAATTATGTTGAAATGATGGGGGACATATGGTATTACTCTGATTATATAGTCATCAAGATTGAGGGCATCTTATCCCAGCCTTATCAATTGCCAGTATATATTCCTAGCAAGCTTGCTGAACAAGAAATTGATGCCCAACTCATTAACAGAGTTGATAAAATATGCAAGGGGAAGAGGAAGGGTCTATTCCACCCCTTCCCTCTAAACATTGGGAAAACCATATTGAAAGACAAGAAATAGGTGGAAATCATGTCCACACATAGGGATTCATTTGGATTTCAACTGGATGAACTCAAAATGTGAGATCCAAAAAACATAGTGGGTGAGCATTAGAAAGATAAGAAGTTCCTCAAGCCTAATTACATGCATCAACTTGGTGTCCATGACACCATATATATTAAGGCTCAGAATTATGAATAAGAATTGGCCAGGATCCAAGGCTACAACATCAAGCTTAAACATAGGTTAACCAAGGATGACAAGCCCTTAGGATAAGCTTGAAAAATTCATCCTTTGTAGTATCACTTGCTACCTAGACCATTTGGAATAGCCAAGGAGCAACCCCAAGCAAAGCAACCATAATCACAGCCCTAAGAATAGGTTTTGCAAGGCTAGGATGAACAAGTCTAAGGTAAAGAAAAATTGGGAGAAGTGAGATTAGAAGACAGACTTGAGGAGGAGCCCTTGGATTTAATACTACCCCAAAGGCCACCTTCCCCAATTTAATACATAAAGATGATTGCCTTTGAATTGAAAGAGACACTTGAGGGTGATCTCAAGGATCTTGTAGAGGCATATGATACAAATAGGGAGGGGGAGCAGCTTAAAAACCCCAAGTCCAAGAGGGAGAACCTATAGATGATAAAGGAAAATAGCTTATCCCTATGTCATCCCAAGAGAAGAGGAAAGCAGAGCTAGCATTGGTTCTTATAGGACCAAAGAAAAGACTAAGGTTGACCTTCATTCACCCTATTAGTGAAGTTAATCTCTTCAATAATGAATTCCCAATTCATGGACTAGTCATTTTAGATTGGTTCATTTATGGAAAATTACAAAATATCCCCTCTTTCTCATTCATGGGCCATGACAAGATTTGCTGATGTTGAGATACAATATGACATGAAGCCATGGATAAAGGTTATGGTGAAGGATCAATAATAAAGGAGGATTGCGGTCACTTAAGGACTAGAAAGAAAGAAGATAGATGCTTTAGGAGCATCTAGTAGCTCAGGTGTGGAGGTCCCAGAACCTCCCAAAATTAAATAACCCAGTCACTACCATCCAATTCAACCCTAAAATAGCTGGATTAGAAAGGGTTTCAACTAGGATAGTTGTGTTTAGAATAGAGGAATTCACCATTTAAAAGGAGGAACCCTTTGTAGGATTAACCCCAGTGGGGGGTCAATAGCTTGTTGAAGCTACAATTCATAAAGAGGATGTGGAAAGTTTGATTGAGGCCAGTCAACACAAGAAAAAGCTGGGGTTTAGGGCATGAAACAAAGGATTCTAAACTTAGAAAGTGAAAAATAAAACTTGTAGACATAGGAAGTTCTATTAGTACTTGAGGCAATGACCAAGATGCTTAATGAGTCATTTTATGGCATGTTTGAAGCACTCAAAATAATGAAGCTGAGGCATAGTGCATTAGAGTGATAGAGTGCATTGATCAAGAATTTAGTCACCTAATGGCAAACATCATAGGACAAGATAGCCAAAATTCTCAACATATAAGCAATAATATAGATCTTAGGCTTCAAAACCATCAGTTTGGGACACTTGAGCATAATTATTAGAATTATGGTTGACAAGGTTCAAAGTTTGAATGCTTGGAAAAATGATGTGGGAAGACTCTTAGAAGATGATAAGGAGCTAATTGTAATAATTGAGTAACTTCTTGGGACTATGCTCATAGATCCTGCACAACACACTATCCTTGGAATAATAACTGATGAAGAATTTAAACATAGGGCTAATTTAGTAACTCAAGAAATCAAAGGAAAAAGCCAAGGAAAATATGGGGCTTATAATAGTAAGATCCTAGACATGATATTCAATGAAGGAGAAAGGATAAATGAAGCTAGGAGCATTAAAGAAGCCATGGCTAGGAATGATAGAGAACTTTATGACTTAGCAGATCAAGAGGAGTGTATCTTGAAGCTTGATATGGATCTAGAGCTAGTTGATTAGCAACATGCTAAATCCATGAGCATACTCTAGCAATGACAATTAGATGCCCTACCAACAAATTAGACAATATTCTATTTTATAAAATTTTGTAACTTTTGAAATAGAACAATCCATTGTAAAGGCATATGCTAGTTTGTTAGCATGTTTGCCTCTAGGTCATTATGACTATGAAAGGCATGTGTATTTTATAACTTGTAAGGATATATGTCCTTATCTTTGTACACCTTTATTTTTGAACTGACTGGTATACTACCTGATCTTTCTATAAAGGCATGTATCACCATTTATAAAAGGAAGGAGATTTTTGAGCGAATTTTGTATGCTTGAAGCAATTAATAGAATCAAATAATTCTACAAGGATTTTCCATAGTTGATATGTCAATTTATAAGATAGATTTTCTTTCAGTTGTTGGTATATGTCTTGAATTTGAATGGTATCTTTGAATTCTAAGTTACATTTTGTAATCACAAGGTTTCTAATTTATGCATACACTAGATTAGTTGGAGGATCTTAGGTTTTTATTCACTTCATTTTACTTTGTATTTAGATGTGCTAATGTTATTTGATTATAGTAGTAAATCCTTAAAGTAGACATGGTTCCTAATTTTGACTCCTTACATTATCAAAATGTAAACCATGTGTATTTTATAACCTGTAAAGATAGACGTCCTTATATTTGTACACCTTTATTTTGTAACTAACTAGTATACTACCTGATCTTTCTATAAAGGCATGTATCACCATTTGTAAAAGGAAGGAGATTTTTGAATGACTTTTGTACACTTGAAGTAATTAATATAATCAAATAATTCTACAAGGATTGTCCATATTTGATATGTCAACTGCTAATATAGCTTTTCTCTCAATTGTTGGTAGATGTCTTGGATTTGAATGGTGTCTTTGAATTCTGAGTTACATTTTTTAATCACAAGGTTTCTGATTTATGCATACACTAGATTAGTTGGAGGATCTTAGGTTTTTATTCACTTCATTTTGCTCTGTATTTAGATGTGCTAATGTTATTTGATTATAGTACTAAATCCTTAAAGTAGACATGGTTCCTACTTGTGACTCTTTACATTATCCTTTGAAGTTTGTTTGATATATAATGTAATTTGAGCTTAAGATATGTTACATTATATATTGTTTGAATGCATTGTAATTGATGTTTTGTCATAGTATTTGAGACTAAAATTGGCAATCACTCATTTCTTTTCTACCTTACCCTTCTCTTTACTCTTTTTTACACCAAATCACTTTAGTTTTAGCTTCATTATAAATATCCAATTAGATTAGTCTGTAGCTTAAATATAGAACATAATTCACTAAGTATTAACTTAGACTCTCTATAATTCACAAAGAACGGACCAAGGTGGCTCCCAACCACCAAATCATATAAATATTATGGAATAGTTTATCTTGCTCTATTTTTATTTCACCATAGGCAACTAGATTGTCAAAACCTACAACTCATGTTCTAAATTTTTTAAATTATAAAATGAGAAGTGTTCTGTAAACACTAAGAGCACATGTGGTTCATTTAGAAGCATCAATAGGAGAAGCCCCACTGGCACTAGAAGGAAGGCCATGAATTCTTCAAATTTTTGTTGATCTTAGTCCATTTCATCTAAAGATTAGTGTACCTTTATATTTTTAAGTAAATTCTTTGCTTATAAGTATAAATATCATTAATATTTGTTGTTTATAGCGCATCTTCATGCTTCCTCTGAAGTTCATTGGGTATTAATGCTTATTTTTGGTAAAATTAGCTTTAGCTTTGAAAATCCATAGTATCTGAGGTTAGGACAGTATGTTTTGATCAAAGGTTGGTATATATTTCATAGATCTGAGTTATTTTAGGATTAGACTTATAAAGATAGATCATATTCATGTAATTGTATGCATCTTTCAGCTAATTTAATCAAAAATTAACATCCTTTACAATTTTTTCCTACCACCTTTGCAAAATAAGCTCAATGTATAGGTCTAACTCTTGTAAACTTGATACATTGTATTTCAGATAGAATCTTCAAATTTCAAGCTAGAATTACCCAATATTAGAACAAGATCACACTCAGAGACTAGGGAGCTTTTACTAGAGCTTGAAGTTCATAGAAAAGCTAGATGTGATAAAGGTAGATGCAAGAGATCCAGATCTTTACCAACTTCACCTCTTCAAGGTACATGTGCCTTCAATCTTCATCTAGATATGGATTGGTTGGGGGAATCCTCAATCAATGTACCAGTTGTGGTACATGACCTCCCATGTAACCTTGAAAATTACTTGCCTACATTTAATCTAATGAGTATAGTAATTGTTGAAGAACATATAAAATATTTTAAAGTTGTTTTAAGATTGCTAAATGTTATGCATGAGGATGTAGCTTATAGGTTATTCCCCTTCACATTTAAGGATGCTATTTATGAATGGTTTTTGAACTTGCTTATTAAATACATTACTAGATGGGATGATTTCAATAATATGTTTATAGATCAACTTTTTAAGATTGTTAGTATTTGTATTATCTACCATCAGTTCACCACCATTAGAAGAGATGCAAGTGAGGCCATTAGGTCCTTCAAATCTAAATTTAAAAAAAGTTTAGTAGGGCCATAGACCCTTATAATCCTGATGATGTTTTAGCTCTAAATATTTACAAAGATACAGTAGATCCCATGACTCTATATTTTTGAAGAGATCCATGCCAACCATAAATTCATTAGCTAGAACCTATACTGAGGTAGTAACCATCAATGATTAGATGCATCCCAAGGGAAAATGACATATTTTTTTCTAAACATCAACCCATGAATGCCTATGATGAACTTATTCCTAAATAATAACCAAAATCTTCTAGCTTTAAATCAACTCCCAAACCTTACTTAGTTTTCATTGATTCACCTAGCTCCCAACCAAAATTTAGGATTATTATATCATCCTACTAATGGCTTCAATCCAAATGATCAAATGGCTCTAGTACCATCTACTAATAATAACTACGTACATAATTTTAAAACTCCTAAAAAGGAGAATGAATCTATCTTTAAAATGGTCCAAAAATTAAACACTAATTTTCTTCAATTGCAAAAGCAAGTTGGAAATATTACTGAAAGTTCAAGTTGGAACTTCTCATTTCAAAGGTATAATACACCAACTAGTAGGTTTCAAAATGATAGTTTTTATAATAATAGGAATAATGACCCATATTTTGAAAATATTACCATGTACATTAACCTCACTGATATTGCATTACTTGATTAGTGTAGGGTATGTTGCATAACCAAGCATGGTGAAATTGATTGTATTGAATTTTTTAAAGCCTTTGATGATTTCCAAGAGGATTTGGATACACTTGAAATGGTCCCTTACAAAGATAATAGTGTAAGCACTTTTGGATATAAGTCATCTGATCAAGCCTTCATGTTATATACCTTTGATTTTCCCTTTCAAGAGGAAAATGAACCTGATGCGGTCCTTGAGGAGATCCAAACCTTTCAAAATTTCTTAAAGAATACCTATCCCTTGAAGAATAGGGAATAGAGGAAAACTTTGACCACCTCAATGCCTCCAAATAATTTTGGAACTCCTCCAGACACTTCTTCAAGCAATAATCCTGAGCCACCTAAAGAGAGTACTTCTAAAGCCAACATTGAAATTACTAGTTCTTCTAAAACTGGATATCATATAGTTGAGGACATGAATAAGATAAAGGATAATATTATATTGAATGAACTTACATAGATTATAAACCAAAGGGACCTTCTACTAAAATATTTATCAAATAAATCCAACAATCCACCACAAACTGATTATGCTAATGTGACTGTGCACAAAGCCAAAGTTGAATATCCTCCTTTCTTGCTCATTGTTAGGATGTTTTATAAAAAATTACATAATTTATTATTATATTTAGGAGAATATACCAATATCATGCCTATAGGTATATGCAAATAGCTTGTCCTGACTCCCATTAAGTCTGATAGGGTTGTCACCTAATTAGACAAATCTAGAGTTAGGGTAATTGGGGAGCTTTTAAATGTTCACATGCAACTAGATTTTGAGACTAGGGTGCATCAATTCATTGATATTCAAGTTGTTGATATACCTAATGTTTATGGAATCTTATTGAGTAGGAAATTAACCAAGGCTTTGAATGGTTACATGTATACATATTTTTCACATATATGTTACCTTGGAAGGGATTTTCTAATCAGATCAGGGTTGAGAGAGAACCAAGGATGAAACACATTATAATTGAGTATAATGATGTGAATGAGAGGGTCAGCATAATTAACTTATACTTAAAGGTTTTCACCCTAGAGATAGATAAATTATGTGATCCCAAGAATGCTCATGTTGTTGCTGGACTATGGAAGTTGCATTTTGATGGTGCTAGGTGTAATGTTGGATCAGGTGTTGGTGTTGTCTTGATTGACCCTAATAATAAAAAGTACCATGATTATTATAGGATCTAATTCCCTTATATTAAAAATCTTGTTGAGTATGAATCCCTTACCTTGGGTTTATAATTTTTTATATTGAATAAGGTCAAAGAATTGCTAGTTTATCAAGATTCAAAACTAGTGTTCAACCAGGTAAGAAGAAAATACCAATGTAAGATCTCATACCTAAAAAGGTATAAGTTCAAAGTTCTGGATTTGATTGAATCCTTTGATGCCTTTAGAATCATTTCAATCCTAAGAGGAGAAAACCAAGCTACTAATGAGTTGGCATCTACTATAGCCAACCTCATGCCCAACTAAGATTCCCCTAATTTTAGCATTGAGTTAATCCCTTATCCTTCAGTGCCTGATAATGTTAACCATTTCTAAGTTTTCAATGATGATCAGTAGATATTGGATTTCATGACCAATTATAGAGAATTTGATTATCATATTGTTGCTGAGATTGACAAGAATACATCTAAGGAGGACAAATTTGATGGTACAATCATTTAGTTGAATGACAACAAGATCCCCAAGGGGATGATTGCTTTAGAGAGACTGTTTGATCAGGAAAAATTGGCTAAGGTTCCCAAGGTAAGTGGTAAAGATTATAATGGTGTTGATCTTGGTCTCCAAGATCAACCCTAGCTAGTAAATGTCAGAAAATTTTGTACAAACATTGAGAACAAGGAATCTAAAGAGCTCCTTACCCAATACAAGGATGTCATAGCTTGGTCCTATTATGACTTATAGATCTTTTATCCAAGCATCATTACCCATAATATACCCCTTAAAGAGAGTTTCAAACCATTCAAGCAAAAATAGAGGCCTGTAAACCCTATCCTAGAACCCATGATTTTTAAAGAGGTCAAAATATTATTAGATACTAGGATAGTCTTCCCCATCAGGAATTCCACCTAGGTGGCTAATTTGGTTCCAGTCAGGAAGAAGAATGGTGAGATTAAACTTTGTATTGACTTCAATAACTTAAATAAAACATCAAAAAAGGATAATTATCCCATTCCTTCCCTAGACTAAGTGATTTAAGTTGTTTCAAGTTCAGTGATGATGTCTTTTCTTGATGGCTTTTTAGGTTACAACCAAGTGTTGGTTGATAGAGTGGACATGATAAAGACAACTTTCACCATAAGGTGTTGAAACTTTGCTTACAAGAGGATGCCTTTTACACTAATCAATGTAGGAGATACCTTCTAAAGAGCTATGGACCATGCCTTATAAGGCCTAATAGGTAAGTGCATCATTATTTATAAGGATGATCTAATTTTTTTCTAAAAATAGGGAAGATCACTTCTTGCATTTACAACAAATTTTTGAAATATGCAGAAGGTATGACATTTTCTTAAACACTATGAAGAGTATATTTTGTGTGACTAAAGACAAATTATTAGGTCATGTTATAACCAACTATGGGATCTCTATAGATTCTGAAAGAGTGGAGGCCATATCTAGAATGGAACCTCTAAATAGTAAGAAAGAGCTAAAGTCATTTTTTGGTAAGATAAATTTTGTAAGAAAATTTATTTCTAGATTTATAGAGATTGTTAAACCACTGAATGATATGATAAAGAAGGATGATAAGGTCACATGGAATGAATATTATAGAAAGGCATTCAATGATATCAAAGAAGCCATTATCCAAGCTCCAGTCCTCATAAGTCCTGACTTCACAAGGGACTTCTACCTCTATTATTTTTTATCTTACCACACTATGGCTATAGTGTTAACTCAAAAAATTGATGGGTGTGATCACCCAATAGATTTTATGAGCACTAATTTTAAGAATGTTGAGTTAAATTATTTATTAATTGATAAACAAGCATATGCATTATTTAAGGTAGTTAAGAAATTTAGGCATTACATCCTTAGAAATAAGGTGCATGTTATCTTACCTAACCCTACCACCAAACTTATGTTAAGTTAGAATGAATTGGGAGAACATAGAGGTAAATAGATGCCATTTTTGTAGGAGTATGACTTGGAAATGAAAACAAAAAAATTGGTAAGGTTCTAGGGTTTGGTCCAAGTGCTTGCTAATACTAACCCTAGGATAATTATTATGCAATTGGATCAATAAAACTTTCAAGCTAGTGAGTGGTATGATTAAATCATACATTTGATAATTAAATTTATTTGTCCTATAAGATTATATAGGGACCAAAAGAGGGCCCTAAAGTTGAAGGCAATCTACTGCTTGATCAATGATGGGGTCTTGTATAGGAAATTTTTTGAAGGGGTTTACTTGAGATGTGTCTCACAAGAAGAAGCCACCCAAATCATGAGCACCTTTCATGAAAAGTTGGGAAGTAGACATCCATCTAGGAGGACTAGAACTCACAAAATTATTAGAGCTGGTTATTATTGAACAACTATTTTTAATGATGTTCACAAACATGTGAGGGAATGCTACTCATCTCAGATTTTTAGTACCAAGGATCCAAAGGTAGTAATGCCTCTACAACCAGTCATGGTTGACAAACCCTTTATGCAATGGGGTTTAGACTTTGTTGGGGTGATCAACCTCAATTAATTTGAAGGTCAAAAATATGTCTTGACCACCATAGACTATTATATAAGGTGGATTAAAGCTATAACCATTAAACAATGTAGGATTGAAGAAGTGATCAACTTCTTAAAAGAAAACATCTATACTAGATTTGGAACTCCAATCTCTCTAGTGTGTGACAATGGGGCTACATCCATATCTATACAGATAATTGAATGGGCTTATGATAATGGAATCACTCTCAATTTTTCATCTAACCATTATCCCCAAGGGAATGGAGTCTCCAAATCTACAAATAAGAACCTAATGAAGGCAATCAAAAAGTCTATTGCAAACAAACCTAGGACTTGGCATAAGCTCCTTAGATTTTCACTTTGGGCTGATAGGATAAGAATAAAGCAATCCTTAAGAGCCTCACCATTTTTATTGGTGTATGGATAGGAACCTATATTTCCTATCACTCTTAAGTTGTCTATATATAGATTTATGAAGGAATATATGGAAGAAAGCCAAGAGTTTACCAACTCTAGATTGTTAGACATTATTCACATGGAAGATGTAAGGGATAAAACTTTTGATGATTTTAATAGACATCAAACCATGATCAATAGATAATTTGATAAGGGTTCCAAGATCAAGGTGTTCAAATAGGGAGACCTAGTTCTTTATTGGGACAAAACATCTAAGCCTAAGGGAAAATATGGTAAATTCACACCCTTATGGATTAGCCCATACTAGATTGAAAAAACATTGGGGAATAAAACCTTTAATCTCAAAGATCTACAAAGAGTATAGTTTACGTTTCCCACCAATGGGAAATACCTCAAGCACTACTTCTATGTTGATCTTCCAGAGGTCTTCATGGAGTAAACTGTAAGATGGTTAGATTTACAGTAAGTAGGCTAGTTAGTTTCCTTTTAGTTCTTTTCTTCTTATCCCTTTTTTGTGTATAAGCATGTATATATTTATTTATTTTCCTTTGATGTCTTTCTTTCCTACTTTTTATTGTATGTTTCTTTCTTGTTGCCTTGTTCCTTAGTTATAATAAGTCCTATTGAACAATCCTAAGCTCAAAGTTATGAAGTTTGATTGAAAACCCCATAATTCAGAAGTATAGGTATGAACCCCATGCATATGATAACCATGGCTTTGAAATGTAATGAATAATGTTGTAATTTTTAGAAACTGGTAAAGACCAATGAAAGAACTTAACTATTTCATGAGAACTTAAGCATTGTCCTGACCTCAAATTGGTTTAAGAAGACTTGAACTTGTAGGGTAAAAATTCAAATTATCACGGTATAGTCATACTAATACTTAGTCAACATCTTTACCTGAGATAATGGTCATAACCATAGGTGATTTTCCAAAGATTAAACACTTGACCAAATCCTAAAACCTATCTATTCTAGTTCCCAACCTTGCTAAAAGCATAAAAGTCTCAATAAAATACAAAAATAAGAACTCAATGTAAAATCAAAAGATTTATAAGCATAGGTGATTCTAGTAATCTCTACTGGGGCTATAGACACCTTGATGGTAGTGGAACAAGGCCTTGAATGGAGCCAAAGGCATCTCTATCAGGGTTATGGACACTTGGTGGTAGCAGAGCAATGCTCAAGCCTTCCCTAAGCTAAAATCATGGTTCTTAATAAACATCTTAACATACTATAAGTTAGTATTAGTGACTAAAGACATGAAATCTAAAATTTGTTTCTTGAACCCCATGGTAAACAACAAGTGGAATCAAATCACACACATAATATGGCTATGTCTTGGTGTTTGGCTCTAACTCTACAAATGTAAGTTTTGTTTCAACCATAATCTAATCTAGATGATGATATTGATCAAATGGAGTGGATAACCTAATTATTTGTCTAAACCAAAGTCTCTAAGTTCTAACATAATGCTATGTTTCCACCCTAAGTCATCATTTGTTGAGACCAACATACCCCATTTTTGAAAATTGGGACCCTGAATAAACCTTGAAGTTTGAACATGAAATATGAGATGTCATGATTATTTGTAGAATTTTAAGATCATCCACTTTGTTAAAAGTAGACTTAGTTTTGTTTTTGCTTTAATTTGGACTAACATCAATAATAAATTGTCTTCATTACTCTAGTTATAGGTTCCATGGCATTTGTCCCTGAGATTTTCATGTTTCAAAACCTTGGCCAAAGCCCTCCATTTAAATTTCAATGTTGGTGGGAACCAAATCAATGGGAGCCTTTTTTTAAATCCATTTTTTGGACCTAAGAATAAATTTCATGTTTTAAGCTTAGTCATGTTTTTCAACACAACTAAAATTTAACTTAAAATACTTAGTCCCCTTTCATTATTTTTCCCTTTAAAGTTCCTTTGTATGCCTGACTAGTTGATCATTTTGTAGGGTCCTTTTAAATATTTCTTAACTTAGCCTAATATTTTAACCCTAAGGCCCCATTGTATTTATTATATAAATGAGACCTTAGTCTTAACATCTTCGCCTAAGTTCCAATATCTCAAGTCCCCTTTTTATGTTAGCTCGGTCCCTTGTTTATACCTTAACCTAAGGTTTTAATACTAAGTCCCTGATGTATTTATTATTACAATCATGATCTTACTCTTAACACCTTATCCTATGTCTTTATCATTGGGGTCTTAACATTAACCTCCTTACACCTCATAGGATCCCATGACATTTTCTTTATCATGGCTTCTAATCTAACAGAGCAAGAAAAGCCCAAACTTTGAATTAAATAATGTGCATCTCAGATGATCTAATGGTTCACACTTCCTCATATCCCTTTGATCAAATGGCACAATAAAAACTAACATGATCATATACATAACTCCCTGGACCAATCATATTCAATCCCTTGGATTGTTATCAACGGTCCTTACTTCATCATGAAGACTTGATCGGATGGAGTGAGGCATAGTTGAAAAGTCAAGGGATTATAGAAGGCCTAAATGATCGACACGTGCTACCCTTACAATAAATGATTAAAAGCAAAGGGACCCATTTGGCAGTAACAAGAGCAAGCTCTCGGATCATGATCGATGGTTGATGCTTTGTCATGGATTTTGATATGATGAAGTGAATTAAGTCCAAGATCTTGGGAAGCCCTATAGATGTACCAAGTGACATTCTCACTGTGGGTCATAATAATTTTATGATCTTAAATTGGCACTCATGTGACCATCATTTGACGTCCACAAGGATGTATTTGACATCTGCACGATCATCGACTTTAAGCCATCGAATTAAAAACTTTACAAGCTTAAAATTGATGTTCATATGACTGTCATTTGATATCCATGAGGATGTATTTGACATCTAAGAGATTGTCAAATTTGAGATAATGAATTATTATGCTCAAGGTCAAAATACACTCTAAAATCTTACTGAAAGGTTTGGAAATGGCTTTACAATCTAAGGGAAGTGCTTGAAAAATGTTTAAACACTAGAAAACTTCAAATTGAAAAATGTGAAAATGGTCTGATGATCTAAATATACACAAAATAAATTTAGTCTAAATCTATACTTTAAGGTCCCCATGAAATTTTATTTAAATATCATTAACCTTAAATTATAGACTTATACTAAGTCTTATTTTAAAAAGAGAGTCCTTATAAAGCATAAAATTTAGACCAAATGATTCTAGCTAAAAGTTTTAATGTGTTTATTGTTAGACCATTATGACATGTTGATCTTTTTTAGCATACTTTATAAAATCATTGGCATAAATATTTTAGACCAATACATATGACATAAATATTGGACCAGAATATTTAGGCCAAAGGCCCCTTGCATATAAATAAAAAAACTTAGGCATAAACCCCTTAGTCTAAGGTTTATTTCATGCTTAATAAATGAAACAAACCTTAGTCTAAGGGACTTAATCCTAAGTCATGGTCTTGATAATGTAATAACTTAAAGTTTGGGCATCTTTGTAGATCAATGGTTCACGCTTCATCACTAGAAGATGATCAAATGGTGCAAAGGTTCTCATACCTTTTCAAAGGCCTGTGAGCTCACTGCATGGTCAATGCCCATTCAATGAAGCACTAACATAAGATTTGAAGCATAGGGAGGAATGTAAAGATGACAAGTATCACAACTATAATGCTTGGAACAAAAGGAGATAATCATAGGCAAAGGCCTAGATTACAATCAATGGCTCACACTAATCCTATATTTTGATCCAATGAATCAAAATAAAAGAGGCATTTTTAAATTCCAATGGTTAGTAATCAAATGACATTTATGAAAAATTCCACAAAAGGCCTATATTGATGCCACATAGGTACCATGTAAGAAGAAAGGACAAAATACAAGATCTTGTGGGCAAGGTATAAAGGCAAAGGTCTAAATCAAATCTAAGGCACGTATAAGCTAAAGCTTGGATATATTCCACCATTAAAGATTCAAAACCCTAAACCCTACATAAAAATGACCCAAACAGATTCAATTGGTTATAGTTCGATCCAAATAGAGCTTGATTGTGTTTTTGAGTGAAAAAGAGCTTCCAAAAATACCAATTTCTACTAGTGTAAACAATTTGTAAGAGTAGAGACAATGATATCCCATAGACAACAATTTAAGGAAGAGACTAACCTCTACTTATCGATAGATAATGAAGGTGAGATCTTTAAGGATACTAAATTAGACCTTGCAACACTGAATGTCTCAAGCATTAGGAATTGGTCTAAGCTCTTCTTCATGATAGATGAATTACCACCTATTTCTAAATAAGAACAGAGAATTTCCACCATAAGCAAGAGGTACTACTACCTTGTTATAGTCTAGATGGTTGGCCTTCACCATGCTATGATAAAACCTAAGGTACTACACTATATAGATATCCTTGCCCCCATCTTTATGGATTGTAGAGTAGATAATGAATGGATCATCTATAAAGGAAACTCAAAGAAAATAGCCTATATTTCTCCTATGGATTTTGAAAAATATTATAATCTCCCTCTTCCCCATGTGGACCTATCTAAGATTAAGGAATGGACCAACAACCATGACCTAGATTCCATCCATAGACCCTAGCTGCATTAAGGACCTCACATCTTTAAGGACTTTGAGGGAAAAATCCCAATAGTCTAATTTAAATAAGGCATTAGGGTAATAATTACCCTATTAAACCAAGCCTTTAGATCCCCCTCAACCAACTATGTGAATAAAATATGGGTCCCCTTTGTGCATTTATTGGTTGAATAAAAGCTCACCCCTCTAATTAGAGATTTAATCAGTGTCTTCCTCACCAAAAAATTCACTACCATAAAAATAAATACTTCTAAGTAGTTTTACATGATGTCATACCTATTATATGCCCTACTTTCCTCTATGAACTTCTTAGGGATTAAAAATTGGTCCCTAGAATGCAATACTACCATCTCCCACCACTACTCCAAATTGTATATCTTCAAGTACAAGAATCACATGCAATTTATTTGTGGCTAAATTTATCCAACCATAGTAGAGGCCATCATAGGTGTTCCCATGCCTAGGGTCCATCCACTTATCAATAAGTATGTTTAAATTATGGGTGACATATGGTATTACCCTAATTGTATAGTCATCAAGATTGAAGGCTCTGTCCCATCCTTACCGATTACCAGTATATGTTCCCAACAATATTGTTGAACATGGAAATATGCAAGGAGAAAAGGAAGGGTCTACTCCACACCTTCCCTATAAATATTAGGAAAACCATATTGAAATACTATAAATAGGTGGAAATCATATCCACACATAGGGATTCATTTGGCTTTCAACTGGATGAACTTAAAATGTGGGACCCAAATAACATGGTGGGTGAGCATTTAAAAGATAAGAAGCTCCTCAAACCTAAATAAATGCATCAACTCAGTGTCCATGACACCATATATATTAAGACTAAGAATTATGAAGAAGTATTGGCCATGATCGAAGGCCACAACATCAAGATTGAACATAGGTTAACCAAGGATGATAAGCCCTCAAGAGAAGCTTGGTAAATGCATCTTTTGCAATATCACTTACTTCTTGGTCTAAAACAACCTAAGAACAACCCCAAGTAGATAAGCCATAGCCATAGCCCAAAAAGTAGGTTGTGCAAGGCCAGGATGAACAAGGTTAAGGTAAAGAGAAATTAGGAGACGTGAGATTGGAAGAGAGACCTAAGGAGGGGACCTCAGCTTCAACACTACCCCAAAGGCCACCTTCCCAATTCAATACATAGACATAATTGCCTTGGAACTAGAAGAAACACTTGAGGGTAATCTTAAGGATGTTATAGAGGCATATGATACAACTAGAGAGGGGGAGTAGCTTGAATAAGCCCAAGTCCAAGAGGGAGAGCCTAGAGATGATGAAGGAAAAGAGCTTGTCCTTGTACCATCCCAAGAGAAGAGGAAATTAGAGCTAGCATTGATTCCTATAAGACCAAAGAAAAGACCAAGGTTGACCTTCATTCACCCCACTAGTGAATTCAATCTCTTTAGTGATGAATTATTGATTCATAGACCAATCATTCTAGATTGGTTCATTTATGGGAAATTACAAAATATCCCCTCTCTTTCCCATTCATGGGCCATGACAAGAGTTGTTGATGTTGAGATACAAGATGACATGAAGCCATGGATAAGGGATATGGTGAAGGAAAAATAAGAAATGAGGATTATGGTCACTCAAGGACCACAAATCAACAAGATGGATGCTCTGAGAGCATCTAGTAGCTTAGGTGTGGAGGTCCTATAACCTCCCAAATTCAAGAAGCTAGTCACTAACATCTAATTCAACCCTAAAATTGTTGGATTAGAAAGGGTTACAACTAGGATAGCCATGGTTGGAATAGAGGAATTAACCTTTCAAAAGGTGGAACCCTTTGTAGGATTAATTATATTGGGGGATCAATAGCTTGGTAAAGCTATAATTAATGAAGAGGATGTGGAAAGTTTGATTGAGGCCCAGTTAGCACAAGCAAAAGTTGGGGTCCAAAGCATGAAACAAAGGATTCTAAACCTAGAAAGGGAAAAATAAAACCTATAGATACAGGTAATTATATCAGTACTTGAGGTAATGACCAAGATTATTGATGAGTCATTTTATGACATGTTTGAAGTGCTCAAAATAATGAAGCTAATGCAGAGTGCATTAAATTGATAGAGTGCATTGACCAAGAATTTGGTCACCCAATGACAAGCTTCAAAGGACAAGATAGCTAAAATTCTTGACATACAAGTAATAAAATAGATCTTAGGCTTTAAAACCATCAATTTGGGATACTTAAGTACAATTCTAAGAATTGCAGTTGACAAGGTTCAAAGTTTGAGTGCTTGCCACAATGATGAGGGAAAACTCTTGGAAGATGATAATGAGTTAATTACAAGAATTGAGAAACTTCTTAAGACTATGCTCATTGGTCCTAAAAAACCCACTATCCTTGGAATCATAAGTGATGAATAATTTAAACATAGGGCTACTTTAGTAAGTCAAGAAATCAAAGGAAAAATCCAAGGTAAATCTGGGGTGGATAACAGTAATATCCTAGACATGATATTTAATGAAGGAGAAAGGATAAATGAAGCTAAAAACATTAAAGAATACATGGCTAGGAATGATAGATAACTTGATGACTTGGCGTAATAAGAGGAGGAAAGTATCCTAAAGATTATTATGATCTAGAGCTATTTGATGAGAAACATGCTAAATCCATGAGCATCCTCTAGCAATGACAAGTAGAGGCCCCACCAGCAAATTAGACAATATTCTATTTTATAAAATTTTATAACTTTTGAAATAGAATATTCCATTGTAAATGAATATTCTAGTTTTTTAGAATGTTTTCCTCTAGGTAAATATGACTATGAAAAGCATGTGTATTTTATAATCTATAACGATAACAATCCTTATCTTTATACACCTACATTTTGTAACAGACCAGTATACGACTTGATCTTTCTATAAAGGCATGTATCACCATTTGTAAAAAGAGGGATATTTTTGAGAAAAATTTTTACACTTGAAGTAATTAATATAATCAAGGAATTTTTTAAGGATTTTCCATATTTGATATGTCAATTACTAATATATCTTTTCTCCTAATTACTGGTAGATGTCTTGAATTTGAATTGTGTCTTTGAATTATGAGTTACATTTTCTAATCATAAGGTTTATAATTTATGCATACGCTAGATTAGTTAAATGATATTAGGTTTTGCTTCACTTCATTTTTCTCTATATTCAGATGTGCCAATGTTATTTGATTATAGTAGTAAATCCTTAAAGTAGACATGGTTCCTACTTGTGACTCTTTACATATCTTTTGAAGTTTGCCTGATATATAATAGAATTTGAGCTTAGAATATGTTACATTACATATTTATTAAATGCATACTCAGTTGCAATTGATACTTTGTCATGATGTTTGAGACTAAAATTGGCAATCACTCATTTCTTTTCTGACTTACCCTTCTCTTTGCTCTTTTTTTACACTAGATCACTTTAGTTTTAGCTTCATTATAAATATCCACTTAGATTAGTCTGTAGTTTAAATATAGAACAAAATTCACTAAGTATTAACATAGACTCTCTGTAATTCACAAATAATGGACCAAGGTGGCTCCTAACTACCAAATCATATAAATATTGTGGAATAGTTTATCTTGCTCTACTGCTATTTCACCACATGTAACTAGATTGTCAAAACCTACAATGCATGCTCTGAATTTTCTTAATTCTAAAATGAGAAGTGTTCTTGAAACACTAAGATAACTTGTGGTTCATTTTGAATCATCAACACATCCTTTTTGACATATATATTTGGTTTGACTTGGTGGATTTACCTTTCTTACTTAAGGTTTACTTATTTGAGTTTTTCAATCTTTAGTAGCCTTGGCTTTTCAGTTACTCAATTTACTCTATTTTTTACTTGGTATTTTGGTCTAACATAACACTTTTAACCCCATCTTTCCAAATTTCTAAGTACGTCTTATCCACATAGCACTATTTATCTTGGATTTCTTGCATTTGTTTGTTTTTGCTCTTTAGTTTTGTATTCTTGGGTTTGTTGAAAGTAATATATGTACCCTACACAATCAAAACTAACAACACAACACAGCATACAATGATAAAGGTAATTTAAGGTATGCATCGCATTTAATTTTTAGTCATTTTCCTTTTTATCATTTACTTTCAGTTATTTTATGCTTTAAAATATTGCAACTTTTTTTTAGCCTCAACATTGTGTATTACTATATTCTTTCTTGAAGCACCATCCTCTGTTGCACCTTAGTAACACATGATGAGCTTCATGTTGGATATATGTATACACGTAATATTTTCAAAATTTTATCAAATATTGATATTTTAAATCTTGTAGGAACCCATTGAGACTCAATATATCTAAGTGCACATCCTAACGGATGCACCAGAAAGGGGTGGGTAGACCATTAGTGTTTCATAGGATTATTGTCTCTTATTTCCTCTTATTACCAATCTAACCATATATTGAAAACCATTCCCTAATCTATTAATGCTCTATTTTATACTCCTCTAGTCATTTTTCACCTTTTGTCCCCCTTTTCCTAACCTTGAACCCCTTTTGATTGTTCATTGTACTAGGTCAACCATGTCAACTCTATATAATTTTCAGCCTCAATTTCTTAAACTAGGTCTACTAGGTCAACCTTGTACAATTTTGGGTAAAATTCACTTAGGGTTTAGGTCAACTCTTGATTGACTTAGCCCATGACCTAGTGAATTCTTGTCCAAAATTGTGCTAGGTTGACTGGGTCAACTCTATCAGCCAAAAATTTTGGAAGGGCTTAGGGTTAAATCTTCCTATATATACAATATCATTTCATCATCATTACATAATCAATCAAGAGTTATTATTTGATTATACTTCTTTACAATCTTCTTTTTCACCATTCTACTTGAGGAGTCTTAGCTTAAGATTTCTACTTGGAGAATCTAGTCTTATGGAGAAGTCTTGAATGTTTTGGCCTTTCTTAGTGATCCTTACAAACCACAACAAACTCTTTCAAAGCCCCTTTGGCTAAGGGAGAGATTGAATCTTTATGAGTTCATCATTTAGGTAAGTATTATATAACTTTACTCCTCTCTTTAGTAGATAGAAGTAGCATGAGTATTGGTTTTGAATAATATTAATCTTATTATTTCATGTATTAGGGTCTTGCTCATACATAGCTTAAATTGAGATTCTCCTATACATGTTTGTTTTGTTTACTAATCCCCCACTTTTTGCCACAAGCTTTGGTGAGCACTAGATTAGGTTTTACTTTACTTGTTATTAGTTTAGTGAATATAAAACATAGGGCTCCCTTAGGGTTATTACATGATTGTGCTTGACTAGAGGATTTAGAACCCTCCCTAGCATAGTGAATTATGGTAAGATATCCCCTAATCGGGTCTAACAGATCCTCATATTGGTCATGTTATCGATTATCTAATGTGTCCCCAATCAGAAATGTATGGTATAATCTATCTTCTTTGAGTTAGGATTGATTTATAGACATGATGCATTTTTTATCGCATACACTTTGCATATATTACATGATTCACACACAATCCAACACTTAGGGAAAAATTACATCAATCTGAGGCCCTCTTCAATGTATTGGTTATGTAGGTAGTGTTCATTAATAGAGGGGTCTTTTGGGTTAGATAGATACCTTATACCCATTAACCCATTTTTCCTTAGATTTAGTATGAAGATGAAAAACTAGGGTTTTGAAAATCCATGAGTGATAATCCATGACCTAGATTTGAATGCACTAGATTGAAAGTGAAGTCAAACCCAAAAGCATCCAAGTGGTCTCATCCTTTTCCAATAGGTATTTTACACAAGACACTTGTGTCAAACCCAAACAATAGTGTTGACATAACCATCCCAGACTGATGTTAGTGCCTAAAACTATAGAAGTGTTAGATCCATAATCTGGTGATTATTCCAAAATCATCTATCAATCTAATTATTATTATTTTTAGATACAACATTATGTTATAATCAAATCAAACTAATTATATTACTTATTTATCATTTCCATATATAACTTAGTTATACTTTCTATATTTAGATAATTCTCAACATAAAAAATTTAGTGTATGTTTATATCTAAGTTTGGCATATAATTGGCCTATTATAGATCTGGTTATCACCCTTATGAATTGTCTTTTCTATATACCCATTTTATATTATAGGTAACCTCAACTTAGAATTCATTTTAAAGTTAAACATTTAGTGAACCCAATTCGTATGAATGTAAAATTTTCTAATTCTTAGGGTTTTAAGCCAACTAGGGTTTTATATTACTATATTTTTTCATTTCCTACTACTATTTTTCATGAAACCTAGACATATCCATAGATTTGGAGGTGTGATTATTTAACACATTGAGCTTCCCCTCCCACCATCTAAGATGTCTTAAACCAATGAGGGGTCTCATACTATGGATCATAATTACACCCATGTTGACAATGAAAAACATATTGATAGGGTTATCATAAAAGAAGATTATGATAATGAAAACCATGAAAGAAATGAAAATAATCACATAAACCATGATTAATTTCAATCAATTACATTATTTCATGAGTGTATTCATCAAAACCTTGAAGATCTTGATGAAATCCTAAAAACTATGCTAGAAAAAAGAAGTTAAAAAAGTATAGTTGAAACATCCCTCCCCTTGAAAACATTACAACATAATACATCTAGTGGGGGCATGGTTTATTTATTTAAACCTTTGTTTCCTAAAAACACAAACACTATTGCTACATTTACCATGGAATTACCAATTATTTCAACTTAAATACTAGTTTTAATGCATATTACCATTAAAACCATGTTTACATCTCCCTTGGTGGCTACTTAACTTACTAATATAAACCCAAATGGGTATATAGTTAAAACACTCCTTAAAGGTATAAATACCTTGAAGGACAAGGTTATAAACATCGAACAAAATGCTTTAAAATTTGCTTATGCTACTGATTCACAAGATGTGTTGCATAACCATCTTGCACTTGAGATATCTTTTCACCTTTGAAAACTAATTTTTTTAAACATAATTTTCTAGTTTATGATGGCAAGGGTGATTCTAAATAACATATTCAATCATTTTATGCTACATGCCTTGGCTATGCCTCCAAAAATAAACTTTTGACCAAATTATTTTCAAGAAACCTCAGGGACTATGCTTTGAGGTGGTTTTCTTATTTACCTCTCCAATATGTGAAAGTATTCAAACCTCTTGTAGACCAATTTTTAGCAAACTTTCCATTAATATTTTTTAAAAGGTTTCCCATGATCAAATTTTCAAAATCCAATAAGGAAGTAATGAACCTATCAATGAGTATGTCTTGAGATATAAGACAATGATATCTAAAATAACCAATCTTACGGTAGATAAGGAGTTGTAAGACACATTCAAGAAAATTTTGCTTGCTCCTTTAAATGATTCAATTGTTTTTAATAAGTTCAAATAATTTTATGACTTATGCCATGTTGTATGAGATCATGAAATGAATATTACTTCATTAAATAAGCTCAAGTATGTAGCGAACACACTAACTGCATCTACATCTAATACCAAGTTCATAATCAAACTAAATTATAAGGCAAACCTCTTGCACCTTAAAAGGAAATAATAACCATGGTTAACATAGTTTCAAATTAGCCTAATTGGTTTGCTTTATCTAATACACCAAGGAGATAGTTCTCTCATTTACCTGAGTCCCTAGCTTCATTAATCCCATGGTTACTAGAGTGTTAGCTTATATCTCTCCCTCATTCTATCAAGGTTGATATGAGTCAACCTATACCCAAAGGATAAGATACAAATTCTTATTATTATAATCATTAGGGACTAGGACATTCTAAAAATAGATGCTTTACCTTAAAACATAAGATTTAAGATCTTATCGATGAATAAAGGCTTGTATTTGAGGATCCTCTAAAGGAATCAGGGTCATAACCTGGTGATCACCAAAAGTAGAGAATATTTAAGAATATTTTTCAAGACCATTTTAAAAAGGAACTTAAAGTGCAAATTTCATATAATTCACATCCTCTTCCATCACATTATGGGAACCCACTATATGGGATTATTGGTACTTACACATAACATATACCTCTTATGGTTTGGAGGCCCTCTATTTATTTTGATGACAATGAGAGTAAGGATGATGAATTAATATTCATTATTTTATTCATTTAAGCATACCTTGATAAACAAATTATACATAATTTTATGATTGATAATTGTGAAATCAAGAACATTTGCACCATGACATTACTTACATACTTAGGTTATACTCATCATGATTTTTTTCATTCTAATAGATCGGTTAAATTATTTGATGGGACCTCCCAGAAGGTTTTTGTCAAGATTGACCTACCTTTATAGGCTAGTTTCACACATTTGGTTACTACCTTTTTAGTCATACCTTCCACAAAAATATTTGATATATTATTGGGAAGACCTTAGATCTATACACTTCAAATAGTACCTTCTACACTGCATAGATGTGTTAAATGCATTCATGCTAATAGAGTATTTGAATTTTCTAAAATTTTATATGAGCATCCTCTTTAAAAAGATAAAATTATACCTAGATAGTTAATTACCAAACCTATAAGGATAATTCACCACAAAAGGATAATCAATAGGCAATCCCCTTTACTAGGTGGCCAGTAATTGAGAGAACATTACATCAAAGACATACAATGGATTCCATGGAATCCACATATAATATTCACCATGTTAAAATATACATAGTATTTGAACATGTTTATAATATTTTTAGTCTAAATAAACCACATAACACTCAATGATGGGTTCTATAAACCTCTACTCATATTAATCCTATTGTCGATTCATGACCACAAAGTCATATTTTACAGACACAGAACATCATTGATACTACAATGATTGATATTGAACCTATACATGCTCCTCAACAATATCATAAGATTATGACATGAGGTTCATAATGGGTAGATATCTATGACCATCCATTGGATGGCATCATAGGACGATATTTCTTTTTCCAACATTTCCAAAAAGTGAAAACTTAAAAAACATAAAAAAATGAAAAAATATTTTAGGCACCTACATGTTTTATTGGCTCCTTGGCATCTATGTGTTAGTTCCATGTTGATGGATGACATATTCAATTACTTATACATACACACATGTGTGTCACACTTCTATTTAAGTGTGATACAAACATACATAAATACATGATCTATTTCTATTTTAGATGTTGGGCCTTCCCTTTACTCTTGTCATGTATAAATTGGGGGAATCTACTTCTTTTATCATGATACACATGGGTTATATGGTTCGATGATCACATTTCATTATCATATTTGAGCTTACATATGTACTTACACATGATTTTATCCATGATTATATCTTACACAAGGTACTTGATATGCTATACACTTACCATTTTTTCTTAACACATTTTATCCATAGGCTACTATGACTTGTTTATGATGGTTACTTATGTTTTACTTAATGCACTTTCTTGAGTGTCTTGCCTTTCTATTGCATTCTTTGTTTGAGCATTTCAATATGCTCCTTTGATGTAGCCTCCTTGCTTATGTATGATTTATTTGACATTTAACTATGTCATTATTTATTATATGAACATTTGAATATGTTATTATTTCCTTTTATGGATGTTTGACTAAGTCATGTCCCTTAGATTCTGCAAAATTTAAACAATCCCCTTATTTACGATCTCCTTAGACCATTGTCTTTTGACTTGATTTTGAGTTCTCTTATATGTGTGATTGTTTGCTTGTTAATAATGTATTATTATTATCTATAAATTTCCATGATCCTCATCATGCATCTTAGGCCTTCATGTGATCACATTAGTTCTATTCATTTCAATGTTATATCTACCTAGACATGCTTTTTGTATATGCTATAAAGTTCCATTCACAAATTATACAGTTATCTTATCCTTTTGAGTTGAGGTAACTATAAGTTCCTATATTTACCTCACCTAAAATGGGGAGGATATTATTGGGGGCATGTCATATAGGTATGTTATCCACACTTGGCATAGTTTTTAGATTCAGTGGGGACATTGATTTAGAAGCATGTTTTCCACACTTATTCAGTAGTCAATATTTCCAGATTGTAGTGGGGGCATGTTTTGAAAAAATGTTCTCCACATTGATACTTATATCATTTTTCGTATTTCTCCATATATAGTGGGTGAATACTTTAGAATAATATTCTTCACACTTACACAATTTTAAAATTGGCCAAAACACACAGTTATATGATTCAGATCCTTAATTGTAGAAGAATTATATACATTGGTACCATTTTTATACATAATTTTAACATGAGACATATCTAAGGTGCATATGATATGAAATTTGTGCATAATATTTCAAAATTAAAATCATTTTCAAATTCCAAAATTCTTTTATGGACTATTGCCGCATCACAAACTTTTACATACTAATATCCCAGTCAAAATTTTTATGAACTTTATTGAGATAAAATACTATATTAGTTGGTTTATTTTATGGTATGGTTGAGGTGATTAAATCACTCAATATTTTCAATTTTTTATGTTGGAATTGATTATATCATCTAGCCTCATCAGGTTATAAGTATCACTAGGTTGCACAATTGAACTAATCTCAACTGCCAGGTAGAAACTCACCTTCATTCCAAGGTTGGGGGATATCTCCTTAGATATATGAACTTTAAAGGTTTATCTATATTTATACTAATCTTAGTTTGGAGCCTTAAACTAATACATCTTTTTCAAATTAACTTTTCAATAGGCAAGGCAATTACATCGACACATAGGTGTACTCCTAAACCTTTCTCTTTCAATTTCAACTATTTTCAATACTTTCAATTATAGATTATATGAATTAATTATATACTATAACATGTTCTTGGTTGTATTTCAATCACCAACAAAGCACTCAAGTATGGCACACATAAATAAAAGGTGTGTTATATACACACAAATATGCATTCTTTTCCTTTAAACTAGTAATTTTAGTACTATATTAAAAGGTGGAAAATGAAGATGATATTTATATATTACATAATACCTCAATTTTGTACACTTGAAAAAATCAGACCTTGGTTGTTCTTCTCATTTTTATACCTTTCTTGATTTTGTAAATCTTACATCTATTTTATCTTATTCCCCTTAGACTATCTCTTAGTCTAGTCAATTTTATGTTGATGATGTAGGCCTTATATCTTGCCTATAATTCTTAAAATGTACTTATCTTCCACCTTTATAAGTTCTAATCATGTACCTACTTTCTTATTCCCTAAACACTATGTTTGGGATAGACACTAGCATTAATGCTAGTGTCTTGACCTGATGCAAGTGTCTAGTTCCCTAAAGTCATCTAATTTAAAAATGAAACATATCCTAATAGTTATCTTAAGCTTTTTAATGAAATTTACTTCTCCAAATGGATTGATATAAATATAATATCAACCCTCATTCATTCTTCACCTAGCAACATGGGTAAAATACCTAGTATTCATACCAAAGAGCATTCGATTGAAAAAAGATTCTCTATTTTTTCTTATTTCCATACTAGTTATAGGGCCAACACATCTATAGGTATAAATTAATGAAGTAAATCCCAAGATCCTAGTTTTATAAGGTATAATCTATTTCATTTTTTTACTTGATTTTCACATATTGCATGACTCACACATAAGCCAACACATAAATGATAACTACATCAATCTGAGGCCATTTTTTATTATTGGCTATGTAGGTAGTGCTCATTGATAGAGGGATTTTTAGGGTTATCTTGACACCATGTGACCATTAACCTATTTTTTGCCTAGGGTCATTATGAATATGAATAACTAAGGTTTTGAAAATTCATGAGGAGTGATATTCCATGACCTAGATATGAGTGCACTAAAGTGAAGGCAAAGTCAAACCCAAAAGCATCCTAGTGGTCACATCCTTATTCATCAATTATTTTTTACATAACACTTATGTCAAACCTAAATAATAGCATTGATATAATAATCTCATGCTTATGTTAGTGTTCATAGCTCTAGAAGCATCAAATCCAAAATTTTGTGACTATTCTAGAATCATCTATTAATTTATTTTATACCTGCTCAAGATCCAACACTATGTTAGCATCATAACCAGCTAAGTATATTACTTCTTTATCACTTCTATACATAACTTAGTTATACTTTCTATAATTAACCTATTCTCAATATAATAAATTCAATGTATGTTTATATCTAAGTTAACATCTAATTGGCCTGGCATAAATCTAATTATCAACCTTGTGTATTGTATTTTATATATACCTCTTTTATATTCTAGGTAAACTCAACCTAGAATTAATTTTAGGGTTAAAATTGTTCTGACAAGCCCATTGTATTTTCCCTTTTTTGAGATGAGGGATTTATCTTGTAAGTTACTCATCTCAAAAGAAAAGCTAACTATATATGTCATGTATAAATATAACATCATGTGAACATGTGAAGAATATGTCATCATAGTAATGTATATGTCAATCAAGATATTCACATAAAAAATGTAATTTAGGGAATGTATATGTCATATCTAAATAGATGTATCAATAAAGCACATAGTATATAATATCCAAATAAGACTACAAGTAAAAGTGCATGATATAGTTCAAGGAACCACTCAATGTTAACAAACTCAACAAATTCAAGGGTTTATATCACACATAAGGTGAAGGGTTGTATACAAAGGACATAAATATGTAAAAATAATCAAGTCCAAGTGACACATACAAGGGGACATAAAAATGATGCAAAGAAGGGACATAAAAAATGTCACATCAAACAAGGCCAAGGGTAACACATATTAGACAATTAATCTTCAATAATTTTGATAAATAACTTTAGAGGCTTTGTAGGAGAGATTATATGTCTAAATAACGAATATTTAGCCACTATAAAAAGAAACAACAGTTAAATTGATAAATTAAATATCTTGATTGATTTTTGACTATTTTAAGCCAACATAGGTCATACAATCATGCTCTAATGGAATAAAATTAATCAAAAAATGATTTTTATGCTTCATAGGCTTCTATAAAAGTGTTAGCAAGACAAAAAATAGAGATATAACATTTAAGAATGAATTTCAAGTTGTAAAAACACTAAAAAATAAATTCTTACTCAATTTTATGAGATTTAAACCTTCAATAGACCAAAAAGAGGTGCCCAAGATTGATTTTGCCTTGAAATTGCTTTTAGTTGCTTATATATGTAACCAAATGCTCCATAGATAAGATAAATTCATATATCATAAACTTTTTAAGGAGAGAGAAGCTCAAAAACTCTTTTGAATGTGCTTTGAATAAAAATGAGCTTGAATATAGCTCAACAAGCCCCATCTACAACCTTACCACTTGATCAAACATTAGTTAGATATGATACCATAATAAAACAAGTAAATTAATGCATACGAGAAATGGATCTAGATATGAGATCAAGATCAAAGGCATACATGAAATTAACACAAGATATATAAGGAAAAAACTCTAAGAGGTAAAAAACCCACAAAAATTATTCATATTATGAGAAACTAACAAGTACCCAATACAGTCTTTCTTCCTCTCACCTCTTCTCAATCAATCTTCACATAACTTAGAAATGTGTTCTCCACATTTCCTCATTTTTTTTAACTCTCTATTTTTCATTTCATCTTATAATATAAACTCTTTATTATATAGGTAAGGTAATTTGACCATTATAATGTGACCTTTTCCAACCACCACATTAATGGGTCCAACATCTCCAAAGGTAATTTAATATATTATATTATTTATTTACATGAGGATAAACTCATGATAAATAATAAAACAGATTATTATTTAACCAATATAATTTAATGTATTAAGGGTATATAAATAACACCACTTAATGATTAATTGTTCTAATATGCTTGTGAAAGCAGGGGAAAAGTTAGTAGGGAAATTGAAGGGAGACTTGATGAGGCTATAAAAATAGGATAAGGTTTTGAGGAGGGTGTGGGTAAGGGAACCTTCCTCTTTCTTCGATAGACTAAATTTGCCCTTAGAAGGGTCTTCATTTGGGGTGTATTTAATAGGGGTATCATTATATAGGGTATCTTTAGTTGGGGGATAGGCTTCCCATGCATGGTTTCATCATATTGAACTAATAGAATAATGAGTTCATGGTGAATGATATCATTCTTATCGCTAATCTAATAGGCTAGTGTAGTGGCTTCTAAGGACTTTAAAAGGTATAAATTCAAACTAATATTATAACCACATAAGTGATTGCAAAACAAAACATGGTGGGAGAAAATCAATGTATAGCTACCTTCAAGGGTTAAATATTAATTATTATTAAACATATGTCTAGCCAATATTAGGGGAGATCCTATTGTGGAAAGCCCTTATTTTCTATCTTCAACACTATGTTTGTTCCCAAAAAATTATGTATCATCTCTAGTTGTGGCTATTATCTTTTAAAGCTTTCACCCCCTCACAAGACATCCCAGTTACTTAACTAATACTTTATTTATTCACCATAATTTTCACCTCCCTCATCCTAATTATCCATTTATTCCATGCTAAAACAAAATCCTTTGAGAATTCCTCATCATGTCCCTTAGTCCTCTGTAAAAATTTAGTGAGGCCCCCTTTAAAAAATTTCTTCCAAACCTTCTTCTTACCCTAAACTTCATCACACAAAATAAGTTCTAGGCAGTCTCGGTCGCCCCCCATTTGAGTTTGAAAACTATTTCTCCTTTTCTGAATAGAATTAGGTGTAATTTTGGTCTTAACATATAACTATAGATCTTGAAAGAGATTAATAACTTTTTGAATGAAAGATATGTAGTATTTGATATATCAATGATGATATTTTAGGGGGAAGAGGCTCCACATGCCTAAAATTAAATTTATTATGTGTGATCAGCTCACAAAATAATTATGACTCATCCATTCCATCATTATTAATGATATTTAAAATTTGGGCCAAGATGAAGTTAGCACCATCCCACATGGATATCTTATCAATTTTGACCCCATAGTTGGCTAAGCAATCAATGACAGTGTTATCTTCACGGTAGATGTGGATGATAAAAGTCTCAGCAAAGGTGGATGATAGAATTATCAAGGTAATTAAATTTAATATTCAAAGTAAGATATAATGACATAAAATAAAAGAATAAAATTAACTAAAAATCAAACTATTTGTTTCAAACTGAAGCAAAAATAATAACACTTACTTGGAAATGAAAGTAACCTATAAAATATTGATCCTCCCCATGCTCCACACAACCCCCAAAATCATTTGAATGTGATTCATAATAAATTATGAGAACTTGCATCTATATTATCCATCCACATTGGTTAAGGAAGGAAATTTGATACCCTATATAAAATAGTTTGCCTTGTATTTGCAAGGGGTGTTGAAGGAGAATGTATTGTTGCAATGGAAAGTTATAAATACTCTCAGAAGAGGGTCACAAGAGTCTCAACAAGTCATCAAAGGGAAGACACCAAGGTAAGAAACATGGTACCTCAACAAATTAACAAATAATTTGGATCGAATTGGTTATTTTACATGTCAAAATATGACCATATTTTACATATGACCCTCATGAATAATGGTTTAAAATGTGAATTGCACATTAAAGTTTCATGCATCTTTAAAAATATATATTTTATGTATATGTATATGAAAGGTGATAATATATTAATATATTTAAAATAAACATATCTTTAAAACACATATTTAATATAATATAAATGTGTACACACATTATTTGTATGTATAAATGCATACATATGGATACACACACACACACACACACACACACACACACACACACACACACACACACACACACACACACACACACACATACATATATACACACATGCATGTATATATATATATGTATATATATATATGTATATGTATATATATATATGTATATATATATATATATATGTATATATATATATATATGTATATATATATATATAACATATATATATATATATATATATAAACACACACACACACACACACACATATACATATACATACATACATACATAAATGTGTGTATGTGTGTGTGTTTGAATATCCATATTTTTTAGTATATATGGTCACACCTAATACATATATCAATAGAAAGGCAACCACCTATGATAATGTAAATGGTGAATAGGCTTACAACAAAATGTGAACCACCTCAAACTTATGTATTGAGTTAAAATTTAATAAATCCATGAAATATTTAAAGATTATTAAGGCATCTATACATCTATCATAATGATTGTTAAATAACTCATATTATTATAGTTAATGATGGAAATCCCTTATCAATGTCAATGATGGATGGAATATTATAATAGTATAAGAACTCTAAGGTGGTCATTAAGTAAATTAAATGAGGCTTATCATAACTGGAGATTGAATGCAATGCATGATCCTTTCATAATCAAACTTTGAAAATATTAATCTTAGGCATCTCAAGAGGAACTACAACATGGCAGTTTATGAAAACCTACCTAATTAAAGGGTGGATCAATATGTGATATGTAGCTTTAGTCTTAGTACCATATAAAATATCCCTTCTAATTCCTATCATATCTTCATTACTCAACATCGAAATTTACTTCACCACTAATTTTACTTGTAAAAAATGTTGTTTAGCGGGATGAAAAAGAAAAATCATGGTTATAAGTATTCTCATAATTCATAATCTATTCTCTAGAAACTCTCCACACCTCAATTCATCTACAAGTTCATAATTATTTTTTAGCCTTGGTTAAGCTTTTGAGGTTTTAGTAAAGGAGTAAACATAGTTCAATGTTTAAAGAAGCTAATTTTAAGTGTTAAGCATTGGGGTTTGGAGTTATGCATCTTGAGGGATTTTTTTAGCCCTACACTTTTAGGAAAGTGGGTTCAACATCTTTAATCTTTACATTTTTTCATTATCAGTCTTATCTTGTTAAAATTTATACTTAATGATTTCAAAGGATATTCAAGTCAAGTTTCTCCATAAGAAATTAAATTTTTAAACTCATTAGCATGACAAAATATTAGTATGAGAAGATAAAATAATTGAGCGAAATGTGGGGAAGGTGGATGTTCAGGAGGAGGCATAATTGAGATATATTTTTTAGTGTCTTAATAAAATAAAAATCAAACATCTTCCTATCTATAATTTATTCTCAAATGGTAGGGAAAGAACCTATTTTAGATGAAAATGGTCAAATAGATAAAAGAAAATATTTTAGTGGCATATATTCATAGATTGATTCCAAGTTATATTAGGAATTTTTTAACGATTTTGTAAAAGAGGGTCTGAAATAATTAATATAGATTTAATAATACCCTTTTATAATGAGAATAAATATGAACCACAAAGTTAAGTTGTCAGTTCCCTAGTATGGAAATTTTATTGTTGCCTTGGTTTTAGCGTAGATGGATACAACCATACAAAAACATTTAAAACATAAAGAGTCTAACCAAATAAACATAAATTAACCACATAATACATGTAATAATAAATAAAATAATAATAAAACACAAATATAAATTTATAATTTATAATTCAATGGAAAGTGTCATGATAAATAAAATATATTAATAATCAATGGTAAAACTACATGTGCACATGTAAACTCAATATAAAATAAAATAGGGTTTATTTTAGGTTGTATTAGATATTATAGGTTTTTGGTTTTATAGTGAATT
Source organism: Torreya grandis (assembly GCA_037957365.1). NCBI lineage: Eukaryota > Viridiplantae > Streptophyta > Pinopsida > Cupressales > Taxaceae > Torreya > Torreya grandis. Next base: position 732,598 of record JARHVA010002390.1, on the reverse strand, counting down.
AAATTATTTAAAAATTAGCTAAAAATTAGGAAAAAAATCAAAAGCATTTTTAGTCCTTGGTCACACCTTAACTCATCTGAGTTCAACCTATGTACACCTAGGCCTAACTGGTTATACCTAAGTTGAACTCGGGGACAAACCAAATAACTAGCAACATACTATTTTTTTTTTAACATATATATTATTTAATGCATTACAACATATTATGTACACAAAGACACACACATATACTAGGTATATGCATAATAACTACGTACACACTACATGCATACACTCATACCATACATTATACACATACACTCATACTACACACTATGCACAAACATTCATACCACACACTAAACATGTAGTACGTATATGTACTATGAAATATGGGAAAAACTAACACATAATAATACACACTAATCATGTACCAAAATACGTTATAATAATCACTAAATCTCATCCTTACCTATGTAAGTTATGCACATGTATACATATGGACACAAACACATATACACAACCAAAATCCACGTCAATACACATAAATATATATAGACATAAATGTATCAATATATATATGTATATATCAATATATGCATCTTTTTATATTCTAAATACAAAATATTCTACATCACATGTTGGCTCTGATTGGTTTAGATTATAGTGCATAAAAAATTGACCATGCATACATTATTACAGTTTTTGTATTTTCAAAGTTTGCATAGATGTGACATTGATGGTACCAAAGCTAACACATTGAATCTATAATTTAGTCTAAAGTGGTTGATTGACCCTACATGATCCTACTATGGGATCTTCCTTCTATCTTGAGGTTCAAGATCAGTTAAATAAGTAGTGTAGTTGAAGTTTTGTGTCATTTAATGACTTACTACTAGTCCCTCTTCATGAGGGTTAGGGATTTTATTTTCCCAAGCCTTGATTTGAACAATGATGCTTTTCTTATTAAATAATAATTTTATGATAATCCTCCATTAGGGATGATCACCCCTAATTATCTAATGACTTAGAAGGAATCATAATCTCTAACACTTCAGAGGTCAACACAGTTCACCCACTTATAGGTTTATTACTTCCTTATTCTTCAAATTTTCAAAGTTTCACTTATTGATTTCATTTTAGATTTCATTTCACATATAGACATAAATTGCTACATGTTTCATTATAGATTCTTAAGGAGCAAGCTATGTATTTAGAGCCTTGTTTCAAAGATAAATGTGTTTATACTAAGGTATGTTTATTTATCCTTTTACTCTAGCATTATTTTACTTTTAATACTATAATAAAAGGTGGCATTTGTAGACATTAAAACTTGTTATTAAACACTTGTAAATGTCAATATTAACATTTATATCCCTTACATTATTTATGTGTGCACATATGTATATTTCACACCCTTATTTCCTATCCACTAAATTTTCATGGGTCTGACCTTTCCATTTTACTATCAGCCACCTATAATAACCCCTAGTCTATGTCTAACTTACATAAAATCATAATTACATTTTTTCCATAACAATATTTTTTATTTTCAAATGAGTTCATGTGAACTCAATGCCTTATAAATTCTAAAAGTGTATAGGTCTAATGAAACTATACTCATGCCAAGCAAGGATCATTTTACAAATTAAAATTATCTTTATCGGTTAAGTTATAAGTTTTTCATGTTGGTGGAGTGAGATGTTACCCAAATATTTCTCCATTTATGTATAATAATTTTATGCTTGTCTATTTATCTAGCATAATATAACACTAAATAAGGTTATTCTATATCTTTCACATTAAGAGGTACTTTACTAAACTTACCAAACAAAAACTTAGATATAAATAACAAGCCTTAACCAAGTCTAAAGAAACTAATCCAAGTTAAATTTTCCATTTTCAAGTGTTAAAATCTAGATGACATGTTGCATTAATACAATGAGCACCATTACACACATACACCTAACCAGGAAAATTATGTGTGGTTTCATTTACCTCCTTGGAGTATTGTATACATAGGTAGTGCTCAACCATATCATCATATCATTATTCTTTCTTTTCAAATTAGTCTATGTGAACTCAAATGCCTTCTAAATTCCAAAAGTGTTTAGGTCTAATGAAACTATTCTCATGCCAAGCAAAGATCATTTTATAAATTAAATTTATCTTTTTGGGTTAAGTTGTAAGTTTTTCATGTTGGTGGAGTGAGAAGATACCCAAATATTTTTCCATTTATGTATAATAGTTTTATGTTTGTCTATTTATCTAGTATTGTCAAGAAAACACTAAATAAGGCTATTCTATCTCTTGCACATTAAGGACTTCCCTAAACTTCTCAAATAAAAAATTAGAAATAAATAACAAGCCTTAACCAAGTCTAAATAAAATAATCCAAGTCAAATTTTCCTTTTTCAAGTGTTAAAATATAGATGACAAGTTGCATTAATATAATGAGCACCATTGCACACATACACCTAACCTGGAAAATTGTGTGTGGTTTTATTTACCTCCTTGGAGTATTGTATACATAGGTAGTGCTAAATCATTCATTATGGATTTTTTAGGTCAACTCAACCCACATTTATTCCCCACTTTTACAAGTTAACTTAGTGTCTAAAGTGGAACTAGTGATTTGAAGTGAAAGAGATAGATTTTCTAGATTTGCAAACATTACAAGCATTTGATATACACAACTTAATATAGGTAATATGATAAAGCATATGGCTATGTAGAAAAAGGCATCTAGAGGCCAACCGATTCATCCAACAGATCTAAATCCTTAGGAACTTGATCTAAGTAGCTCTTGGTCTATTTCCAATCCTTTAAATCACCTATGTTTAGTGTTATACCTAAATAGATCTGAAAAAAGCTAAGTATATTAATCCCTTAGGTCATTTTCATGAATAGTTAATATCAATTATTCAACCATACTTTATTATAGCACTCAAATTTGTGTGTTATTGTCAAATATTATACAATATAAATAGTTCAAAATTTATATTTTATTAGATCACATTAATAAAAAACAAGGTAAAACATATTGGTCAACTAGTTTCTTATAGTAAACATATCCAAACCTATATTTTCAAATAGGATTTCATCTTTCTTTCTAGGGTTTAAAATTTATGTATTTAAATCTAATTTTTAGACATAATTTCTAATTTCCCCTTTTTTTTTATACATCATTCATATCTAAAATGCATGGAAACCTATTTAAAATAATGATTCATAACTTATTATTATGAATCTAGTATAAGTATATTTCTACATCAGATAAAGCTATCCACATGCTGATGGAATCTAGATACTTAGACTCCTTATCTAAGTGGTGCTTGGTCCATTTCTAGTCCTTTCAATCAAATGTATTTGGTCTCAAACCTACATAAACCCAAAACAAGCTAGGTATTTTAATCCCTTAGGTCATTTCAATTTATAATAAGTTAAAATTATTCAATCATACTCTTCTATCGCATTCAAATTTATGTATTCATGCCATATATTTTATAATATGAATAGTTCAAAATTTATATCTTATTAGATCACATTAATTAAAAATATAGTAAAACATATTATAATACAAGTACTCATCTAGATCAATAAGATTTAAATTTAGTTTGCCCAAACAATCATTTATATTCCATTTCATGTTATTAACATCATCATCTTTTATATATATGCAATTTGGATCTTCTAAATTGAACAAAAGAAGAAGATATAGAATTGTCTACTTTTGATCTACATTAACTTATGGCTATTTTTTATTTATGGATGCTATTATATTTGGATCCTTTTAATTTACTATACTTTATTCTTAAACTTCATATGTATGAATTTTATCCATTGGGATAGGTTGTGATGGAGGTAATATAGAATAATGCATAGAATATGATAGTGAATTACCCTCATTATTAGGTTACATCATTTTAAAATATTTGAAGGGATAAATTTATGCAAGGCATGTATACAAATATCCATTATGTATGAATTTCATGCACATGTGTAATGTAGATGGTATGACTTCCATATCATGTATTCAAGCCTAACCCAAGATCAAGTTGTAATGTATATTATTAGGAATGATCTAAAATAATGTAGACAATGTCTTGGATCCCACTATCACATCCAATGATATCTATCAAACTAACTAATGTGGACTATTATCAAATCTTTTATGATTTTATTTGATTATTTTATAGTATCTATACTAACATCTAATTATTGTAATAAATGTATTTTTTAGACATTTGTTATTGATCCATTATTTATCAATGCACATATGTTTTATCTCATTTTTTATTAATGTGATCTAATAAGATAAAATAAAATTAAAATATTTAGATTGTATAATATATGGAATTAATACACAAATTTGAATGCTACAACAAAGTATGACTGAATAATTTTAATTACTATAAATGGAAATGACCTAAGGGATTAATATACTTATCTTGTTTCATATCTATGTAGGTTTAAGATTAGATGAAAGTGACTAAAAGGACTATAAATAAACTAAGAGATGATCAGATCAAGATCCTAAATATCTAGATTTTTTGGATGTGTTCATCAACCTCTGGACACTTTTTTCTAATGTAGGCATCTATTTTTACCAGATTTGTCTTGTTAAGTTGTGTCCCATTATTTTAGCATAAGACATTATGCCTACTTAAAAACCATCTTCTTGTGTGATATAAAATGTTCATTATGTGTGTATTTCCTTTACTTCAAAACATTAGTTTCACTTATAATACAAAGTTAACTCATAAAAATGGGGAAGATAGGTGGGTTGAGATGACCTCAACCACTCCCCAATGGATGGGTGAGAATTTCTTATGTATCTAATACTCCAAGGAGAGAAATAAAACAACAACAAAATTATAGTTATGTGTATGTGTGCAATGGTTCTAATTTTATGAATCCAACATATAATCTAGTTTTTGACACATAATAATATCAAACTTAATTGGGTTTATGTGCCTTAGACTTGGATAAAGATTACTTCTTGTGACTTATTTTTGAATTGGGAAGTTTGGGGTAGTCCCTTTCAATATGCAAGTGATAGAATAGGTATTTTTAGTGCTTTCTTGATAATGCTAGATAGGGAATAGGCTAAGGCCTAACTTGTATAAATATCTAACTTTTTTGGTAACTTCTCATGCCACCAACATGTGAAACATATGGGTTAACCCATAAAGATAACTTCTATTTTAAAAATGACCATTACTTGTTATTAGGATAGGTCCATCAGATTTAGACACATGAAGAATTTAAAAGGTGTATGAATTATGATAGACTCGTTTGAAATGTGATAATATTAAATTGATGATCAAAATACAATCTTATTATTATTTTTATTAGGTTAGACATGAAATATGGAATTACTATATGTGGCTAAATATAAATCAAGAAGGTTGATACCGTATAATACAAGTAGATAGAAGAGAAGGGTGTGAAAAATACATGTGTGTTTGCACAAGTCATGTAAGGTAAATTTAACAGTAACATTACTAAGTGTCTAATATCACATTTTATTGTTTACATTTAGTAAAATATTGTATAGATGAAGGATATAACTTAGGGAAATGTCTTCATTTGATTCTCAGTTGTTAAATAAATAGGAATGATTTTCATATATAGATATATCTAGGACGTGACACGTGCTAAGGCAAACCATGGAAAAGTGTGATATGTGAAATCAGATACATGGTAAATTGGACCAAGGTGGAAAGACCCATAAAAATATACTAGAAAAATTTGGAGGTACACCTGTAACCATCAAATCTATCCTTAGATATACAAATGTCTAGAATTAAGAAAAGAAGCTTAGAAGATAGATAAATAAGGATCAAAGGCTAAAATGAATGAATTTTGAAGACATATATAATGCTCAATGCCAAAGATAGAATAGTGTAAGGTATGAGGACACAAGTGGACTATGTGTGCAAAAATGGGTGAATACACTATGAAGAATATTTTTATACCAAAATTAGGTGTCTACACTATGTGATTTAGATGTTTCCAATCCAAAAAAAAGATAGATTTAATTGTGATAGTGTTGGATAGGTTAGATGTGGTGGAACATTATGATATGAACATGGTAGAATCATTTGTGCCTTTACCAAGATACTAGACCCTATAACCAATAACGTCACCAAATTCACATCTTCAGTTACTTGAAATTTACAAATAAATTAAATCCTTATAATATTTACTTAAAATATATTTCTTAATTATAATTAATGTTTTGAAAAAGATGTGATTCTTTAACTAGAGATTTAAGGCTCTAGTGGAGGAGACTTTCCTCTCGTCAATATTTCATACAGTCATTATTATTTTAAATACAACAAAGTGGTAGATTCCTTAGTGAACCATAGAATTGGTAATGGAAATAATGAAAAATAGTCCTTTTCTAAATAAATATATAGCTAATATTATCTATGAAAAAAGAGAAGAAGAATAATTATTCCCATGAATATGGAATCATATGTTGAAATACACAAACACTATCAAATTATAAATCACAGTGTTTCTATTCTCACGTAACTAAAATTTTATTAAAAATAGATAGGAATTATAAGATTATAATTATGGGATTTATAGAGGCTTCATGAACTATCACAAGCATAAGACCATGGACACTTAGATCATTTTTTGTGAAATAAATCTTTCATGCCAGTGGGGATTACCAAAAAACCCATTCATTACAAGATCCATCTGTGATGAATTTTATCAAGAAAAATTTGAAGTTGAGGAATCTTCTTTAGAGTTTAATGGAAACCTCGATAAGGTATCCTCTATGCTTGTAGAAATATTTTAAAAATGAGGAGTAAAATGTTGGTCTATATTATTTTTCCTTAAAAGAGGAAGGTGGTGTATAACTTGGTATATCATTGGGTTATTGATTGTAAAAGTTTATCTTGGATAATTTTTAGAATCTTTGAAGGAAGGGAAAATATGAACTTGATATTGTAACTATATATCTAGCCAAATATTACAAAGGGCATGTCCCTAGTGACCGATGAGGGTGAAAAGGTCCAAGAGCATAAGGAGCAAGTTTGGGGTTAATGTAGATTGCACATTAACTCTTCATTCTCAACTCCTCCTCCTCCTCCTTGCTAAATTTTCTCATCATTCTAGGTCCATGGAGGGTGGACTTCTCCTCAAGATAATTGTGGGCCTTCTAGTTTATTTCCATCTAGTTTAGATAGGTAAGGAAATTTTCCCAAATTATCTCTAGTTATTTCATCCCCTCATTGATAGATAAAGGATAATATATAAAACACAAAACAAAGTGGTTGGGATCCCATACCTAATATTACACACCCCATGGGGGAAATTTGGGAGATAATCCAGATAGTTTTCCACATCCTCCTACTCCCTCTACAAGGTTAGTTACACCAATGGCCTGGTGTTTTTTTCCTTACTTGATATTTATGGAAGTTTTTTATTATTAAAAACATATACCATGTAATTTTTTATTGATTATATTTTGGGCTTGAGTCCATAGCTCTAATTTATTCCCTAAGTTAGCCCTGGTGTGACTCTTTTTGTCTTTTTTGCTTAGGGTGTGATCTCAGGCCACCCACATTTTTTACATGTAATATGTTTTTATTCTTTAGAAATATATTTCATGCTTTCAATCAAAAAATGAGTTGGGATGCTTTTTTGGTATATATTTATATTCTTTAAATATTGTAAATCTCTTTATCATCTTGAAGAGTTTGTAAACATTAGATCTATAATATATGGTACTACATTTAACTCAAAAAATTACTTCATTATTAGTTTTTGGTTAAATCCTATACATTATAAGCATATTAGTTATGTGTAAAAGGATAATTGGAGATTAAAACATATTTTGAATGGCTTTTTTTAGATATTTTTATTATATAATGATTATTTTGGCATTTTTTTGTGAATAAATGGATGTACATTAATATTTCAATATAAATACCTATAAAAATTTAACTATGTTAAATAACATGCGTAAAATAATAATTAATTTAAATAATTAATTCTAAAACCAGAGAAAAGAGGTGACATGTAAGGTTTAAATTTTTATTTTAATCATCACAAGATTTTTTGATAGTCATCATGATCTAATATTAAAAAGTACATGTCCATAGGTTTGACCTAGTTGACTCCAAAAAATTGTGTCTAACATAAAACCTTGTTTGGGCCACTCCACTCTATAAATTATCTAAATTATACCAATACTCTAGAGAAAATTGTAGACAAGTCTAATAAAATTTAACAACTATGTTTTCTTGGTTATGTTCTTTAAAACCCTTGTTCATAATATTGTGCCTTCACTATGATTACCTGCAAAACATAAATTCTTCTTCTTGCACTAATTATCCAACAATACCCAAAAATTGTAAGGAAAATAAAATATGTTTCAGGGACTATGTTATACCAAAGAATAACTTAACTATATTGATACTTGTCAAGCCCCTCAATAGTAACAATATCAAAAATAACACACATCAATAATTATAACAATTCATGTATGAAAACCAATGTTGTGCAATATTTCTAACATGAACTTAAGTGATTCAATGAATACTCTAATGAATGTTTGTTCTTCTCTACAATGTTTTGAATTTATCAATAGATTCATGTGAATAATTAATTGTTTTTATTTCATTTACCTAAATGAATAAAAATTTGTAACTACTTATAGATAAATTTAATTCAAATTAAGACCCTATCGGTGTCAAATCGACCTCCAATAGTAAAAAAGTAAAAAATGTTGGAACAAGGGATGAAGGCACTTAATCTAAAGGGGGATAATCAAAATAGTATTATGAACATACATACACTCCAAAAAAAGAGGTCTAGTTAGGGAAAATTATAGGAAGGAGAAACAAGGAGTTATAGGTGGATTTAAGAGGGGTTTGGATGATCAAAAGTTGAAAAAATGTGATGATAATGCCTAATTTGGACCAACAATAAACAAATGTATAAGGATCCTAGATTTATGAAAATCAACAAATTTTTTGGGTTTCTACATTTTCCCCCACTTAGACGAGTGTATGCATAAATATCAAAGTAAATAAGACAAGCAGCTACCAAAAATAAATGTTCCTAGATCTTTGAATAAAAATACAATGTACCTATGAATCTATAATAATATTCTTTATTTTTATACACATGCATGGGTGAGTGCCAAATAATATCAATTGATGAATTTTGTAAAATAAAGAGTGATGTACCTGATTTAACTAGGAGGTGGTATAATACCCATGCGGATCCAAGTATCACCAAGTTTGTGTAAATCATGAACCCAATTCCAAGTTCAATTTTTAGTGACAAAAATAAAGCTAATTAAAATTTTGAGTGTCTAAAAAAATTCTAAACAATAACTTGATTATGTCCCTTTTATGGAACAAGATGGAATGTAGTTTTGGGTACATCCCCTCTTCAATATTGAATGAATTTTGAATGATTTATTTTATAAGAGTGAATGTCATCCTGAGTATCTCATGTTATAGGGGTAGAGAGATTATAGATATATATAATTAATGGCATATATACCCCACTTTTTGAGATTTGGGATGAACTTGTGATGCACATATGTCAAAATAAATAAGGTAAACACAACGTGAATGTGATAAATTATGAAATCATTGGTGTGTAGCATGTAAAAATATAGCCTATAACATGTAACTATATAGCCTTAAAAACATGTATTTTATGAATAGTTACCCCATATGGGCCTATAATATAAAAAATGTAAGATCAAGATTAAAATGCCTTATGTAGGCCCCATATATAAGTAATGTAGGAACAATTATAATATGGCTCATGTGGACTCAAGATATAATTAATATAACATCATCGTAAGATATAAAAATGTAAAGTTATTTTATCAAATTTGGTAAATATGTAAATTAATTACCTATATGAAATAAATTGTTGTGTAACATCATACTATTATAGATGTGAAATAAATTACACAAACTGATTTAGAACTTGCTAAATTTATAAATATGCTAAAAGGGAAACTACCAAGGAAATGCAACTTAGCTATAAAATTGGAATGCAAGACTGTGGCTAAAACTTGAAAATAGGTCGAGTGACTATGTTAGCTAACTATGGATATGAAATAGGGTCTTTATAGATATGAAAACAATATCTTTGGATTTGTATAGGGATATGTTATGTTGGTGTCCTTAGGGAGATTCATTTTAGATGATAACTCTCTAAAATTGTTATGATGGGTTTTCCTTCACTTATCTGTTATTTTTTCTTATGTGAGAGACTTTGTTCCATTGCAAAAATCATTACATATCTTATCCTTCACTTTTAACCCTATTTTAATAGACTAAAAGGATGAATGCAATCATATGTTATTTTTTCTTATGCGAGAGACTTTGTTCCATTGCAAAAATCATTACATATCTTATCCTTCACTTTTAACCCTAGTTTAATAGACTAAAAGGATGAATGCAATCACAGAGTAAAAATTGATTAGCAGTTGAAGTTGTGCTTGACCTCAACACCCCCTATGTTGAGATTTGATTACATATCAATACACCAAGAGGGATCAAACTCTATGTAGTTATCCCATGATATAGTGGTGTGTATGAAAGACTCATATAATTCTAGTTATTTATATAATTATTGTGTGATTAAATGCTTCAACTATGACTTATGATCATGAAAGTGTACTCAAACTTTAGCTCAGGGCTACTAGGATTGTATGTATTCATAATTGGGAAAAATAGGAAATTTTATCTTAATGTGTAATTGGAAATCTGGACTTTTTCAATATGAAAGTCTCTTGTGTGAAAAATGATTTGAAATGTGGATTTATATTGATATTTTATAAATTCATTTAGATTTGGCTTACTAAACTTGTAGGACAGCGTATTACATGAATTCAAATTTGATCAACTAACCATTACTTGGTGGGAGGACATTATTGGTAGAACTAAACAATATTGGGGAATGGCTTTGTCCAAATATGGTGGCCTTGTCTAAAGGGCAAGAACAACTAAATTGAAAGTTGGGATCAGTCTTAAAATGAGTTTAGATCACTTAAAATGCTATATATAGTTATTTTATGATCATTGGTTTCTTTTTGGAATGGGGCATCTATAATAGGAGTGAAGGAAGAATGATCAAAGACCATAGAATGAGGCATGAGACAAGTGTGTAAAAGGAGTGATCATTATTTAACCCTAAAATGTAGATATGGAGAATCTAGGGTTAAATGGGTAGAAATAGCCTAGGGCACAAGGATGGTAGACTTATCTATAGTAGGCCAATTATTTATGAAACTTAGATAGAACATATACTAAATTTATTATAATAAGATGTTAAAGATAAAAATTAAAGCTATATTAGATATTGAAATGATAATGAAAATAAAATACTTAGCTAGTTTTGATGATAGTGTATATCTAGATCTAGAACAAGTAAAAAGTAAACTGGATCTAGATTTTAGATCAGTCACCTAATTATATTAATTGTATTTTTATAGCCATAAACACTTTCATCATCCTAGGATGGTTACATACACTACTATTTGACTCAGATGTAGGTGTTCAGTCTAGAATACCTATTAAAACTAGATGGGACCACCTGGATGCTTTTGGGTTCTATATTACCTTCACTCTAGTGAATTAAAATTTGGGTCATGGACTGTCACTCCTTATCAAATATCTAAACCCTAATTCTTCATATTTATAGTGGTTATGGTAAAAATGGGTTAGTGGGACATAGTGTTAAGCTTCCCTGAAGACCCCTTTGTCAATGAGAACTACCTACATATCCAATACTTAGAAGAGGGCCTCAGACTTATGTAGTTCTCCCCTATTTTTTGGCTTGTGTGTGAATCATGTAATTATGATAAGTAAGTACAATAATTATCTATATTGTAACTTGAAAATTATATCTCTTGGGTTGCCCCTTCAGTACTTTAGACTTGTATATTTGTTGTCCTTATGACTAATATTGAAATAAGATAAAATAAGGAAGTTTTGATCACTTGAGTTCTTGATAGAACGATTTTGGTAACTTTTCTTGTGAGTTTATAAGTTTTTCCAGGTTTGAAATGAATAAAGATTGATTTTATATTTATACTAACCCATTTGGATAATATCTCACATTAAACACTTAAATTAACTTTTTAGATATATTTAATTTGAAAATTAAATGACTTTAAGGCACTAAACACTTGCATTAGGATAGGACACTTACATCAATGTATGTATCTAACTAGGATGCAAGTGTTTAGGTAGATATAAAATAGGCATAGGTCCAAAACTTATAAATATGGAAGATAAGTAGGTTTATAACATTCTAGGCATGATTGAAGATGTAAATCATTAGAATAACATTGGTCAGACTAAGAGATAAGTGATTAGGCACAGAGAGATAATGTATGTGAGTCTTTTGGTATCAGGAAAGGTCTAAAAGCTAAAGGTACATCCATGATATGTATTTTCTAAGTGTACAAGACTAAGGTGTTATATAATTTATTTATAGTGTCTACATTTTTCCCCATTTAATCTAGTAATGAAATTGTTAGTTTAAAGGAGAACAAATCGGTACCTAGGTGTGTATAACACACATTGCCTTTACTTAAGTCCAATTTGAGTTTTTTGTTAGTGATAGACCTATAACTAAGAGCATGTTAAAATATATAATTAGTGCATATAATCTAAAATTAAAAGCATTTAAATTATTTAAATTGAAATAAATCAAAGGTTAGGAGTATACGTATATTGATGCAACTGTCTTGCCTTTTGGCGATTTGATTTGAAAGATGTATCATTATAAATCATTAAAACTAACATTAGGATAAATATAAATATGGAAAGTGCATATGTCTAAAGAGATAAAGAGAGATATTATAAGACACATGCCCCCAACCTTAAAAAAATTTTGAGTTGCCACCTGATAATTGAGATTAGCTCAATCGTACAACCCAATCATATTTATAACCTAGTGAGTGTGAGTAAACCAAGTCAACTCACAATATAAAGCTGGTGATGTTAGATGATGTAATCAAATTAAACCTATAAACTTGGAAGGATTGAGTGATTTAATCACCTTGACCATACCAAAATTGAAGCAACTATTGAATTAGATTGGATCCATACAATCCATAAAAGTCCAACCTGGTGGGTGATGACAGTCCTTGAAAGTATTTAGAATCTAAAAATGATTTTATAATATTAGGTTCACATTGCATATCATATGCACCTTAGATATGTTTCATGATGAAACTATGTATAAAAATGGTACCAATGTATATAATTCTACTATAAATATGTATTTGAATCATATAACTATGAATTTAGCTAATTTGAAATTGTGTAAGTGTGGAGAACGTGTTTCCAAAACATACCCCAACTATAATCTAAAACTAAAATTTAGTATAAGTTTGGAAGAACATGTTTCCAAAAAAATGCCCCCACTATAATATGAAACTAAAACTAATGTAAGTGCTAATGTGGAGAAATCTGAAAACTAATATAAGTGCCAAGGTGGAGAAATCTAAAAATTGATATAAGTGACAATATGGAGAACATGTTTCAAAAACATGTCCCCACTATAATTTGGGTATGCTTCATACTGAATAAGTGTGAATAACATGTTTACAAAACATGCCCTCACTAAATCTAAAATTGTGACAAATGTGAAGTACATGTTTTCAAAACATGCCTCCACTACAATCTAAATCTATTAAGCAATGTAGAAGTCATGGCTCTATGGCATTCCCCCATTGATATACCCCCATTTTTAGGTGAGGGAAAGCATAAAATGGTAGTAACCTTACCTCAAAAGGATAAGATAACAATGTAAACTTGAATGTATTGTTGACTAAATTTTGACCTCGTGTCATAATTGGTCACCCCCTATAGGTTAAAACTTCATAGAGGTGTTTAATGTTGGCATGGTCTCAAGTGGTCTTAAATAGTCCTATTGGCCAATTTTGGCCCACATACAAAAACTCACCAATGGATCAATATCTATAAGTCTTTATATGCATTAGGTTTTCTCAAAGTCTTAAATGGATCTTCAAAGCTTTAACATATCAAAATATGGTAAGCATAAGTCTGGAGGGACTAGACCATCATGGAACATCATGTAAGAAGGAATAGATGACCTTGGTTGTGCATCTCATAAGTTCACTTGGAAAATAAATCAGGTTCAAAGGATTGCATGAACATGATGTTTTTCATGCCTTGAACATTCTCTACAAAATTAGTATCTTGATGAGTTTTATATCTCAAGATACAAGCTTCAAAAAAAGATCTAGCAGAGTGAGATGTGCCTGGGAAAGTCAAAATAAAGCCATAGAAAATAGCCCTTTGGATTCAAAAACCTCAAAGGGATGAAGTTGAACATGTAGATGCCAAGTGGCATATCTCAAGAGCTCAAAATAAAGATCTAAAAACACAAAAGTGATATCAAGGGTAAAAGGTCAGTAGATATTAAATTAAGCACATTGATGACAAGTGTCATGATCATGGTGACTCTCGAGTAGATTGATGGTCTACATTTGATCTGATAAAGCAAATCCAATGGTGCACATTTAATCATTCAAAAGTAAATCCAATGGTGTGGATCAAGATCATCAAAGTAGTGGATCCTAAGATTGAACATGTTTTGACCAAGTGTCACAATCATATTGTAAATGGAGATCAATGACCTACTTTAGATCATATAGATGAAGATCAATGACATGCATTCAATCATGTAGATGAGATCGATGGTGCACATTGAGTAAATAAGTCAATGAGCTCAGATTACACATGAGGCCACCACATGTCGTAAGCATGTTAACAAGATGAAATCTAATAGTAAAATCTTGAGAAATCATGTAGTGGCATAATATGAGAAGCCCAAATCAAGATCGATGGCCAATATTAAAAGTTGAAACTAGGAGACTTAAAATGGAGGTCGATTATGGTTTAGGTCAAACCAAGAGAAATGTTTCAAAGGGATATGTTACCATTAGAGCTCAGTAAACTACCATTAAGTATATGTATCTATAAAATCAATATTATTAATTCTAAAGCTTTATCACCATTAAAGTTTAGAGGCATGATATGTTTATTTAAATCTAATATAGTTTAGGCATGCGGCTATGTGATTTTTTGATATTCATTGATATAATGACAATATAAAAATTAATAAATTGGATTGGTTTTCAATCTATAATATACCTATGCTCAAATATGTAAATAGGGGTAGGTTTGTGAATAATAAAATAGTGTTTTATCTATCAACATGGTCATAACTTTGACAAATAGGTACCTATGCTACCCAAAGTAGACAGTCATGGATCTATCAGATCCATAGATATGAAGATTTAATCTTCACAATCAAGTCAAGTGAAATATGGCTTCAAGTCCCAAGGTGGAGATCTAGTATTTGGACAAAGCAACTAGAGCATTTAATAGATTTTTAGGGTGCCTAAGGGTTTGTATTCATAATAAGGCATGACTCATTATATTTGGAAAGATCTTGTCATTTAGCATGTTGCTCGACCAATAAGAATATTTGGGGCTATTGGGACAAATGAAAGTTATCTTGTCTATGATTTATTAACCTTAATTTGATCAAAAGGTGGTGGAACATTTATAAAATGTGGCAGCTCATTTAATGATCTAGGATGGCATGCTTCCTCTCTCTCACCCTTTCTCTATATATTCCATCTTCTTCCACATTGTAACTCTCTCTCAGATTTTAGATTCCCACAAGGACTCTTTGATTTTGAAGATTAGGGGACTCTTTGAGATATCTTGGTAAGATATGCTCATCTTGATAAGTCTAAACCCTATCAAGAGTTTATAATAACTACCTCTTAATGTAATAAAAGACTTTCTTTACCTATCGCTTTGCCTTAGATCAGTGTTTAGTGAATTGTTCATGATGGCCTTGTGAAGGAGATTCTTCCATATCCATTTTCCTCCTTCCTTGCCTCTTATAAGGTGTTTTAAAGTTATTTTCAACTTTGGATTCATGTTCTTTCTCTCATTAATGTAGACTCGGTGTGGATCTTAGAATCCCTCCTTGTTTCCATTCATTGCTTCCTGAACCTAGTCTATGAAACACTTATGCAGTCAAATGAGTTATGGGGTTGTGTGAGCTAGCATTGTCTTATGATAATCCAGCATAGGTTCAAGCTTATAGGAGTCTTCCATTTTTATTTAGTGTATCACATGGTTAACTTTCTTACAAGCCCTTTCTCCTTTTATAACCCATTTCCAAGTAGAATCATTAGTTTAGGTGATCCATCAAGAGAAAGGTAGGCTTATCCAGAGGTTCAACCCTATTATAGGATACCTATAGCTTGGGGTTGTTCTCATATTATTACTAGGAGTGGGGAATCCTGAATAACTCCTCCATAAGGGTGAAATCTCACATCATAATATTTTATGGCACACCTGATAGGACTTACTACATTGTTCACTGGTGAAGACTTTTGGTGTTCTCTTAATTTAATCAACATTTGGAAGCATGTGTGAAAACATCAATGGTGATGCCAAATACTCATCAGTTGGTTTAAGTAGCCTAAGTGCCTAATCATCATAATCTAGTATGTATAATCAACCATATTTTAATCAATATTCTTATTCTCTACCTCAACATCACACTTATTAGGCAAATAATGTTTATGTATTCCCCCCAAGTGGCCCTCAAATACCCTATCATCCCTATCATGGATTATATCCCACTCCCACCCCTGCATATGACCAAGGTCAACCTCCTTTGCATTTAAATCAGTCTTTTAATTCCCCTTGTCAAGACTAGGCTTATCTTGTTACATCCTTGTCAGGAGTCAAGCAAGCATTATCAATTTATATTAAGTTGATAAGGGAGATTGGTATGGGATTGGAGTTTTCTCCAGTCATCCCTATCCATGTTCTACAAGAGGTAAGGAGTGCTCTTTAGTTGGTCAAGAATAGATGCTCAATTTATGAGGGTAAATAATGGTCATCTTGTAAGAATGAGGACATATTAATGATGAGAAGAATGATCCTAAATGTAGATAGTGTGTTGATATCTTATGAAGATAAATAGGCTCATTTGGATCAGTCTTACATGTCTTTTCCCCTCTAAGAGCCTCAAGCTCAGCCTTCAAGAGTTCCTAATCAACCCCCTAGTCAACCTTGTCAAAATCCATTATTATCAAAAGTTAGAGAGGTAAACTTGGACCAAGGGAGAACAATCATGAAAATCAATGAGGGCTTAAGCTTGGATAAGAATTTCCCATTCATGACATGGAGGGGATAAATAATTTCTTATAAGAGTTTTAGAATATGTGGGCATCCATTGAATAAGTTGACTATCCACAGGTTGAGAAGAAAGAATTAAAAGGGTGGGTATTATCCATTGAAAAGGTGTTTAAGTAGTGGGAGAAAGAATATGTCAAACTTGAGTCAATAAATTTTCCCTCTCCTACCCCTATACCCATTCCCACTCAATATCATGAAGCCATTCCATCATGGATCTTATCCAACACATTCAACCCTAGTTATGTCATGCCCTCAATTGTGATACCACCCTCTCCTATAACCATTAAAAATAAAGAAAAGATGTATGTTCTCTACTCAATTCCATCATAGAAATCAATTCAAAAATGCATAAAGAATAAGGAAGAGGTGTTATTTGAGTTAATTCCTCAATATCTACCAAAGAGATCCTATAAGGTAGCTAACTAGGACACTCTCGTAAGCTACAAGCAAGGTGAAAATTTTCACCCTCTTACCATCTTCCTCTTAGAGAAAGTGCCTATTTTACAAAGGATATGGGAGTATCTTGAAGACATAAGTGAGCCACATGAGGACAATTCAAGTGTCTATGATGATGAAATCATGATAGACAACCCACTTCATAGGGAAGAGCATGTTTTAGCTTTCAATTTGTAGGAACTTGATGAGAATCAAGAGGACAACCTTCATGAACCTATTATGGAGGTCAAGGTCAACTCAAGTAACTTAGAAGATCAATGGTAGCATTTGTGCTCATATTTCTTGAGTGAAATGAAGCATCTTAATGTTAAAAGCTTTCCTAAAGAAGACAATACTCAAGCTAAACATAGAGTAGACCTTGAATAGACTACTAAAGGTCCATTCTACATAGATGAAGAAGAGGATCAGAACCAGATGGTTGAGGTTGGTTCACTTCAAGATGATGTGTCAATTGAGGATAACCCTAATATGTTGGAGCTAGAGGAAAGAAAATCAAATCTTGAGAAAGATAGGTGTGATTTTTTTAACCTTATATGGTTAAATAAACCCTCATTTGTAGTTGAAAAACAATATGAAATCTTTAGTGAGATTGATGAAGGAGACATCTCAAGTGTTCAAGTGATACAATTTGAGAAGCATACTAGTCAAGAATTTGAAGAGTTATGGCAACAATTCAATGCCATAACCAAAGATTTTGAGGAGGCTAAGAGAGATGCCCTTCTAAAAAACTATGAGCATGCTAATCTAAGCATGATCAGTCTTGAGTTGTATGAGGATAAGTTGGAATAACATGGTTTTTTTGAGCTACCAAGTAAACCAAGTGCAGTTTCTCCCAAGGGCATAAATGAATTCTTCATGCAAGTCTTTCTCAAGAGTGATGGAAAACATCAATCAAGTGATCCTATAGTCCAACATGAACCAAGATTGGAAGAATTAGAGACATGTTTGTTCCATTTCATCCATTAGAGAGCATATCAAAAGGATTGGCCATTGAGTAGCTTGGTTCACCAATTCTCATACCTCCAAAGCAAGGTATTTTTCATCTTGGTTTGTTATAAGTGAATGATACTAAAAGTTTACCATTTGACCTATTATTATACAGCCTTGTATATATTAGAGTATATTTTATGCTTTTCTCTAGGTGCCTGTGTGCACAATTTTTTAGTATTTTAGTTTCTTTTCTTTTCTCCAAGTGCTTGTGTGCACTTGCCTTTGTTTATTTTGTTCTTGTTGTTTTTGTTTCTTTAAGAGAGATTTTTGGAAAGGGAAAACCTTGTATAAATTCAGATAAGCTAGGAATAAGGCCTCTAGATGCCTAATGGATCAACTTAAGTCCACTAGTCTTTGCATAACAGGTATGCAATCCCAGGATGTCACTAGAGATGTTGTCTAATTTTGGCAAACATATAGAAATAAGCTAATGGATTAGTTTATATAATTTCTAGTATGGAGTAGGTTTTCTCAAAGTATTAAAGGATCCTTCAAATATTTGACAGATCAAAATATGGCAAGAGTAAGTCTGGAGGGACCAGACCATCATGACACATCATGTAGGAAGGAACAAATCACCTCAGTTGTGCATTTCATAAGTGTACTTGGGAAATCAATCAGGGTCCAAGGATTGCATGGACATGATGTTTTTCATGCCTTAAACATTATCTACAAAATTATTATCTTGATAAGTTTTTTATCTCAATATACAAGCTTCAAAAAAGATCTAGCGAAGTGGGATGTTCTTGGGGGGGTCAAAATAAAGCCACAACAAATAGCTATTTGGATTCAAAATCCTCAAATAGCTAAAGTTGAATGTATAAATGCCAAGTGGAATGATTTTAAAATATCATAACAAATATCTAACGGCATGCAGGTGATATTAAGGTCAAAAGGTCAGCACATCTAAAATTGAGTGCATTAGTGACAAGTGTCATGATCTTGGTGACTCTCAAGTAAATTGATGGTCCACATGTGATCTAATAAAGTAGATCCAATGGTGCACATTTGATCATGAAAAATTAAATACAATAGTGTAGGTTAAGGTCAACAAGTTAGTGGATCCTAAGATTGAACATGTTTATACTAGGTGTCATAATCATAATGCAAATGGAGATCAACAACTTGCATTAGATCATACAAATAAAGATCAATGGCATGCATTCAACTGTGTAGATGAGATTGATGATGCACATTGAGTCAATAGGTCAATGAGCTTAGATTGCATGTGAGGCTACCATGCGGTGTATGTTCATTAACAAGATGAAGTCTAACAATAGAATCTTGAGGAAGCATGAAAAATAGATAAGTGGCATAATATGAGATGCCTAGATCAAGATCGATGGCCAATATTAGAAGTTGAAGCTAGGAGACTTCAAATGGAGGTCAAATATGGTTTAGGTTAAACCAAGAATAATGTTTCAAAGGGATATGTTTCTATTAAAGCTCGGTTAAATACCATTAAGTAGATACAGCCATATAGTCAAGATTATTAATGTCAAAGATCTATCACCATTAAATTTTAGAGGAATGATAGGTTTGTTTAAACCTAATACAGTTTAGGAATGAGGCTATATGATCTATGGATCTTCATCGATATAATAATTATATGAAAACCAATAAATTGGATTGGTTCTCAGTCTATAATAAACCTCCACTTAGATATTGAAATAGGGGTAGGTTTGTGATTAATAAAGGAGTGTTTTTCTATCGACATGGTCATATCTTTGACAAATAGGTACCTAGGGCCACCCAAAGAAAACATAGTCTTGGCTTTGTTAGATCTATAGATATAAATATTTTATCTTCACAAGAAATTTAAGTGAAAGATGGTGTTGTTGGGGGATCAAACCAACAATAGATTACACTTGTGAAAGCAATAAACGCGGAAATAAATCAGATAGATAAGTAACTGAAATGATAAATAGCACAGAACAAGATATACAAGAAAACACCCTGAAAACTTGTATTGAAACTCTTTACAATAGGAATACAATATGAAGAAGCTTCGTTCTTCCACACCTCTCACAGATGCACACAAGATCTCTTCACTAGATCTCTATTCCTCAAGAGCTCACTCTCAAGTACATTCAAATCCAACAACCTGGATTAATGCAACTCTATACTGTCCTTCAAACATTCACAATGTTCTACTCTTACAGTTCTACACACACTCATACAATTCTAAGCTAAGAAGATCTTCCTACATATAGAAATAGGGAAACTTGAGCATGCTCTTACAACGAACAGTTAAGCCTCTTGAACAAGGGCTCTAAAGATAGTATTGCTAACAATATAGACGCAAGCTTGAGTCCACGACTCAAACTTATCATGCAAACACTCGCTGCCATCCACGAAAATAGATTTCTGGACACGCAGGTAACCGACATCGGTTCCTGCCTGTTCGCCTGTGACCGTCGCCGGTCGACCATATCGCCGACGTCGGCGCCTCTGCAACTGCTACTAACCGACGTCGGTCGCTCCTGACCGACGCCGGCGTCTGTGTAGACCCGAACCTGTTTAAGTATGCTCCTTGGTGAAGCTTTTAGCTCCACACCCTAACAATCTCCCACTTGGAGATAAACCAGCTGCACCAACCTGTACAGCATCATCTTCTTGCTCCTCCATCTTCAACTCAATCATGAAGACCAATAGAAGTTGAATGAAGATTCAACTTCTCCATCGTAACCGGCTTTGTTAGCATATCAGCAGGATTCTTGTCTGTATGAATTTTCTCCAGCTTCAACTCACCATCTTCCAATACCTGCCGTATGAAGTGGTACCTTAGCTGTATGTGCTTGGTTCTAGAGTGAAACGCTGAGTTCTTGGCCAAATGGATTGCACTCTGACTGTCACTGTACAATCTGAAACTCCCATGCTCCCTTCCAAGCTCTTCCATGAACCGTGTCATCCATATCATCTCCTTGCTAGCTTCTGTAGCTGCAATGTATTCTGCTTCTGTAGTTGACAAGGCTACAACCTTCTGCAACTTAGATATCCAACTAACTACCGATCCACCTACAGTAAAAACATAACCTGTGGTGCTCCTCCTGCCATCCAAATCCCCTGCCATATCTGAATCTACATAGCCATGTAGAGAAGTATCTGAACCTCCATAGCATAGGTGCTTGCTGCTGGTTCCTCTCAGATATCTAAGGATCCATTGAACCGCTTTCCAATGTTCCTTACCTGGATTGGCCATATACTTGCTTACTACTCCCACTGCTTGGGCAATATCTAGTCTAGTACATACCATTGCATACATCAAACTCCCTACTGCGGAAGAATATGGAACTGTACTCATGTACTCTACCTCATCATGTGAATTGGGACATTGTTCTTTGCTTAGCTTAAAATGTCCAGCCATAGGTGTACTCACCGGTTTTGCATCCTGCATATTAAACCTCTCCAACACCTTGTTCACATAATCTTCTTGAGACAATATCAACCTGTGATTTTTCCTGTCTCTCCTAATGCTCATGCCAAGGATCTTCTTAGCTGCTCCCAAATCCTTCATGGCAAACTTTTGAGCTAACTTCTCCTTGAGCTCAGAGATATCCTGCATGTGAGACCCTGCAACCAGCATGTCATCTACATACAACAATAGAATAATATATCTACCGTTATCAAATCTCTTGAAATATACACAATGGTCTGATTGACACCTACTGTAGCCATGCTCAGTCATAAACCTGTCAAATTTCAAATACCATTGCCTTGGAGCTTGCTTGAGGCCATACAAGCTTTTCTTTAACCTGCACACAAATTTCTCCTTACCCTTGACCTCGAAACCTTCTGGCTGTTCCATATAAATTTCCTCATCCAAATCTCCATGAAGAAATGCTGTCTTAACATCTAGCTGCTCGAGATGCAAATCCTCAAAAGCAACCAAAGACAATACAACCCTTATTGAAGTCATCTTAACAACAGGAGAAAAAATTTCACCAAAGTCAATACCTGGCTTTTGTGCAAATCCTTTTACCACTAATCTGGCCTTATATCGCATCTGACCATCCTCACTTTCCTTCAACCTGTAGGTCCATCTGTTCTTCAGTGTTCTCTTACCAGCTGGCAATTCAACCAAATCCCATGTTTGGTTCTCTCTTAAGGACTCCATCTCCTCAACCATGCCATGCTCCCACTTACTCCTGGACTCCACCTGTAATGCTTCTTCAAAAATTTCTGGTTCTCCACCATCGGTTAGCAATAAATAATATAAGGAAGGAGAATATCTAATTGGAGGCTTACTTACCCTTTCAGACCTCCTGGTGGGTGTCTTGGACTTGTTTTCAACAATCTGTCCACCCAATTTTTCTGACAGTGACCGACCTCGGCCACCTGTAGACCTGTCACTCGCCATCGTCGGTTCTTCCTGACCGACCTCGGTGCCTGGTCTGCCGACGTCGGTCTCTGTATGACCGACATCGGTTTCTGTACTGCCGACGCCGGTTACAACCCTGCCGACGTCGGTCTCTATGTTTTCCTGCAAGTGATTATTTCTTTTTCCCGCGAGCTCATTTTGGACCATAACTTCGTCCAATTCACTATTGCTCTGCCCAGATTGATCCAGCTTCCTTATCTGATCACTGTACATCACTCTTTCATTGAAAACAACATCACGGCTCCTGACTACCTTGTTAGTTCCTAGATTCCAAAATCTGAAACCAAAATCATCTGAGCCATAGCCTATAAACGTGCACCTCATAGACTTAGGATCAAGCTTCTTTCTATTTTCCTTATCTATATGCACAAAGGCTTCACTACCAAAAACTTTGAGATATGAAAGATCTACCTTTTTACCTGTCCATGCCTCTTCTGGAATTCCACCATCCAGAGCTGTAGAAGGTCCTCTGTTAATCAGGTACACTGCGGTGTCAACTGCTTCTGCCCAAAACTCTAAGGGCAACCCTGCATGCAATCTCATACATCTTGCACGCTCCATGATAGTTCTGTTCATCCTTTCAGCAATACCATTCTGCTGAGGTGTCCTTGGAACCGTCCTTTGCCTACGGATTCCTTGTGTATAACAATACAATTTGAACTTAAGACTGCAGAACTCACCGCCATTATCAGATCTCAAGCACTTTAACTTTCTGCCTGTTTCATTCTCAACCATGGCTTTCCAAAACTTAAAAGTCTCAAAAACATCAGATTTCTTTTTAATACAGTAGATCCATACCTTTCTTGTGGCGTCATCTATGAATGTAACATAGTACCGTGATCCGCCAATAGAGGATACCTGAGCTGGTCCCCACACGTCTGTGTGAACAAGCTGCAACTTCTGCCTTTTCTTAGTAGACCCGGTCTTGAGAAAACTAACCCTTTTCTGTTTCCCAAATACACAGTGCTCACAAAACTCTAGATCCATACTTTTCAAATCTGAAAGCATACCTTTAGACTTAAGTATTGACATCCCCTTGTCACTCATGTGGCCAAGCCTTGAGTGCCACAATTTACAATCCACACCTGAAGTAGATAAAACTGAAGGAGATTTGTTAGTAACACAATTACACAAGTAGAGAGTACCTTCTCTCTTACCTCTGGCCATAACTAGTGCACCCTTGGTCACCTTCCAAGAATCTACTGTGAGAGTTACTGTACAACCCTCATCACCTAGCTTACCTGCAGAAATCAAATTTCTCTTCAAACTAGGAACATGCATTACTTCTCTCAACACCCATGTGTTGCCATTCTGCATCTTCAGCTGCACTTTACCTTTGCCAATAATCTTACAAGGCTCATCATCCCCTAAGTATACTATTCCAAAATCTCCATGGATATAGTCACTGAAATACTCTCTGTTAGGGGTAGCATGGAAAGAAGCACCAGAATCTAATACCCAAGATTCTATGTTATTATGCAAAGAGAAAATTAAAGCATCCTGTGCAATACCTGCAACCTTGGCTTCTTCCTTTCCTTCGTGTTGGTTGTCCTCCTTGGGCTTTGACCAACAATCTCTGCTTATGTGCCCCATCTTTCCACAGTTCCAGCATTGTGGCTTCCTGCCATTCCTGGATTTGGATCTTCCTCTCACCTTAGACTTAGATCTTGATCTCCTCTTGCTCTTTTCTTTTTGCCTTCCCCTGCTCTCAAAATTTAAAGTGTTCCCAGATGTCTCTTCTGTGCTTTTCTTGCGTATTTCCTCATTCAAGATAACGCTAACCACATCTTCTACTTTCAAAATATTTGATGCAGATGCAGTATTAGAAACTGCCATTACTAAGCCATGCCAGCTTTCGGGCAAAGAACATAATATCAAAAGAGCTTTTATTTCATCTTCAAATACAATATTGACAGAACTTAACTGATTAACAATTCCATTGAAATCATTCAGATGAGTAGAAACAGATCCACCTTCATTCATATGCAAATTAAATAATTGCTTCATAAGATATACCTTATTTGAAGCTGAGGGTTTTTCATACATATTTGCTAACGTGGTCATCAACTCTACCGTTGTTTTTGCCTGTGACAAATTACATATCACAGTGGAGGCCAGACTCAGTCTTATAGACCCAAGAGCCTTTCTGTCAAGAACTTCCCATTCTTCATCCTCCATGTCCTTGGGCTTCTTTGCTATCCCACCTAACGGTAAGTAGAGATCCTTCTGATACAGATAGTCCTCTATCTGCATTCTCCAATGTTGGTAGTTCTTGCCATTAAACTTTTCCATTCTCAGCTTACTTTCTTCTGCCATTGCTTCTCCCACTCAAACAGAAATTCCTGTAGAAACACCTGTGAGCAACCTGTAATCTGTAACCTGTAACCTGTAACCAAGGCTCTGATACCACTTGTTGGGGGATCAAACCAACAATAGATTACACTTGTGAAAGCAATAAACGCGGAAATAAATCAGATAGATAAGTAACTGAAATGATAAATAGCACAGAACAAGATATACAAGAAAACACCCTGAAAACTTGTATTGAAACTCTTTACAATAGGAATACAATATGAAGAAGCTTCGTTCTTCCACACCTCTCACAGATGCACACAAGATCTCTTCACTAGATCTCTATTCCTCAAGAGCTCACTCTCAAGTACATTCAAATCCAACAACCTGGATTAATGCAACTCTATACTGTCCTTCAAACATTCACAATGTTCTACTCTTACAGTTCTACACACACTCATACAATTCTAAGCTAAGAAGATCTTCCTACATATAGAAATAGGGAAACTTGAGCATGCTCTTACAACGAACAGTTAAGCCTCTTGAACAAGGGCTCTAAAGATAGTATTGCTAACAATAGAGACGCAAGCTTGAGTCCACGACTCAAACTTATCATGCAAACACTCGCTGCCATCCACGAAAATAGATTTCTGGACACGCAGGTAACCGACATCGGTTCCTGCCTGTTCGCATGTGACCATCGCCGGTCGACCATATCACCGACGTCGGCGCCTCTGCAACTGCTACTAACCGACGTCGGTCGCTCCTGACCGACGCCGGCGTCTGTGTAGACCCGAACCTGTTTAAGTATGCTCCTTGGTGAAGCTTTTAGCTCCACACCCTAACAGGTGTCAAGTCCTAAGGTGGAGAGCTAGTAGTTGGAGAATAGAGAATTTAATAGATTTTTAGGGTGCGTAAGGTTTTTTCTTTATAACAATACCATGACCCATTATCTTCAACAGGCTCTTATCCTTTAGCATGTTGTTCAACTAATAAGAAGATTTGGGGGATATTGGGATAAATGAAAGCTATCTTGTCTATGATGTATTAACCTTGATTTGATCAGAAGGTGGTGGAGCATTCATAAAGTAGAAACTCATTTAATGATCTGGGATGGCATGTTTCCTCTCTCTCACCCTTTCTTTATATCTTCCATCTTCTTCCACATTGTAACTCTCTCTCAGATTTTGGATTCCCATAAGGACTCTTTGATTTTGAAGATAATGAGACTCTCTAAGATATCTTGACAAGATATGATTATCTTGATAAGGCTAAACCCTATCAAGAATTTGTAAGAAATACCTATTGATGCAATAAAAGACATTCTTTACCTATCTCTTTCTTTGGATCAATGTTTAGTGAGTTATGTAGTATGGCCTTGTGAAAGAGATTTTTCCATATCCATTGTCTTCCTTCCTTACCTCTTCTAATGTGTTTTCAAGTTGTTTACAGGTATGGATTCATGTTATTTATATCATTAATGTAGGCTCAGTCTGAGTCTTATAATCCCTCCTTATTTATATGCATTACTTCCTGAACCTATTCTATGAAACACTTATGTAATCAAATGGTTTATGAGGTTGTGTGAGCTAGCATTATCTTGTGTTGATCTAGTGTGAGTTTAATCTTATGGTATTCTTCCATTTTTATTTGTTTCATCACCTAGTTAAATTTCTTAGGATCCCTTTCCCCCTTTCTAACCCTTTTCCAAGTAGAATCATTAGTTTAGGTGATCCATCAAGAGGAACCAGCCTTCTTCAAAGGTTCAACCCTAATATAGGGTACCCACAGCATGGGGTTATTCCCATTTTGTGAATGGGATTGGGGGATCCTAAATAACTCCTTCAAAAGGGTGTAATATCACATCATAACAAGTCCTATATGGTCATGTGTGCCCTTGTCTAGCATTGTCTAATTTCTGGTCTTAGGTTCACTTGTCTAGACCTATGGTCAACCATAAAGTATTGGAATGGTAAAACATGAAAAAAGGTCAAATATAGTCTAGGTTAATTATAAAAAGGTTATTGAGGTGTATTTAATGTCATATTATCATTATCTAACTTTTATTTGACTCTTACTTGCAAAAAATCACATTTTAGCCACCTTTTAGCCCATAAAGAAGAGTTAGACATGCCACCTTAAGAAGAGAATGTTTCAAGAAGATTAAAAATTCCATTTATCTCAAAAAAATTATAAATAAGGTTATGGAATAGTTAGAGTCTGACAGCACCTATAATTCAATGCTTAATCTTGGCAAAAAGACACTTTTAAGCACTTGTACGACCTTAAAAGATCAATTTTTAGTTATAAATGGTTTGGAAGTGTCCCTTGGACTCCCTTATATAATTTTATATCTTTTTTTAAAAAAAATAATTTTAAATGACACTCCAGACAACTTTTATTTTCCATCACTACCTTCACAAGATTAGGAAGGCAAATTTGCATTGAATGGAATGGCCAAGAGAGAGAGAGAGAGAGAGAATTAAGAGCTAAAACTTTGGATATTTTTAGGGGTTATATTAATATTGAAATTAGTATCATTGTTTTGAATATTGGTGGCCTCTTATTATATGAATGATCATTAAGAGTAACAATAAGTCACTATGGCCTATTCATCTAAGAAGGGTATATTCTTACACCTATTTATCTATATCAAAAATTGGTGGAGAGGAATTATTTTGAGTGTGGTTTCTAGAGGTCTTGGATCTCCCTTTTATGGTGTTTTCATCAACCAACTCATCTCTATGAGGTGATTTCACTAAAAGGAAGAATGTCTTAGTGTATAGGTTGTTTCATTGAATTATACTAAAAGTCTCTATTTTATCTTCATAGTGATCATCTTCATAGATTTCTATCCCTTAATTGTTCATAGTGGATCTCTTAGTTTCATAGAATCCATGTTCTTTGGTCTAAGATGTGTCTCTTTATCCATATCCTTCAAGTATGCTTGCTTTTGGGAACATGGTCTATGTTTGCACAGTCCACTAGAGGTTTAACTATTAATTTGGTTCAAATACCCATAATCCATCATGATATAAGATTATGAAATATCATTTTCACTAATAGAATCATGAAGAAATAAAGATGATATTGTAACACACCCTCCAAGGAGAAGTCATGAATGTTTCTTTAATACACAGGCTTGTATGGACCATAGAAGTAAATAGGTTATGCTCAAAATTATAAACAAGAACAAACACATCTCCTCACTCACTCACATAGTCTTGATTGCCTCACTACTATCATAAAATTGATATAAGTTAACTAAATTCTCAAATTAGACTACACACAGATCTTTCATATAAGAGGGGCACATATAGGTTTATAAGGACTGTAGGATGAGTTGAGGATGGTAAGAGGTATTTTCATAAGGCTTATAATCTTATGATCCTTAAAGGAGTAACAAATAGTCATGGAATTAGTTTTCAGGTTCAATAAACTCAAGAAATCGATAAGTGAATCTTCTTAGCCCTAAAGCAAGTAAATGAGACCTATAAGCCTCAATCCTATAAGTCCTCATTTGGACCAAGATCAATATCATAATTGAGCCTCAAGCCTGAAGAGCCTAATCTCATTGCATACCTTCTAATATAATGTCATAACTCATCAAAGAAACACTTAGGCCACTTGGAAAATCAATAAGATAATGGATTGAGTTGACAGTCTAAGAGAGAACCTACGGTACTCTATATAGATTGAGCACAGAAAAGTGGTTTAAAGTGTTAGAAAAGGTTTTGAGACATATTTTAAGGGTTATTGAACTTAATTATAGACCTCAATTAAATTAAATAGTGTTTAAAATTTTATAGTGTGAGATTAAGGTTCTTAAACCCAATACACAGTTATGGACCCTAAAGAATACATACAAGCTACATGACATAGACTAATAGCAGACCTAAGTAAAGAGAATGAAAAAATTATTAAGAGAAGATATAAGCCTAATTGAGACTTAAAACAATCCAATAATCATTTATATGGCTATTGGTATGACTATGAGGTCTCAAGTACAATAAATGTAGTCATGACTCCAAACACATACCCTAATAGGCAGTTATAGGCCTATTTGAAGGACAACTTAGTTACATGCCTAAATAAAAGGGTAGTGTGTGTTTTAAAGTTTCTTTGAACCTAATAAAACTTTAATTAATTCCACAAACTAGTGAGGAGAATATTTATGTGGGAGATGAGGATCTTAAACACCTAACATAGTCATGATCCCTAGAGACACCTACAAGACTTGTACAGTACCTTGTATGAAAGAGACAAGGACAAGTCTAGTGAACAAAGATGATATAGGTGTGTGAGATAGGTATTAAACTTAAATTTAACCTTATATAATCTCATGTACTATCAAGGAGGTTATTAATTATATGATTAAATACCTAAAACTCCTAAATACAACCAAGATGACCCTAATATGCACCTACAAGCCTATGGCAAGGCTAGTCCATTTGCAAGATGAAAAGAAATTTTATAGTGTGTTAAAGAGCCCTAAGTTTTATTTTAACACTCAAAATAGGTCAAATTCTTTTGGTAATATGGTATACATAAGATGAGGTCCAAACTCATTTGACTATAATCAGGTAACCAAGCAAACATTTATAGGCTATAAAGAGAAGCAAGGGATGATTATTAGCCTGAAGTAAAGAGAAGAGATGATGTATATTTTGAGGCATGTTATAATATTTTAAAATGGTTCATATAGGTTCATTATAATACCAAAATAGAAACATAAGGAAGATGAACTAAACTAAGTTTCAAAACCTCACAGTCAGTCAAAAGAAGTAAGTTATAGTTTTACTTATTCTTTGAGGTTTTTGCTTGGATTTGAGAATGAGGACTATGAATAGGTATAAAAGGGAGAAGGGGAATTTGTAAAAGGTCTAAATTTCCATGTATATCCAATATAATCCCTATACATAATGTTTTTATGATAAAATAACTAAATTTATGTCTAAACCTAATGCTAGGGTGTACACAGGGTTACAGTCTAGTCTTAGGGGAGTTTGGTGTTTTGAGATTTTTGTAGACATTATTACACTTTGAAAATTGGTAAAGATTTTTATTATTAGTTTATAAATATTTTCATGGCCATTTAAAAGTTAAACTAATAGTGTAAGTACTCATTGTTTTGTCTCAAACCTAGCCCCCTATTTAAGCAAGGGACAGTCCTAAGACTAAGTCATCTCTTTAAACTCTAAGACCATGAAAAAAGTATGTCAAAACCAAGGGATGGTATTTTAGGTGTAAAAAAATCATTTAAAAGTTTAAAAACACTTCCAAGGTGCACACACACTCATTTTTGACTTGAGGGCTAGCAAGAAGGAGATAGGTCTTAAACCCCAAACACCTTGATCAGTGTACCAGTTGCATATAGAAGGGTAATGAGAACATAAAAAGAATGTATTAAAATGGAAATGGATGATTTATAAGTTTCTAATTTTTTCAAATTAGTGGTAATGAGTTTTAATACCCAAAACTCAAAGTAGATCTCTCTATAGCCTCAACAACACTAAGCAAGCCACCTAAAGAATAACTTCAAATGCTCATACCATTGTCAACACTTTGCATGGGAATTTAATACACTTGGAATAGTTTAATGGGTATATAAATAATGTATTACAATTTTAATGAGTTACATTAATTGTTTTTTCTTTATGAATAATCGTTAAGACCCCAAATAGATCTTAAACCTCTCTTAAACACTGATAGTGACCAGTCATGGAAAAAGGGCCTCAAATGCATATATAATGACATATTTTTATCCTAAAACCTATTTTATGTTATTTATGACTCCAAGGAGGTTGCTCACATGAACTTTGATGCTAATGTCACTTGTACAAATTATTATAAATACCCTATTTTTTCATGTTTTTGGTATTTTGCACATGTTCTAAGAAGGGGAGAGATTCCAAATCATGTGATGAGGTCCTTTGGAAATTTTCATATCTATTAAAGATGAAAAATTTTCACCTATATTCTAGAGGTGATCAATCTAGGCCCATTTTTCAAGGCAATCTCAAACAAGCTCAAAATGAGACTAGGTGGTAAGGCCATTTCTTGGTTTGCATACTTCCATAGGGTCTCAGGACCCCAAAATTGACATGGACGTTTGTTATGTCCTATTCAAATTTAATAAAATTATTTTTTTTGATTTCACATGTGTGTCAAGAGTCTATAGCAAGAAAATAGGGTCCAAGGTAAGGAGGCCTAATTCAAGAGAGAGAAAGGTAAAAAAATGGGTTTTCACTTAGAGTCTAAAGATTAAATTTGGTATGGAGTATTAAGGCTATACTATGTCTTATAATATATCATAATTTTATAAATATCATATTTAC
This sequence comes from Torreya grandis, assembly GCA_037957365.1. Taxonomy (NCBI): domain Eukaryota; kingdom Viridiplantae; phylum Streptophyta; class Pinopsida; order Cupressales; family Taxaceae; genus Torreya; species Torreya grandis. The sequence continues at coordinate 700,901 of JARHVA010002390.1, read as the reverse complement.
AACTCCCTACACATGGATATTTATAGGTTTTTAGGGCTACAAGGAAACTAGGCCTAATGAAGGCTTAATGAGAAAAATGAGTTCTTGGGAGTTGTTACAAGAACTGAAATGGTGTTTTTTAGACCTAATAACATATTTTAAGATCATTCATCTAGTTTAGATGAGTTTAATAATATTTATTTGAGTTTTGGGCCACTTGGACCAATCTAGGCATGGGAAATGAAGAGTTTTAAGACACCTATGCACTTGAATGATAGAATGGAAGGCCAGATGAATTTTTTAAGGCATTTAAAATTTAAAATGAGTGGCTTCATATAAATTCAAGACAAATTCATAGTTTAAATTTATATTTGTCACTTCTTTCATGCAAAGAAGGGTAGTCTTCGAGGAGTTAGTCAAGGTGGTAAGCCAATTTATAACCTCCACGCCACTTGGAAGGTTGGATATGATTTAGGAGTGAGACACATGGACTTATAGGTCTAATTGTAATTTATCATAACTCCGCTTCTTGTTTTAACTCATGGACACTTTTCAATTCTTATTTACTATGCCCCCTTCTCTCTCCCTTCACCATTCTTTATAAGAGCAATCACTTTTGGCTAAGTTTATAGAATCCACATCTGGTATGGAAAATACCTAGTGGTTTGAATATTTTTTGTGCCTTTTAATAAATATTTTGAATATTATTTTGAGTTCATAAATTATTTTATAAGTGTGTGAAATAGTTCATAGTGTAATGACAAGTGATAATCATCTATCTTTGTGTTCACTTTACTCTTTCAAGTCTTGTGCAAGTAGTATGCTCTCTAATAGGTCACATGTAGTGTAGTTAGTGTATTTTTATATATTTAAGTGTAATTAATAGCATTAGTTTCTAGAATCATATTTTTTTTCATTCACCTTAAGAAGTGCATTGCATATCACCTTGATGTTTGAAATACTTATGTTAGAGAAACTTTGGATGTTGAAGCTAGTCTTGTAAGCCATCTTTAACAGTGCAAGTTAATGGTAGTCTAGTGGAGATCAACTTGTTGAATCACCTCATTATAATAGGTTACTTTCATGTTCTCTCTATCTCTTTTCATCCCAAGAAAGCAATTAGTATAGGCGATGAGCTACAATGAACATATCTAGGGACCGAACTCTTCAATCTAGAGGTTTACCTCTGTTATAGGCAACCCACAAGCCTAGGGGTAATCAAATTTTGAACTACCTCTCCAAGGGTTTAAAATTGAGTGACAACATGTAGTATGTATAATATAGTGGGAACATGTCTAGGTAGATGTATCATTGAATCACGAAGAATGTGATCACACCAAGTCCTAATATGCATGATGTAGATCATAGTAACATCTAAATAGTAATAGTACAATTTCAACAAGTAATGAAGCACATACATAAGATCACTCAAAAAAATAAAAAGGAGATGGTCCAACGAGACCTCAAATAAGGGGCATGTTCAAATGCCACATGATTAAAGGAACATGACTTAGTCAAATGTTCATAAATAAAGAATGGCATATTCAAATGTCAACATACAACAGGCAATGACATATTCAAATTTCAAACAGGAAAATAAAGACATAGAGGACACAAATAATGGATTATATCCAAATGTTCAAATAAACAAGACAATAGTAAGGTAAGACATTAAAATAAGTACATGGATTAAATCTTAAGCAACTAACATAAACATATCATTCTAGTCCATGAATCATATGTGTTCACAAAAAATGTTAAGTACATAGCATATCAAACACACTACAAAAGAGATAAGCTTGGATAAAGGCATGTGTATTACATATATGAGCTCAAAAATGATAATGGAAAGTGACAATAGAATGATATAACCTAGATGTATCATGATCATAGATGTGGATGCCCTAACATCCTAGTGACAAGAGTAGAGGGGAAACCCAACATCCAAAAGTGCGCAAATCATGTATCTATGTATGTTTGTATCACACTTAAAAGATATATGAAACATGTGTATATAATAAAAACTTATATGCCATCTACTAACATATAACCAATAACATATGTGCCAAGGAGCTAATATGATATGTAAATGTTGAATTTAATTTTGGATTTTTGAAGTTTTTTAATTTTTTTTGGTATTTTTATAATTTTTTGAGAGGACTAATTGAGGAAGTCCTCATCATCAAAGGGTATAGGATCACATGAGGCCTTTTTTAATTATTTTTATATTGATTCATGGCCACCTCTTTGATTTTTTTGTGTAATGGTAGTCTAGAAACCATTCCATCATGATGTAATCAAATTTCCATATCCCACTAAATAAAAGTGATACACATATCTACATTATGCATTATTGCATTCTAATTAACGAACCAATTTTTTCCAAATTTTAATGTCAAATGTCAATCCTTATCTAATATCCATATGATTTTGGGGACCACATGTGGTCCACATTCTATTGGCAGGTATATGTACCCAATATATTTTGGCATCACTAGAGAGTATGTTAATTCAATTGTGTTGTGTCCCAATTATTGAAGCAATGTAGTGTCACACATTGTATCCTAATTTTTCATATTAAAATTGAGATGTTGACAATAAACCTAATCAATATTAGCAGTAATAACTATATATATGTGTGCCTTGGTAGCTTTGTAAGATGGTTTTCATGTGAATCTTTAGAAGTGGTTTGTCTTTTTCTCTTCTTGGGCATAGTTTGTATGAGATCCTCAATCTTATATTTATGAATTTTGTTTTGCAATGTCTCATAGTGACTTGTATGATGTCCATTTATATGATGATAGTTACAATATGGCAACCCTCATTTAGGAAAAAATCTACTTCTAGATCTGTGTCTACTAGAGGGTAAAGATATCCTATTATGTTCAAGTAACATGGAAGTATTATATCCATAGTATCCTAGGTTACTATGATTTGTAGAGTTTATTGTGGAGTCTTATGAGATACCTCCACATTATTTAATGTATCTACATTTTACCCTTGTATGGTTGAATTAATGTGTGAATCCAAGAGGGGTGTATGGAATAACAATAATTTACATTTTCATCTTCCATTTATTCTTTGCCCTTTTCTTTACTTGTTTTTGTATCCTTTATAGGTGAGTTTATTTTATATGTATCAAGACCTGTAGGTTCAAATAGGCTATGAAAAATATGGTCAACTAGATCAAATCAATTTTTCAAAATGTCTCATATATCATATCATGGGATATATCATAATCACTATCATAATAATCTAAAACATGGCCATCTTGTTGCTCAGTGTCAACCAATAAAGAAAGCTCAAATATTGGAGGTACTTGTTATTTTTGTATCATTGTCCCCTTTTGTATTGGTTTTTGTTCTTGAGGTGAATCTATGTGCACTTCAATTTTTAGTGCCTTATCTATATTTGGAGATAATGAATCTATTATACTTGACTCACCACTTCATAAGTTTGGATATTCTTGTTGTTCAGTCTAAATGTCTAGTTCATGAAATACCCATGAGATTGGGTATTCCCTAAAGAGGAAGATGGGAACAACAATGGAATTTCATCTTCCATTTTAGGATTGATCTAAGATCAGCACAAGGCATGGCTACGAGTATTTGACTTTACAATGGAATCTATGTGAATAGTCTTAAGAGATGTAGTGCCACTATCAAAAGTTCAATATGGAATTATTGCACATAGGTCTACTTATCAAAACTTAGTATTGAATTTTATGTATTGTTATCCTCTATTTATAAACACAAGGAGAAAGGGTAGCTTATACTTTGAAAATAAACACAAAAAGAGAGGATAGAGTAAGGTATAAAAGAGAGATTCCATGTATAGAATGAATTCAATGCATTAACCATCAAACCAAATTCCCTTGTCATAGTTATACCACTGTATATTGAGTGTCACTAGTAAAATTTCTACCTCCAAGAACATATAGTAGGAAGAGTCTAAGGGAACAGGGGATCATACTTCAACTATGAACCCTAACTAAATATAAGTACTATATGTTTATAGTAATTTACACATGAACCTCTAATGATAACTTATAGATATGTATACAAGTCAATAGTACTACAAAAATATATACAAGAGATTTCACATAGTGATTATAATAGCCAAGCACATCATAACCATAACATACATTTAATAGTGAATTATTGGTCTAATTAATCTAGCATTGACAAGCATTCAACATGAAGATGAAATATAATTGAGACATAGAACAAGCCCTTTATAGAAAAAGGGAATTATATTCATTAAAAATAATCAAGTGTTATTATAACAATCAATCATGGCCAATTCTATAGTCTAAAGAGATGAAGGTAAAATAGGTAAAATCTTGGCTATAATCTAATAACACTTCTGAGCAAATTTTAGTCAACCCATAAATTACAATATGGCTTTGCCTTATATAGATGAAGATGGAATTCACCTCAAAATAGTGTGAGATTCCCATCATGGGCCATGATGGCCACTCATGATAATTACAATCATAATTCAAAAAATTAAATCCCTTCAAGCCCACAAAAATATCTATGGAGGACCACTTAGTTGATACATGAAGGCAATTATGAAGGTCCAGATCCCAACTACATTAATATTTCATCCCTAGCTTCCAACACAACTACCATGAGTTTAAATTCCTTGTCTAACTTATCAAGGTTCATGAGGGGCTCCTTGAATATCACCTTGACTTGAGTCACCATCCTCCTATACACCTAGAAGGGAACTTCTATTGACACTTGAACCCTGGACACTTGGTTGATGTTTATTATGGATTATGTTGATAGCTCAAGAACAACCCAAGCCCTTTCCCTATTTACTTTAGTGACATTATACCTCATGACCTAGTCAAATTAACCTCTTTGAAATAGGTGAATGTATTTTTCTTTCCCTCTTCCAAGGGTCTTATTATAGTATGAGCCATAGCTAGTCATTCCTCTATATGCATCTTCATGTTCCCAGCATATGTCTGATATAACCCCAAGTCTAAGGTGGGCATTAATTTTAATTTTGGGATCATACCCTTGTTAATCACCACCAGCAGAGCTTCCTACGCTTCTTGTCAATCTCTAAAATCCTCTCCACATAAGCTTGAGTCCACTAGATAAGCACATTGATCTCCACCATAGTATTCACCACATTCCCCAAAATTGAGAAGAATAGTACAAAGTTATACTTAACCTACCCAATTAGCTTGATAGGGAAAGACATCTTAACTTGGGATTCTAATTTCTAAACCTATCTTTTCCTATTCTCTAGGATCCTATCATGAGTTTCTTAGAGAATGAAGAGTGGATCCTCAAACATATTTTCATCCCTAGTGGAAGTCCTCACCCTAATGAGGGAGAACAAATCATTATGGGTTTTTCATACCATTGGGTTCCTCTTGGATGAAAATTTGCATGAGAGTCCTCTTCATGCTTATTGAGGCTCGGTTGAAGCTCCACTACACATCTAAGGCCCCTTAGAATATCATCTCTGTCACTTGTGACCTTGGGACCATACCCTAGGTTGTGGGAGGTGTTGGAGGGGTGGCTGAGATGATGGTGAAGGGTGGAAGATGAGGTAGAGAAGAGATCAATGAATTGGAAGGGGTGAATGAGTAAAGCAATGGAGGTGGAGGGAGCATGGGATCGAAGTGATGAAGGACTAAAGGGGAGGACCATGGTAACATCTATGCCTACCACTAATCCTAGGTCATGCCTCCTTTAAGGGCAATGAATCTTGAGAGAGGGGTGTTCAATACAAGGGAAGAGATTGGCTAGTTGAATCCAAATCCCTAGGCACCTAGGGTAATGGAAATAGGGGCCAGGGATTAATATGCATATGCATTATGACTATGGTCAGAAGAACCATTGAGGCTAATGGAGGAGGATGGACTAGAGTAGAAGGTTTTAGAATTGAAGCCTAAGGGTGAGTTGCCTTCTACTTTTTCTTAGGTCTTTTACATGGGTCAACTTTAGATGTTACATTGGTAGGACTCACAAGAAGGATAGGAGCCATGGGGACCAATTATGGAGGTTGTTGAGATACCGAGGGAGGTTTCAAGATGGCTAAATGGGCTACTAAGATATCTTTAAGCACTTGAGATATACTCCCAAAGGTTGTAGTTATACTCATCAATGAAGATGTGCCCATAGGTACCTAAACTAAAGGCATGCCAAATGAAGACATCAAGAAGGTTTTGCATTGTGAAATGGATGGGTAAAATGGGAATGAATAAGTAATGATTATCAAAAGGACTGAGGTTAAAGGTACCTAGGTGAATGATGGAGGGGGTATAATGAGGAAAAAAGGAGGCACCACTTGGAGAGTTTGTGGTAGGGAAGTAGAACTAAGAGGTGTTATTACTAGGATATTGAAGGTGGTGAGAGTGAGGGGTGGAAGGGATATAGAATAAATGGTATGTGTAAGGGATGGAAATTACATTGGAACTTTCTAGGATCCCTTTTTTAGGCTTGCTTCCAAACTATTGGTGATATTGAACCTCAATGTTTGTGTGGATTGGGTTTGATGTATTAGTGGTTGAGTCACCTACACTTGAGTTTCCTATCACTAAATAATGCGAGTCCAGATCAGCTAGGGTTAAGCCACTAGAGTTGCTAAAGGAGGTAGAGTAGATTTAGGGCATAAGGAGTAGGTGATACTAAAGGAGGAGGAGGAACTAAATCCCAAGGAGTAAGAGCTACTTGAGGTGGTAGAGTAACTAGGGAATAAGGACCAAGATCTACTTGAGGAGGTGGAGGAACTAGGGCACAAGGAGTGAGATCCACTTGAGGAGGTGGCACTAGAATTAGATCATGAGGATGAAAAGGTAGTAGAATACCTTGAAAACTCTTTCTTAACATAGCAGGAGGAGTTGGAGTTAGTGTTATCTACCCAAGTTGCACCCTATGAAGGAGAGTGTTCAATTATTCTTCAAACTTGGGCTAACATGGGAATGGCCTAAAGGTTGTGTGTAACTTTATAACCAGACTAGACCTCTAGATTATGGGGCTAGCTCCCCTGGTACATCACTTTAGCTCAATTCACTAAGACCTATTATTGGTGGGTTCTAAAGAGATATAAATTACAAGGTAAATCTACTCTAAAGGGTGGTGCTTCACCTATATGATTGATCCATCCACTCAATTTGAACTCCTAACAACACTAGTGGACTAACAAGCAACTAAGAAATCATTCTCATGAGATCCTATGCAAAAACGTTTCATTTAGAGGTTATAATATGGAACTAGAGTGCAAAGGTCATGACAAGAAGGTCTATTATGAGACTCTTTCCAGTCATGTCACACTTCAAACTCCATCACCAACACTTCTACACACCACATAACATGTATAAGACACCTTATTTGTATCTAGGTGAATAAGGACCTATAATTGAGGGAGATTCATCACATTTTAAAATATAAACATACTAGATATCACCATGAAAATTTTTCAATAGATTATTAATCAATCCAATAGGTTTATCAAGAATAAAACTAGGCAAAGTTTCCTCATGCCCAAGAGAGGGATACAAATTAAGGCCTTAAGGCCTGAATAAAAAACATAAAATAAAGAGAAAGAAGGGGAGAATTACATGGAGGATAGAGGATAAGGTAATAAATGACCATAATCTATTCATATAGTAGTTACATCAGCTACAATAGTTATCTAAAAGATTATCCATGCATTGATGTTCTTGATGGTCTTTGAATGAGCCCTTAGGCATTGAAGTGGGGTAGTGGATGTTATGGTTGATTTGTCCAACCTCCATAAAATCATGGATACACTTGATTTATTTCAACTAATTTCTCTTATTGGAAATTAAAACATAAATGAGGTGTCATTATGCCATCATAAAGCATGCAACATCCCTTCCTCCTTTTGAGCATATGACCAAGTCAAGAAACTACCTCCATTATGACCATTATTTTACACTTGACGCATTCAATTCATCATTTATATGGTGTAATAACTTGTATTTATTCACTTCATTAGCTTCTATATTCCATCTTCCAACTCTCTTTGTTGACCAAACAAGCCAATTAGGCCACTAGGCCTAGTTGTTTGATTGTATGTGTTTGGCAGCCATGAAATTCTATACAAGACCTTGAGATCATATGAATGGTTAATTTTTATGTCTGAAACAACATCATGTACCATAACATAATCCTTATTCAGCAAGAAACACCAATAATTTTTCCAAAATAGGTGATTAGGTCACCTTCTCCTTTCACATCTACAGACTAGTTGTTTAGAGGAAGAATATAGAGGAATTTTTAGGCATATTTTTGAGTATATAGTGTCATAGGAAGGTGAAATAAGTGTCAAACCTCCTCCTCCAATGATTGGAATGATCCCAAAAATCTCTTCACATTTTTCTTTGCCCAAATCTTTAAAAACATATAGTTTTATTCCAAATACGTATATTGTCCATACACACTAGTACTTATGGATAGGGTATCCTCTAAGTTCTCTTTATATTTTAGGTGTTTATTAGACCATTCTAGGGTACTTGGTTGCCAAAATCTCCATTTTTCTCAACACTAGTTTATAGTAGGGTTAAAGGAGGGTTTTGGAGGTCCACCATCTTAACGATGGTTCACAAAGCATGGACCTCAAAACCAAAACTTCTTGTTATGGATCTTTATTCCATAGACCCCTTCAAATTTCTTGAACAACTTGAGTTCCCATGTAAAAGGTGTGTCAAGATATGAATGTAGGAAAGAGTGTTTGTAGTCTTCTGTAGGCAATCTAGACATGCTTATAGTCTTAACCTTTGTTCAAAGGTGAACACATTAAATTAAATCCTATTTCCATGGATCTCAATTGTATATGGGTTCTTAACCCTTGATAATATCATTTTCCTTGAGTCTTTTTGTTTTGAGATATCTAATCACTTGAATAGATAGTTCAAATTGACTTTCTAGGACTTTATAGTTTATGTTAGTTATTGAGACACAAATTGACCTTTTTATAATTTTATCTAATTAAAATATCCTTAAAAATACCTAAATACTCATTTCACACCTTTTCATGGTGTCAAAACTGCTTAGGGAGGGTCTGAATGTACCCCAAGTTGGTGTTGGGGTTTCTAGGCCTAAGATAGGCTTTTAGGCTAAACATGCCTAAACTAAGTGTTAGGGTTTTAGATGACCTATATATATATTTTAGTTTAAAAAATCATATTAACACCTTCCTTACTCATTTTCTAACCTTATTCAACTATCCTAACTTCCCATACTCCACTCCGTTCCTCTACTTCAAGTGGTTGCTCATAGGTAACACTGTTAGGACTGTTAAGTTTGAGTATTTTAACACTGCTTGGGATCTTGAGTGATGTTATCTTTTCATTAAAAATATAATGGATTTTAAGACTCCTATAACATACTCTTATGGTGTAAAATATCTCCAGGGCTAATCTTTTCCATTATTTTTATTCTTGTATATTGTATACAATCAAGATTAAGGTTTATTGGCAGTCAAGTCTACGTAACCCTTGGGTCTGAGTTTAGTGTCTTTTCTACATTTATTGTGTTATGTGAGTTTAGGAACTCATAACTAACCCCTCGGTACTTAATGACTCTCTTAGATATCTCATATATTATTTGAGGTTTCAATTAGGCTTCAGGTCTTTTAACAAGGTCTATTCTTTCTTAAGCCCAAGACCAATTTGTCTCCCCTGAGTTTTCAGCCTATAGGTATCTCCTTTAGGGTGATGGTTATATGATTTATTTTATAACCCTTTCCACTCACTATCAGACCTCTTCAATGATATTGGATATTGTTTTTAGTCCCAGATTAGGTTCAAGTATCTCCCATTGTACTCTATTTCCTTGTTATAATTCGCACAAGTTTTTATGCATTGTACATAGGCAGGTTGACTGTGTTATCACTTTATAAGATTTTAAGTTTCATTTTAGGCTTGATTATATTAGGTGTTATATGAACCTCTCTACATTCCACTCATCCTTCAATAGATTTGACCTTGATTTAAAATTTAATTAGGTTTCAAAACTTTTAAACATTTTAACTTCTTTCTTTACTAGATTGACTTCTTATAAGTCAATAGATGACTATAGGTGGACATATTTGGATATTAGTATGGGTTGAGGTGGAAAAGTGAGTGAAATAAGACCAAAAAGGTTAGTGACATGAATCTAAACATTATTGTATCTTGTAAAAGTATCAAAAAGTCTAAAGTTTCCTATCTCCTCAAAAGGTTTTGGAGGATCAAATAGAAAGGTTGACTGAGTTACATATTGGTTGTAGGTTAAGAGTAGGTGTTATAGGCCCTTGAGAATGGTATTTACATGCCCTAAGAACTTGTTATAACTATTGAAGATATCTAAACCTCCAATCTTTTCTCAGTCACATCTATAACCCCTGACCTTTGCACAATGCTTGACTATAATTTCACTTACATGGTTGTAGGTGAAGATTTGTCCATATGTATGAATAGCAGGTTGTCATTTAGACTGTGAACTTAGTTTTATTAACCCTTTACCTAATTAATCAATTTTATTTGATATACCTTTCCATTTATTTGATAACTCTTTGACCCTAATTGGGTCTCCATCTATCCTTTTAGAGATAAGTTCATTTCCTAACTAATTAAGCCAAGGTATTATGACTGTAAGTACAATATTTCATTACTTAAACAAACTAAGGAGGGATATAATAATGTTTCTAAGACCTTAAATGAGTATATGTCATAGTTTTAATAATCTCTTCCATCAGTTGAAGACAACATAATCTCCAATCTCTTTAAATATAGAACCCCAATGTACCATGCTTGATTGTGTTAACTCCTTGACTGGGTTGAAGGCATTGATCTCTCTTAACCTTGCTCTCCCATCTATCATATCTTTTAGACTTTTTTTATTCCCTTTTAATTATTCTCACCTCTGTATCCCATTCCAACAATGGCTTCCCTATCTATACAGTCTACTTGAAAGGCTTTTAATGACTAAGTTAGTCTTATCTTTGCATAGTGGGCTGAGTGTGGAGATGGCTAGTGTGTAAGGTAGATCATGAGATGGGTTAATAGATAAGGGAGTGAATGAAGAGATTTTGTATCTCAAACACTACCAAAATATCTTCTATAGACACTCTATCCTCTACCTTATAAATCATATCATGCCTAATCATGATAGTCATCTTGGAAATGTGAGATAGAAGGGGACCTAGATCTGATGGTGGCTAAGTTGAGCACTTGGGAAAGGAATAAATGTTATATTAGACTCCAAGGAACTATAACACAACCCATAACCATCACTCACTCATACCACCAAACTTGGAATACCCTGTACATATGTAAACTTGTATGTAGTCTACAAGATGAAGAAAACATGAAGTTTGCTTGCTCTCACCATCTACACATGTGAAACATGAGTGGAGGGTGATGAATATGGGATATGAGGATCTTAGGAACACACAAAAATCATTATTTCTCATAAAAACTTCAAATATTCATCAAAATCCTTGCCATTTCAACTCCTTACACAAATGGACAAGCTCATTAGAGTGGCCAAAATGTTAGCTATTGTTCATAAAGTATAGACTATTAATTTTTAGACAAATGGTATGGATTTGAAGTTCATGAGACACCCTTCATCTGCCCAAGAGACTAGATCATGATATTCTCTCTCCAATCCATATTGTCCATAAACTTTGAAGCTTTCTTGAATTGCAAAGGAACTTGATTAAAGAGAGAGATCAGTTTTGGAGCTGTCTTAAATCCTCCTACCATGAAACTTCATGAAAACACCTAATATAATCCCTCCTACAACCTCTGATCCTCTTCTGTATGGAATAGTCTATACAAGTTTGTACATCTACAAGAAACTCATGAAAAGGTCTCATTTCCTATATTTTTTCCAGATCTCTGACTTTGAACCACCATTAAATGATGAAATGAGAGGTGACATAAGTTAAATTACCTTTTAAAATATAATATATGGTAGGGGAAAGTAGGAGAGACATATTTTGGCAATTGTGGAGTCTACTTGGCAAGTGGGGAGGTGTGTAAGACCTTTAAAAGGGACCTTCAGGAATATGAAATGCATAGTGGTGGCAATATGATTAAATTGGGAAATTTTTAAGACCTATTTAATGCAATTTCATCAAAATACTTTCCCCTTCCCCTAGGTTTTAAAAGGCATATTGACTCATATGCGGTGATTTGAGGAGCATTTGATGGCTTAAGAAGGGGTAATGAAGTTTTGAAAAGGCATGAATGTATAAACCATGGACAATGACACTAAACACACTAATAAACATTCATATCATTACTAGAGCAAGGTTAGACACCACTCACAATACTTAAGAAAGCCTCTCTCACTAAGAAAATCTTGTGAAAGGCACACATACCATGAGAACTAATGACCTTAAACTTGTCAACTTACCTTAATTTTATCAAAAGATATTTGATAACATCACATAGGGCTAAAACCATTCATTGGACCTTAAAATATGTTTTGACACTCTCTTTATTACTCAAACACCATCATGATAATCTATCACATCACCTAATAGATTCAAGGTAGTCCTGACACAGTGGGTACACAAATAGGCCTAAGCGCACCATGACACTCATAACAAGGATCAAATATTCTCAATTAGAATTTATGATATGATGATAGTTTAAGCACTATATATAAGCTGATATTGGTTCTCATGCAATTTTTTGATGTTAGGGGTTGACATTTGGCCTGTGAGGCCAAAATGTCAATAGTTGGATCTTTTATTGAGAGAATAAGAGATGGAGGGGGAGCATATGGGCCTACCTAGACTTTCTTTCGTTTCCTCTTCTTTTGAGCTATAATTTGGGACAATACCTCCCAATCATCCACAACATCTAAGTAGAGATCCTCATCATCTTCTACCTAGTGGCTATAATTTATATTAAGGTAGTTTGAATACCTCAACATGTGAGCTCTAATCATGCCCTTAAGGTCCCAATGCTATGCTTGGATCTTCCTAGGGTGAAGGAGTCCCACCTAAAAACCATTTTTTTGAGAGGAAGGAAATATTTTTAGACATGGTACCTAATGGATATCAGGAGTGGAGGGCATGTATTTTGTTGGCCACCTATGCAAAAGCTCAAAATACCTTTTACTAGGTTGTAGGTGATCCCCTAATCTACTAGGTGATCAAGGATGTAGTATGATAACTAGAGGGGATGATTGATAATGCCCATAATTTGAACCATGGTGTCCTTCCTATAGTACCAATAGTATCTTATGGTAGTAATGGAGTCTCAGCTTACCCATGATAAACAAAGAATTAGGGCCTCATTGATCATATTGTATACCACTAAGTAGAAGTGCTTGTAGATGTCCCAAATGTGGTTCTAGTACTGGTGGCCATATAATTTATAAAATAATATATGGTTCATTGAGCCCCTACAAACCCACATAAGAAAATCTAAAAGTTTTAAGGTGATCTTCCCACAAGTTACATCTACAAGTCACCTCATCATGTATAAATTGCCTCCAACTTGGGCATCCTCTATGTCATTGACAAACTTAAATTTGATCATTCCTCCTATGTCTATAACTTTAGAACTAGTGAGGATCGTATGGCGGAAGGGCACCCATAATTCAATAACATGCAAGTAGTCATGATCCCAAAACAATTGATTTAGTAGAATCATACCTACCCAAACCTCCTTCTAGAAGGTGTGGATTATGTATGCATTGATGCCCTCCTTATTGACCCACTTAGCATCCAAGTTATCAGCCCAGTCCTATGAGACATCTTATATCTGGAAGGTCTTGGTCTAATTTTTCACTTCTATATCATCATAAGAGAAGGTGGAATATGGGAGGTAGTAATATGCCTTATAGGCATTCTCAAAGATGTTGGTGATTTAGTGCTAAGAGTTGGGAAAGACAAACCTAGTCATGGACTCCCTTCTATGGACCTATATGGCAGTGAGAAGTAGGTTGCCTAAATAAGTTGGTGCATAGGGGAAAAACTTCTGAGTTTGGATCCATGAGCTTGTGAAGATTGATATTTCTTATAGGCCTGAAGGGTATCTTCAAAATCTATCATATTCATCATTATTAGAGATCTGAAGTCCTTAGGGTACTTGTTTAATTAATTTAAACATAGGTCGTTATCAGTGCTTGAATTTGGTCAAGACATTCTAAGAATAGGGTATCCTAATACTTGGATTTACCATAGGGTTTGAAGAGGATACATCCATTATATCAATAATGAAGGAGTAATAGGAAGGTACTAAGTGCAGGAGGCAAAAATGTAAGAGTATATGACATGAATTAGAAATTAAAGAATTGAAGTGATCTCTAAGGTATATAATGATAACCATTAGTGATATTTCCTTAGTATTTTATAAATACACATACTCATAATCTTATGTTAATGGTGTTTAGTGTTTTACTTGCTATGAATTTAAATTTCACCTTTTCACTCTATGTCATATCCTTAAGAAGTGTGAGGTGTCATTTAGGTACATGTGGCATCCTCTAATTAGTTTTTAGACTCCATATTTACTCAATCCTGACCATTCCAAGGCCCAAATGGCCATCTTTTCATATGAATACCACTCATGATGTGGATCTTTCTGAGTGGGTTAGGATCTCTAAGGCCATAACATCTCTAATAGGTCTAGGGACTAGCCATTCTGACAACTAGTGATGTAGTGTTATTTGAGTGGGTTAGGCTCTCTTAGGCTCTAACATCTCTGACAAGTTTGAGGGATTGGACACTCTAATAACTAGAGACATGATTCCCTCTAAGTGGTTCAGGTTATCCTAAGATCTGACATATTTGGTAGGTCTAAGAGACTGAATGCTCTAACAATTGGTGACATGAAATTATATGAGTGGGTCAAGCTCTCTTGGGCATTTTCATCTCTAACAAGTCTGTCAAATTGGCCATTTTGATAATTATTAAAGTGACACCCTCTAAGTAGGTCGATCTCTCTTAGGATCTAACATCTCTAATAGGTTCAAGGGACTTGATGCTTTGACAATTGGTGACATGGCACCCTCTAAGTGAGTCTGGATGTCCCAAGCTCTAACATCTCTGATAGATCTGGGAGACTGGCTACTATAAAAATTAGAGGTGTGTCACCCTCTAAGTGGGTTAGGCTCTCTTGGGCTTTGGCATCTCTAACAGGTCTAGAGGATTGGCCACTCTAATAATTGGCAACATGGTGCCCTCTAAGTGGATCAGCCTCTGCCAAGCTCTAACATATCTGATAGATCTAGGGGATTAACTGCTCTAACAACTATCGACATGGTGCCTTTTGAGTGGGTTGGGCTCTCCTAGGCTCTAACATCTCTAATAGATCTAGGGGAATGGTCGCTTTGAAAACTGATGATGTGGCATCATTTGATTTTTCTATTTTCACTTATGAAACCCATGAAAAATACTAAGAAATGAAAATATGTAGAATCATTAATAACTTACATGACTACCATTAAGATTTTGATTTACCATGAAGGGTGTTGGGCTCATTACTTTGGGAAAGGAACAAGACTTTGAGAACTTCTTTTAAAAGCTAACCTATAATTTAAGCACCTAAATCTTTAAAAAAATAAGCCTAACTTAGTCAAAATAAATAAGGCTTGTCATTTCTTGGAGAAATTAGGGTGACATGATATTCTAAAGGTTTAATTCAGGTGAATCTAATGAGAATAAGTAAAGGACCCAAAACCTCTGATTTTTATAATTTTTATAGAGGGGTCCACCATATCCATAAAATGGGATGTGTTGGCCATAAAAAATGATGAATTTAATAGGGCCAATCCATAGGGGATTGAATTTTGAATGTTAGCCTTTCTTCTCATGAGCCTTGTCCCACATTAATACTAGGTCAAAGATTCTAAAAGTCTTGATCTTAGCTCTTTTATCAAACCATATTTTAACTATATTTTGATGTTTTTTGAAGCTTAATAGAGCTTCATCCCAAGCTTCCTCTAACTAAATTAGGTTAAAGAGTCTATAATTCACCTTAACATCTATTTCCATGAATGTTTTCATGACTTTATAAGTTGGCAACGTAAGTGTGATTGACATGATTGGCTCTAGTCCATAAACTAGAAATAAAGGAGAGATTTTGAGGACTTGTTTATACCTGATGGGGTTTGTCCATAAGGCAAAATTTAAAAATGAATGTCATTCTTGGGGATTCTCTCTAGCTGACTTTTTGATAACATCTATCAAATTCTTATTAACAGACTCTTCTAATATGTTCCTTTCTAGATAGTGATTCAATGATAACCTTAGCATGATTCCATTATCATAGGCCCATTCTATGAATTCTACAGATTAGAAAATAGGACTATTATCACACACAAAAGAGATAGGGACCCAAAAATGGGTGGTTATGGTGTTTTCTAGGAACTTGATGACTTCAGTAGTAGTGCTTCTTTAGTTACAACTACCTCAGACCACCTCATGTAATAGTTTATGCCCATAAGGACAAACTTATGGTTGGCTGATGGATTGGGTTTGATGACCCCCACAAAATCTAGTCCCCATTATGTAAATGGTGTAGACTCCATGACAAGATGTGGTAGCATTATTGCATGGTTTTATCTTTTAGAAAAGGTTTGGCACTAATCAAAAAATCAAACATGAGCATGAACATCTTTAAATAGTATGGGCCAGTATTATCCTAGATAAAGAACTTTGTGGGCCATGTTATTTACTACAGGATGGTTGGCTCCCAATTTTTCATGGAAACTTGCCATTATTTATTTGGCCTCTTATTGTGACATGCACCAAATGTATAATCCTTCATGATACCTTCTAAATGGAACTTCTTTCTTCATCATATATTGTGTAGCCTTCAATTAGGGGCCCTCTTCTATGTATAGTTGAGTCCTAGAAGTGCACTTTTATAGAGTAGAAGATGCATGACCAGGATATGCCATTTTGATTGTAATAGTCTCCCATGGTATTCTTAGTGCATAGTTATCCTCGAGTATATCTCAGTTATTAGTTGGGTGAGTCTTTGTCCTCTAATTTTCTTGGTCAATTTGATTTCTAAATCTTACTCTTGAAATTTTATCATCTATCAGCCTCTATGCTTTCCCAACTCATTCTACCATAGCATCTATTTTATTGTTGGGTCTAATAAAATTTCATGCACTTTATCGGCCCTGATTTTTTATTTTCCAAGAATGTCATCAACATAGTCTTCAACAATGTCATTCATCATATCATGAAATATGATGGTCATGGATCTTTGATAGGTGGCCCCTACATTCTTAAGACCAAAAAACATAACTTGATAATAAAATGTTCCCCATAGAGTGTTGAATGTTGTTTTATGTTGGTTTTTTGGTGTTATCCTGATCTAATTATACCTTTAAAATCCATCCATTAATGAAAACATTTTGTAACCTATTGTGGAGTTGATGATCATGTCAATTTTTGGCAATATAAAATCATCCTTCGGGCAAGATTTGTTTATATCATAGAAATTAGTACAAATTTTGATTCCTTTTAGCTTTTTATTGACTAGCACAACATTGAAAATCCACTCTAAATTGTTGATCGATTGAATACATCTTAATTCTAAGATTTTTTCCAACTCTTTCTTCACTAATACAAAAATGTGAGGATGCTTTTTATGTAACTTTTGTTTCACTGGTTTGGCATCTAGATTTACCACAAGGTAGTGCAAAACCAAGGTGGGGTCCAAACTTGGCATGTCAAAATATGCCCATGCAAATATGTTAATAAATTTCCCTTAAAAGGGTTGTAAGGAGTTCACATTCCTTATCAGTAAGGGATACACCTATCTTGATCCACCTTAGGTCATCTGGGGACTTGATGTTCACCTCTGTTATGCCCTCCACTAGAAGGGTCAAACCATCTTCAAATATATTGGGCAATAATCTGAACAAATTTGCAATATTATCTTCAAAGATAATGGGTAATAATATAAATTGATTTGCAATATTAGAGTCCTCTGTTAGGTCTAGCTCTTCAAGTTCCCCTAGGCATGATGAATCAAAGTTGCCAAATGGGAGATGTGGCCATGTAATAAAGACTATTGGAAACTCCTCAATGATTTGATCAAAATATTATTGTTCTTCAAAATTGAACTCAAACTCACAGACAAGTTCATCATTGTTGGTCTCCTAATCTATGCTTGAGGAAGGTTGAACACCCCCATCAATGGTGCCTAAAATAGGTTTTCACCACTAGACTATCCTTTTTCCTTACTTTTTCCCTAGTCATAAAGTGCCTTAAAGAGGTTTTTACTTTGGGACCTCAGTGTTTTAATTATTTTATTTTGGCTAAGGTCTTCATTCATTCTCCAAAATAGGCTTTAGGATCCCACTTGACTAAGAACCCTAATTTATGGTCCCCCAATAGAACATTATCTCTAAAGCCCATAAAATCACAAAAATCCTCATAGTTTTAAAAATCATCAATTGGCACGTTGGATTCTTGTTGGTCCCAGTCTATCAATTGGGGATAATACAATGGCAGTGGGTTGTGACGAATGACTAGTCTAAGGCTAAAAATGGAATGAGGGTTAAATAAGTTGGTCTCAACTAGGTCATCAAAAAG
Organism: Torreya grandis; assembly: GCA_037957365.1. Lineage (NCBI taxonomy): Eukaryota > Viridiplantae > Streptophyta > Pinopsida > Cupressales > Taxaceae > Torreya > Torreya grandis. Next base: position 682,373 of record JARHVA010002390.1, on the reverse strand, counting down.
TCTATGATCAGACTCTACATTATTGTTGGTATCATCATCACTAGTTAATGGTGATGGAACATGATTACGTTACATAAGGTCACCCCCATGTAGTTTAAATCCAAGTCCATATGGCCCTTTATATTTAGTCATGAAAATCAGCTCAAGTGTTCCTTATTGACTTGGTCTAAGGCCTCTTCCTTCATATTCTTCATTCTTTATGATCCTATTGGGAATGGGATACTTTTCATTCTCATAATAATTAGCCTACTTGTCATTGTGCAACCATGATTCATCTCCTTTGAGAGGGTCTTATTCTAATCTAGATGCTAGTATAAATGTGATGGGTCCTAAACTATACTTTTTACCTTTGCCCTTTTGTTGTCATTCTTGATGAAGTGGCTTGGCTTTAGGTCTTCCAAATAACTTTGGGTTCTATGGAACAATGTGAAAGGTATCATGGGTCAAATATTCTCCTGGGCCATTAGGCAAGATGGTATAATGATTAGATATCTAAAGATATGGCATGTGGAAAAGGGAATCAAAGGTAATAGGATCAATACATTTATCCTCTAGAAAATCAAGAAGTATTGTCTTTCCCTTATCCTATTTATCCATTAGATTCATGCCAAAATGGTAGTTATAGCTCTTGAACTTGACCTCTAGGTATTTGCATTGCTCCTATGGATGCAAATCTCTTGGTATACAAACTTCCATTATTGAGTGAGAGAAATTGATACATTATTGCAACATCAATCAAAAGGCATGAATTTCATGTAACCAAGGTCTACCCAAAAGCATATTGTATGACAAATCGAGATCTAGCACATGGAAAAGTGTATTATGGATCAAGGGCCCAAGGATAAATAGCAAATAGATGGTGCCTTGTGATTCATGTTCTTCATTATCATAGGCTTTGATGGTTATCATTTTTTATTGAAGATCTACTATTATACACTCAAGAATCTTGATGAGCTTTAGAGACACAATGTTTCAACCTGATCCATTACCTATAAACACACATTTTACTTTATACCACTTTATGTAAGCTTTGATGTACAATGGACTATTGTGTAGTGGTCTAAGGGATGACATATCACTTTGGTTGAAAGTAACTTGTTGGGCTGGAGCTAGGTGTCTAACCAAAGCTTGGAATATATGAAGGGATATGTCACTTAAAATAGTGGATTGGCTAGAACTCATTCAAAAAAAATAATGAATTGTTGACATACGCAAAAAATCTAAAATGGATATTTATGCTAGCATCTTTTATAATTATTCCATAATTTCACTTTTTTTCTTGGTTAGTGTTAAATGGCTTGTTTTGATGTATAATGACTGGTTTGGTGATGGGTGAAGTGGTAGTTGGTTGTGGGCCTAGGATGGTAATATTCTACCTTTGAGTTATGATTGCATAATTGGGATTAGATACAGGACCATGATTGCTAAAAAATGATGGTGATGGTGGGGGACCAGATAAGATAAGTCTTAGTTGTTTTTGCACTTGTGCATGATAATAAATCAATGATGAGTTATTGGTATAGGGTCCAAAATTATTAATCATTGCTTACTAGTATGCTTGTATGTAGTCTTAAGTCAAGGAAGGATTATCAATGTAGGTTGGTGGATTGGCATTGTTTATCATAGGTCTTGATTGATTGGTATTCGGTCTTGGATTGATGTATATGGTGTTAATACGACCTCCTATAATATGACCTACAACCCTGTTGTAGTCATGTGCAACTACATGGTAGATCTACTGGTTTTTGTCATTCTAACCTTGGTTTTGTCTATTGTTTAGATGTTTTTGGTTCTATTGTTGGTGATTATATTGATTTTTTTGGTTTGGCCTTGGTTGTTTAAACTATTATTATTGATTTTTCACTGGCCATTATTACTGTTATTGCTATTGTTACTACTACGGTTGGTTGTTATGTTATGGAAAAGGGTTTTGAAAGATTCCAAGGTTTTGATTAGAAGTGAAATCACCACCATCCAATGTTATTTCCTTGTTCTCCAAAATATTCTAAATCAAATATTTAATTTTTACACAATGGCATAAATTATGCCCATTAACCCCATGGTATTCATAGAATTCATTTTGGTGGTACCAATCAGGATAAGGAGTGCCCTCAAGATAATCTTTTGGTATAGGGTAGATAATTAGATTAAAAGTATCAAGCTTGTGAAACATATATTCAATAGGTTCTTCAAGGTCACTAAAAACATGATGAGTAGGCACTGTTCTCCTTAGACAGGATTATAATGGCAAAGATTGTTGTATTTATTGCATGGGCCTAAGTTATTGTGCTTGTTGTGTTTGCTGAAAAGGTTGTGGTTTAGGTGCAATTTGTATATGTTGCATAGGTTAAGCAAAATGTATTTACACCATTTGGACATGTCTCAACTCTATTATTCTATTTGCAACAACATTCTTCTTGCAGTTAAATTTTTTTTGTCTATCATTATTATTGACATGTGCCAGTTGAGATGCTTGTGCTTAGACTTAATGTTGGATTTGGCCATTTCCTTGATTGGTACCTTGATTATGATTTCAATAAGTAATAGTGATGATCCCTTTGTTAATAAAGGGTCATTTGATCAACAAACCTTTGTCAATGATCTATTCAAAGGTATGTGCATACTATAGTTCCAAATGATAGCATATCTCACTATATAAATTTTTGGTAAACACAACAGCTAATTGTTTGTCTAATAGTTCTAAGTGAATCAGCTTGTAAGGGATCTCCATCACTATAGATAAATGGTAAAACTTTCACCATCTTTTTTCTTATCTTGTGTCAAGTCAACTAATGAAATCTCATGCTCAATATGAAAAATGTTGCACAAACTTGTCTGAAAGATCATCAAAATCTAACACTAAATTCTTGGGCAATATCAAAAACCACTACAAGGCTTGACCTACTAGACTCCTTGGGAACAAAAATAAAAGGTATATGTTTTTATATGCCACTATCTTACATGCAATAAATAATGTGATCAAATGAGCCTTGGGGTCACCTTTCCCTTTGTATTTTTCAAATTTTGATGGTTCGTATCCTAGAGGAAATGGTATATGTAAGTAATCTATGTTAAATAAATAAGAACACATGTCATCCAAATTAAAAATTTTGGTTTGTTTCCCAGCTTGGATGGTAGTAATTACATCCTTCATCTATTGTAGTTCTTGGGATAAGAAACTAGAGGGAGCATTAGTTTGAGGTGGAACATTGGCTTGGGTATATGGTTAAGCAGTCACAAGTGGAGCACATTGATTGGGGTATGATGGAGGTATTTTTGGGGTATGTTGGTTTGGTTAGGGAATGGATCAGGAATACACATGCATGGATTAGGGTTTAATTTTTGAAATTTCATGTATTATGGTGTTATATTCTAGTTTGGATTGGATATATAGGCTTGATTTTGAGGATTTTGGGGATTTTGAGGTTGGGATAGAGGAATATGGTTATATTTTACTTGTTGAGTTTGATTAGGGACATGTTATTACTAATCAAACCTTTTTGTTGAGGGGATAGATGTGAACCAAGACCCTATCTTTGAACTAGTGGCATATTTTGCACAAAAGGCAAAGGTTACATGATCGATACTTTAAAAACATTGGAACCTCTTTGTTACATGAATCCCTATTGAAAAGTGGATTCATGTTAGAGATTTAGCATTTTTTGTTGACTAATAATAATATGTTGTTGATTAGACATCATTTGGATTTGAATTGGTATATTGGTATATTGGTCTGTAAGGAAAGAGGTATGTTTGCTACTACCTGGTGAGGTGGAACATTGGTTGCCCCTATTAATTTGGTAATATGTTTTGCCTCTACTATGTTGGTATGTTTGATAGTGCCTATTGTTGTAAAACACTACCCATTACCTATTATGGAGGAGTAAGATTCATCAAATTTTGTTTTTGAGGCATGGCATTGGTTTTTGGCTGGCTACCTAATTATGTTGGTTGAGCACTTGAAGAAATAGTTGGTTGAGGATTAGTGGTAGTAGTTGGTTGAGGTTGGGATGTATAAATTCCTACTCCCTAATTTTGATAACCATTGATGATGTTAACTAAATGTACACTTACTTTCAAACTAGTTGTTTGTGTACTTACACCAATTTGGTTTGGATTGGATATTGCTTACACATTATACACTACACTCTACTTAGTACTCTCTATAGAAGTAGAAGATACTTTTTTGATAGTTAGTATATGAAAAAAGTTATCAACTAAAGTATCTTGCATGAATGGGTCTATACCCTGATTTTCTTGACTAGTCAATTCTATTAAAACTCCTATTGAAGAAACTAAATCAATGAGAGGTCTATTTGACATGATCATCTAATTAAAATTGTGTGTTAGGTTCAAGTAAGTTTGGTATGTTTTCTACATCTGTATAAAGTGATCTTCCATGTGTTCCTTGCCTTTGAAAAGCATACTAGGGTCTTGATATACTATTGGGGCTAGAGTTAAAGGATTTCTAGAATAATTATGTTGACTATACAGTATTTTGTGAGGCATTATTATAAAACTTGGAAAATTCTCATGGGGGAAGTCTGTCAAAAACTTAGCCCCTACTTCTATAGATCTAACCAAAATCTCATCCTTTTTTTTCAAGAAGTAACACTCAAATAGATAAAGATCATATGTTGATGGTGTAGTAACATAGTAGGATTATTGAGGAAATGATTCCTCAACCCAAGGTACCGTAACTAGGTATTGTTCTATTTGTTCTTAATCCTACTTTGAGTATGGAGGTGTGTTAACCAAATAGTGAGCCAATGGATCTTGGTTTTGTGCCCCTATTTTATTATTATAAGATGGATAAGAATCCATCTCATAAGCAACATTATCTACATAGGGGTCTTGAACCATTTATTCTTGTAGGACTACATTACTAAACCCTAGATTGTAAATGATGCCACTAAAATTTTAGGAAAACATTCTTGAGATCCATAGTAAATGTTTCACTACCCAATAGGAATAGATTTATACAAACTCTGAAAAAGTAAATGTCTAAAAATGTGAAAGGTTCAAACTTGGTCTGGGCTTAATCAAAAGGATGGATATGTATATCCAAAAATTCTTATACAATGACTTGTGATAAAACAATCTAACATCAAATATCCAACGTTACATGTCTCACACAAAGAGGTCAAGTATGTGGACCAAAAATTGAAATGCCAAATTCTAGGGTCAAAGTGTTTCAAACGAGTCTAATCTAGGAAAAACAAAGGTTGATAGGTCTTTTGGCCAAATGTGGCATCAAAATCTAGACTCAAACAAGGCATGTTCTAGGACTTTTAGCCAAATAGTGGCAAAATCTAGACTTTGAACAAAGATGAAGTAATTAATCTAACAAATTTGAAACACTTCTAAAAAAAAATAGGCATTTGACTTTTGGACATAAAATTGATCAATGGATATGAGGTATGAAATAAAATGCACTTGGAGATAGTTTATTTTCTCCCAAATAATGGCAAAAAATGAGACTCTTTTTACCAATAATCTAGACAAAGGTGAACGACGTAACTAATCTAGACAAAGACTCATAATGGTTGGATTTTTGGAAAAACTTGGAATCTATACAAATAAGCCTATGAAATTAGTTTTTAAATAATTTGATCATCATAACAATGCTAAAATGTTCAAAAGGTATGACAAATGTTTGCTTCAAGACTCTAAGGCAAAATAGTTTAACACTATTTCAGAAATATAACACTACTCTCATCAACTCAAATGACACACACACATAAAGTTTGATAAATCTCTAAGGCAAAAGTGTGGTATCAAATGAACTCAAGAAAAATGGTAACATAAAAATGTAGTACAAAATATAGCTTATGACTCAAATCGTGAGTGATACGCAAGATGACTTGAGTCCTACCAAATGATGATAATGATTATGAGTCTAAAATGGACCCTCGGTCTAAATTATAAATTGAACCTAAGTTCCCTCAATTTTAGTGCAAATGACAAACCCATTTAACACATCAACCTTATAAACTTATAAATTTGCAATTTAAAATTTAAATTATCAATGAAGGACTTAAGAAAATTGGGCAAATGGTCTAGACTCAAATGGGTAGCATAACTGTGTCAAAATGGAAGATATGACACAAAGTTTATGATAAATTTTTTAACAAGGAGAAAAATGATTTCCACTTGGACTAGTATAATGTCTCCTTTTTCAAACAATGGTGGACAATGTGTTTGGTTATGTAACCTTTTGTTAACAAATAGTTTTGACTCTAAAAAATACCAAGTAATCTAAGACAAAGACAAATTAACTAATTAATCATCTTAAGCCCTAAAAAAATAAGGTGTGGCAAATTGGATTTAATTAAACTAATAATTTTTCAAACATCTAGATAGATCAAATGTATTTAACTTTCACATCAACATACAAAAGAAGCGCACATCATTTAGGCCTACATCATATGGCTTATTGTAAAAAAGTCTTACCTTTTTTACAACTACTACATCTATTGTTCACTTAATGTAGTGTGATGTCCAACATACTCAAACATCTCAGGGTTAGCCTTTATTAATGGAGAGGGTTTAATCACTCAAACCATCATCTCAATGACGGGATCCCAATTTATATACCCCCCCCCCCATGGAGAGGGGTTGAAGACAACACTAGGAGATGAATTCTTGGGTAAAGGCTTTCCTATAGAACTTATGAGAGGTAATGAAGTCCCCTTCACATGCCAAGATTCAATGAAATAAAAACAAAGTAAAATATCCTGAAGATTTTTTTTAATTCACCCAAACCATGTGGGTCTTGGGGATAGCCTTCACATCTCTTTTAATCCTTTGGATTAAGGTAATTTTCAATGAAGATGGTACTTTTAATCCCACAAGTTCTCAATAAGGGATGGGGGGAGAGCATACATGCATAACTTTATTTTTGCTTAAACAAAACTAAGTAAATAATAATAAATAACTTACAAAAAACTTTGAAGTGAGTTCAATTTTAAAGCACTAAATGAAAGGTTGGGTGGTGTTTTTTGGCCCTTTTGCCTTAAGTTGCAAAACTTTGAAATAACAACATATCTATTTAAGTAAACACCCTAAAAAAAAATTTAAGCACAAAATAAAAGATTCATAATTCTTTTTTAGCATCCTAAAAGAGGTTTATAAAGATCTAATTAAGCATGATTTGACATTTTTCAAGTAAGTCCTTCAATAAAATTGTCAACATATTGTTTAGATTAGAAGCTCTTTTTCAAATGAGACAAGTAAAATTTAAAAGTATTCTCTTGGGTTTGGATGACCTATCAACCCAAAGGCAAAACCTTAAGAAATCAAACACATTAGATTAGACTTGGTTAGCAAAAATCTCAATAAAATTTTCAAGGCAAGGATTAGACAAAGAAAACACAATTTATTAAAACCAAGAAACAACAATTAGAAACTTTAAAAAGATTCAAACTCCTATTTCAAAAAAAATTTAAAAAACCATAAAAATTGAAGGTAAACTGATAGCATATTCTAAAAATTTAGGACAAAACATGTGGTTTAAAAAAAACCATTAAAAATAGAGTTTGTATGACCCCAAACTAAGCTCTAAAAAATGGCTAATTAGCTTGTTGTCCTACACAGTGACCGTTGACAATTATATATGACTGCCAATAATTATATATGACCTCTAAAGGTTAGTTCATGATTTTGAATGGTTACAAAATATTGTTGATGATCTTTATTAAATGCGTGAAGATGAAATACGGCCAAATAAAGTTAGAAAATCAATTTAAAAACATTTCAAGCCTCCAAATCATAGTTTAAGACATGCACATTGATATTATTGGTATGTGGGATGTGTTAAGTCCCACTAAGCATGAAATTATGTTAAATAAGACTTTCACTCAAGAGAGAGGTTATATCAAGTGTTAGTTCAAAATGAAAATAACACACTAACAAACATGGCATCTCTAAGCCTAGACACTAGGGGGAGCTTAGTAACAAACATACATATAAAATCAACAACTAAAACATGAAATAAACCTTCCTTCACCTTCCTTATAGCTTCCAAAGGGTTCATAAATTGGCTTGTTCAGCGTATGCATCAAAGAGTCTTCATCAATGGAGTTGTTTGGCTCCTTCTCTCCTTGGCACCTTCAGCTTATGATGCCTTTGGCTTGGTTCAACAATTTAGCATAATAACATTAATTGTATGAAGATTTAGAATCATTTCTACATGACAATTTTACACTATCCAATATTTTCAGACTCATTTGTGCATGATAACTTTGGCTTGAAATAGCTTAAAATTATGGTTGTGAGGCCTTGTATTTATAGATTTTTACAAATGATCAGAGTGAACCTGAACCATCCATCTCAAGATGAATATGTGTGGCTAAGAATCCATTCAATTTTTTAGGATAAAATAAATAAGTGACCTCATAAATATTTGGGATAGAGAAGCATTAAAGAGGCATGGGAGGGCTTAATTAGATATTTGTTGCATTTATGACCTAGGGATGCCTTCCCAAAAAATGATGTCACTTGATGATGTAGAAACTCATAATCAATTTCAAAAAATAAATATTCAAAAATATCCATGAAAAATTAACTTAAGATCTTGATTCAAATTAATTAGCATTAAACATGATTTATCAATTTTGATGCAAAACTTGGCAATTAGTGCACAAATTAATCAAACTGGTCAAAATGTCATTTTATTGACTTAAAATTTGACCAAATTATAATTGGAAAGTGAAGTTAGAAGTGTTGGATCCATTATCTCATTTAGGATGTTACAAATATAAAATAATAAAGGCACATGTCTTGTGCAATAAATTTAGTAGAAAAGAGCAATCTAGAGCATCCAAGTGCAAAATTGTCATTTTGACTCGAAATGATATAATCAAAGTTAGTTGTCTCATAAAATGAATTTCCCCATTTAGGGATACATTGGCCAAAATTGGCACTTGTCTATGACAGATTTAAATCATTTAATGTATTTTTAATGTTTTTAGGCCAAATTGATAGAATTTGGTCAAAAGCTTGGTTAGAGGTCATTAGTGGCCACTTTTAGGTGTATACAATTTGCCCATATTTGAGAATATGTTACAAACCATAGGCATAGTAATGATGTCTCAAATAATGATAAATGGCCTATATGCCAAAAGGAAGATGATGATTTAAGAAAAAAACTCCAAATGGTGTTTGGGAAGCCTAGGATGATGCCCCCTTGAGGGAGTGGCCATCATATATGTGGATGGATGGTCCCTCATAAAAAACAAAGAAGAAAGGTGGAATTAACCCATGATTGAGATTAATCCAAATGTGAAAATGCTTGCATGCATTAATTTAAAAAGGATACTAATTTTCCCAAAGGCAGTTATAATCAAGAATAAAAGTCAAAATAATAATTTTTCCATAGAAAGTTATAATCATTAAGATGACTTAGATTTGCTCAAGATGATGTTTGATATGGTTGTGCCCTATTAAAGTGGATTATCAAGCATAAATCAAGGATATAAATTGGAATATATATTAAATATGAGCAGACACAAACGTAGATGTGATGGTCTAATGACTAAAAAAGCCACAAATAACCAGGCATATGAGAATGCAAAGTGATGAAAGAGATAGATAGAAGAATGATATTGATCTATAAAAAAATTTAGTTGTGCCTACCAATGAGGAGATACTCATCCTTATTAGTAATAATACAACTAGAATGGTTGATGGGTTGATTTGATCAAGATAGGTAGAAGGATTTGTCAAGGTGCCAAGGAGAAATATGTGACTCCATTACTTGTAGACCTTCTTAAATATGATTTTTTATGTATCATGTGATGGTAAGCATCATGATAGAACACCATGAGGACTTGGCTAAATATATGTAAGGACTGACTCCCAATCCAATAAACACTCAAAAATAATGCACCAATGTTAAAAACCATAGTGACAATGTCAATGTATGAATATGGATAGACTTAAGAATAATGTGCTCAAGGAATCACCTAATGAATGCATATAGACTAAGTCGATGCAACAGTGTTGAAATTAAACAAAGAGGCAAGTGAACAAACAAACAAATAGAGAAGAAAACAAACAAACAAACAAAATACATAAAAAACAAACAAATAGAAAATTTGAAAACAAAAGTAATAGAAATCATCCTAACAATGAATTTCCCCTAGTAGGGTGGTTCAAGGATGAGAAATAGGCTTAAACAGGACAAAAAAATTTGGATTTATAAAATATTTAAAATGTTTTTTGGCATTTTTAGGTATCTCAACTCATTAGAGAATGACAACATACCTACTCATAAAATGGTGAGAGCATTAGCTTAAGTTTCTCATAAAATAGCAAGATCGCATGGAAAGGGGGACTGAGGTGACCTCAACATGAATTGAGCACAACCTACATAGTCCTAAGATGACCTCGAGTCATAGTAATTCCATCCACATAAAAGGTGGGGTGAAACTTGATCAGGTCCCAACAAGTTCTCAAATCTGGCAAATGGCTAGTCAAATAAAAACAACAATGACAAGGTGATGCAGCAATGCATGATGAATAAATGTTGCCCCTAATTTTTCTATAAGTGGTTATAACTAGGATACAACATATTATATCAATGATACTAATTTTTCCATAGGCAATTATAATTAGTAGCAAGACTGTAATTTTCCCAAGCAAGCAATATAATCAGGCTCACATAACAAACTTGATATAAGACATAAAATAAAAGATACCTTGCCCGATCAACTATCACACTAATTTCATAGACTATCATTATAAACACAATTTTTATTGATTATTGAAACTTGATCAAAATCCCCTCACAAAAATGTGTGGAAAGAACCAAAGTGACCAAGATCAAAATAGGATTGGATAGAATGACTAAAAATGGGCTTTGGTCTAGATAGGAATGATATGATAAAATGGAATGGTCTTGCTTTAGGATAATGATGGTTTGATAGATTAGATAAAATGGTACGAGGGTTTCCCCAAAGTGATAGGGTGAATGGAAGGATATGCAACAATGGCAAAAGGAATGGTAAATGAAAATGGCATGGTACATGTGTTTAGCCTGGGTGTGGTTTTAGATTCTGTTATTCTTGTTGATGTGGAGATGCATGTCCTGATCAATAAATGATACAAATAGAATAATCAATCATGTTAATTTCTATCCCATACCTCATCTGAATAGTTTCTCTATCGATAACTGCATGTAGCTTTGGATGTAAAGAATGTTGTTGTGATCTTTGTTGGTCATTGATTTTGATTCCTTCAAGCATCAAGATAAGGTATCTTTATACCCTTTGCAAAGTAAAGTGTGACCATAAATGGTAAATAGGGATAAATTTTAGATGATAGGTTTGATTTGGTGATTTAATGGTGGATGATAATGGAATGTGTAGTGGTTAGATAACAAATGAAGATCAAGGTTTTCATGCAAACACAGTGTTACTAATTTTAGATTTGACATAACTTTGGACATGGCAGGGCCTAATACTTCTATTATTTGGGACTAAGAGTAGATATCATCTGATTAGGTTGTAGATTGGAAGCTATTTTGATTTTTTCTTTGATAATGTCTTCATTAAGCAATAAAGAACTTTTGTGCTTAACTATTGATGACTCAAAGATGTTTTCACCAATGAAGTTGTCTTGATTGTCCCATAGTGCCTCTAAGAAATTTTCACTAATGAATATTGACTTTTAACTTTAATTGTCTTCTAGTGACTCTAAAAAGGTTTCATTAGAAGATGTTGAGTTTAAAATTTGATTGCCCCATAGTGCCTCTGAAAAGTTTTCATTAGGAGAGTATTCTTTTTCTGCATGAATTTGGTCTTGGCCTCCCTAATGTTCTTCAACTGATATGTTTCCATGGATGTAGTTCAAAAAGGTATGATACTATCAGTCCTAATTAACACTTGTAGGAGATGGAATGTCAATGCAATGGCTATATTTGTTGGTGGTAATGGCATGTGGAATGGTAATGGAATAAGGGAAGGCAGCATAATCCTCATAGAAAATACTAGGAGAATTTATGTCAAAGCTAAAGTACTCATCTTCAAAAACCATAGAAGGATCATAAATGTATTCAAATTGATCTACGAGGCATGCATAACCAATGTTGTAATATTCATGAACATATATTATATATGAATCTGATTCTGACTTAATGAACTCTGAATCCAATGTCAAAACTAATGTTGATTCTGATTATAATGCTAAATCTGATATTAGTTTAAGAATAGAACCTAACTCTAACTATGATTCTTCGTTTGTTGGGTATTTTGTTATAATGATGTCTTATTGAATTTTTGGTTTAGGACAAGTAACAGACTATGATGGCATGATGGGATCCATAAAAACTAGTTTTTCAAAGTAAGATTTTGTAATGGTGGGGCAAAGATCAAGATATAACTCCTCAAAAACTAGTTTATCAATAAGAGGCTCTTAAAAAATAGGCATAGGGATAAATGGTGATTTATCACATGTTGACTTATCACAAATGGTTGGTTTAACAAGAACATCTCAAATTGGTTGGTTCTTTTGGTCTTGGTTTACAAACAATTATAAACTACCAGCTTTGAACATAGCTTGGTCTTCAAATGATTGGCTCAATTGGGTAAGTACTTATTAGATTGGTTGGGGTTTAGGTTAAATGATGGGCTGAGGCTAAATTATGGGTTGAGGCTAAATGATTAGATGAGTTTTAGGCTAAATGATTGGTTAGGATCATAATTGGATGGTTGATATTTAGGTTAGATTAGTTGGGGTTTTCTAAAGCGGGGAATGATAGGCACTAGACAAGGAATGGCCAGCAATTGGATAACAAAAGGGCTTTGTGGAGCTTGGTTACTCACACAATCCAAAAGATGAGGCCCTAACATAGAAATGGTACAACATTGTGGAACCTATTTATTTACACAATCCAAATGATGAGGTCCTCGTATGATAAGTTTGGGGTATTATGGAGCTTGGTTGCTCGCACAAACCAAAGAATGAGGTCCTAGAATAAAAATAGCATGGCATTGTGGAGCTTGATTACTCACATGAGCCAAAGGATGAAGTCCTGGAATGGTAATGGTATTCCTTGGATACTATGGATCTTGTTATCTCATATAGTCTGAAGGAGGGTTAGCGATATCCAATGATCAAATAATGAAAGGATGTCATGCAGCTTGGTTGCTTACACAATCTAAAGCATCCAAGTCCTCTTGATAAACCATATCATCCCAATCTCAAGTTGGATCATACACTGGTTCTTGACTATGTTCCATGTACTAATTATTATAAAGAGGGTATGGATCTATATCCTAAACAACATTATCTATAGTTGAGTATTCAACAAAGTCCTACTCATAAACCTCTTCATACCAATAAGAGTCTCAAGTTGGATCATATGCAGACATTTAGTTATAGTCAATTTGTGCAGCCATTCTGTCATAACTTGGATTATGTGTGACTCTATCATAAGTGTAGCTATACATATCCACATAAATGAAAAAATCTCTAAAAACAAAAAGGGGAGATTAGTATAGTGTTAGTGTATGAAATCAAAATCCAAAATAACACACTAATAGCTAAAACCTTAAACCTAGATCAAAAAGAGAGCTTAATGAACAAAACTAAATGGAAAACACAACTAAAATGCAAAATATAAATGATCTTTCACCTTCCTTGGATCTTTCAAATGGTTCGTAGAGTGGCTTTCTCAGCTTGTGATCAAAGAGTCTTCATCAATGCAGGTGTTTGACTCATTCTCTCCTTGACATCTTTGGCTTATGATGGTTTTGGATTGTAAATTTTCTCTCAAAAATTGAGCATAATAGCACTAATAACAAATGGTTTTTGAAATTATTTAATCATTATAACTCTAAACCAAGAAAACTTAAAATTATGGTTGTCAGGCCTTGTATTTATATATTTTGTAAATAATTAGAATGAACCTAAACCATCCATTTCAAGATGAAGATGTGTGGTTAATAATCCATTCAATTTTGGAGGCTAAAATCAATAAATGCCCTCATGAATATTTTGGATAAAGAGGTACAAAAAAGCTTAATCATATATTTATTGCATTTATAGCCTAGGGATGCCTTCCAAAAAATGATGTCTTAGATGATGCAGTTATTCAATACCAATTTCCATTAATGAAATATTCAAAAAGTTTAATGAAAAATTAACTTAAGCTCTTGATTCAAATTAATTAGCCTTAAACATGATTTACCACTTTTGGTGTAAATCATAGAAATTTACACACAAATTAATCAAATTAGTCAAAATATCATATTATTAGCTTGAAATTGACTGGATTGGAATTGGAAGGAAATGTTAGATGTATTGAATCCGTTATCCCATTTAAGGTTTTTCCAACATAAAATAACAAAGGCACATGTCTCATGCAAAAAAATTGGTAAAAAAAGTAATCCAAAACATTTAGGTGAAAAAATGTCATTTTGACTTGAAATGATCTGATCAAAGTTAGTTGTCTCATAAAATGCATTGCCCCATTTAGGGATACATTGGTCAAAATTGGTGCTTGTATTTGATAGGGTCACATCATTCAGTGTGTTTTAGTTTTTTTAAGCCAAATTATGATATTTGATAGAAATTGGTCTGAATCTTGATTGGAGGTCATTGCTGGCCACTTTTAGGTGTCTACAAACACAAAACTAGTTTTGAAAATATACTCAAGCAATCACAAATGTAACTTAAAAATTAACACAAGATTATAGCATAATCACTAATCCTTTTGATATACTCGTCTTTTATAGGATTAAAATTTTAATGGTTCACTAAGTAATTAAATCAATTACAATGGCATTTTAGTTTCACCCTTCTCTAAAAGGTTTGTACAAAAAAGTAATCTTCGAGGGTAGATACCTTTGCACCCCTACATCAATGAGAATATTATGGTAAAAGTGGTTGCTATTATAAGTTTTCATTAGATTTTATAGATGGTCTAGATATACTTTATGGTACTGGGAACAAAAATATTCATCAATTGGATGTCGAGGTTCAATAGACCATTCACCAAAGGGTCTAGTCCCTTTGTGACCACTTCATTTGTAGGGGTCTCAACAAAGTGTGGTTGAGCCAAGATCCAAAGGATGTTCTACATAATATACTACTAACATGGCCTCAATTTGTATACTCCATCATATAACGGGGTTCGTATGAATGTAAGATGTCACTTCTTAGTCAACGCACCCCTAAAATTTATAGGAAGGTGATGAAGTCCACCTCGTGGAGTCAAAAAAATGAAAAAAAAAATAAAGATGTGTTTTGTTTCCAATTCTTAAGACCCCATGGATGGATAAGAGAAGAGCATACTTTAAAACAGTCCTTCGGGTAGACAAGCAAGAAAGCAAACTATGAGATTTTGATCACCCAAGCTCCCTAAAAGGGACAAGAGGAGAATATAGACATGTTATTTTAAGTAAATAAACAATAAATAAAAGGTACCTTAAGAAAATAATGAAGTGCAAGTGCTCTTAGGAGCATGAAATTTAAAGTGTATGGTCCTTGTTAAGAACCAAATATAAAGATGAATAAAAATTGCCTTGTTAATTATGTAAAACTACCTTTTAAACTATCAAAACCTGTAAGGAAAATTATTAAGTGTTTGAACAATGATTTTAGCTAGCAAAGGAAGTTATATTTTTGTAGTTTTAGGCCTCAAGAAAAAATCACACAAGGCAATTTTATTGTTCTATAGGATGATCTTCTTGTTCTACAAGATGTTCCCACCAATTACAGTTCAATGTCATTGCTCTGTAGTGGATTAGAAAAATAATTTATGGCAATCATGTTGATTAGTCATCATCTCAATAAATAAAACACAAAAAACACAATAAACCTTTTAAGTGACCTTGTTATTTAGTAGGTCATATTCATAATAGTTAATTCAATTCTATTGTTCAAAAAGTCAATCCCACTAATTATATAAAAATACAAAAAAATTAGAAGTGTGAAGTCACTATTTAGAAGTCAATCCCACAAAAATGCAGGTCAATCTTGTTGATTTTAGGAAATCATAATGATGTCAATATCACAACCTCATTGATTATCTATCAAACAAGTTGATATGCAGGTCAATCTCACTGATACACAAGTCAATCTCATCGATCTATTCAAATATATAGAGAACACGGAGTAATAAAATGTAATCTCACTAATATGCAAGACAATCTCATCATTTATGGGGTCAATCTCACTAATTTTTAGGGCAATCATGTTGATACATAGGAGATGGAAATTATAAAAAAAGGGGCAAAATCAATGTTAAAATAGTATGATTATGTAGTTAAAAGACTTAAAAGGCTTGAAAATATATTTGTGGGGTGCATGGTCCCACCAAGCATGTCAAATGTAAACACATGAATATGAAAGAGGTTATTTCATTTGTCAGTAAACAAAATCAATAACATAGCATCTCAAGCATGTTCCTCGAATTGGAAAAGTCATGAAGCAAAAAGCAATGAACTATAAAGCTAAACAAGACACTTTTACCTTTCATTTGGGTGTTCCCTTCAAAGTCAACTCACATATATGTTTTTGCTTGAATAAAGATTCAAAGTCTTTAGAAATGTTGTGGTTCAAGGCCCATCAAACACTTTCCAAAGCACTATCTAGTGTGAATTTTAATCATTTAGAAGAGAATAGATTAAGCTTCTTAGAGGATTTTCTACATAATAACTTTCAACAATAAATCTTGTAGTTGGTATATGGTGGCCCTTATATTTATAGGTTTGACAAAGTGATGAGGACCATCCATCTTAAGATGAGAATCAATGGCCCAATATGAGTCAAATTTGGTGGACCAAATGCATTCAATTTTTAAGTTAATATTGCAATTAATAGGCATAGCTTTTCAAATTTAGATATTTGTTACATTTATGTTAATATTTTGGATTCTTGACTTTTGTGACCAATGATGTCATATTGATGTCGCCTTTAGATATTTTGTTGAATTTATAACTTTCTAAAATCAAATATTCATCCAATTTATATGTATTTTTCACTTAGCCTTTTAATTGAATTTGTTTAGTTAAGTAATTCTGATTAGCCTTTTTGGAATTCTTAGAATTTCATAAATTATCATGCATAAATGGTAGAAAAAGTCAATTTACTCGGTCCCAATTTGACTGAAGATTAATCATAGGAAGGTGACGATTTCATACGGTGCATTATCTCAATTAGGGATGCATCAATACACTTTAAAAATTACATGTTATGTGTGCAAATGAATTAAAGCATTTCGATGGTATTTGGTCCATTTTGGGCATTATTACGAGAAATCATTCTGACTTGCAATTTTGACATGGAAGTGGTGAAAATTGGATGTCTACAGTCACAAGTGCAATGTTTTAGCAATAAATTTTAATTTTTGGTCTACAAAATCATACATATAATATTTTTCCCCAACGGATGTATAATATAAATCATGTCAACCTAGGAAAATGATAGAAACATTGGGCATAATATTGATCATGGTACCATAAAACACACTAAATACCAAAGTAAGAAAATCATAATATAGGACTTCTCAAATATATGACCAAGTATGAATAATACACTTCAAACACTAGGGTCACACCATGCACATATAAGTTACATAAGATAATGAAGTCATATACCACATGTATCAAACACATTAAAGACATGCATTGGATATGTAAACACACCAAGAATGATGTAGCATGACATGAATCATAGAAATGACATTGTTAATATGATATAAATCAATTAGACATGTTGTAAACATGATAATATCATAGTAAACACATAGATAAATCATAATTTAGTACAATATATATATATATATATATATATATATATATCAATCATAGGCAATTACATGAGGTAATAAACATTATGTAAAGCACATAAAACACATCAAGTACTTCAAGAAACACTAGACACATGAACATACACTAAGCATTTGAAAACATATGAAGTTGTTTTATGGTAAAGTGGATCTAGGATAGGCAACACTAAACTAAACCATAAAATAGGGATTCAATTAATATATATTATATAAATATAGTAAAATAGTAAATAAATATCTATAATGTGCATAAAATAGATGAATGAAAGTACCTAGAAATATTGGGAATTGACAGAAGGGGTTTACAAACACATACTTGATTTTGACTCATCTTTACTCTAGCAAAGGTTGAAAGTACTAAGAAAAAGGTTCACAAATAGCGCATAAGAAAATATCAAAATAAGGTTATGATTTGATGATACAAAAAAAATAGATTGTCCCAATAGTGGTAGATTAGTATCAGATTGCTTTTATAGTAGCTATTTGTCTCGATAATGGTAGTTTGATCTGATAATGGTTGTGTAGATAAAATAAGTCTGAAACTATGTGATTCCCTTAAATTTCACTTAATTTATATAAACCTTTCCTTGACCAATGAATTAATGCATAAAAGTTCCATAATTCCTTTTCCTTTTATCAAGCCTTAATCTACTCTAAGAGACCTTGGAGGGGAAAAATTTAGAAACTAGCACTCATGAAAGTCAATAAAAATATCCATGTATATGGATATCCCAACCCTTATCCCTTATCCCTATGTATGAGATGAAAGTAACTAGTCAATTCTATATGTTCTTTCACTAGTCCTTTTGGTACAAGTATGCAGCAATAACTCTTCCATATATATAAATGTAGTAAACCAAAATGTAAGAAATCCTATGATGTGATTTCTTAGTCATGTGATGTGTTAAATATATGAAGTTTTTTTTGTGTGTGTGTGTACTTCTCAAATTTCAAATATGACTTTATAAACATGCAAGTAGACCTTGTGGAAATGGGAAAGCTGACAATCAAGGCACAACAAAACATGATAAGCATAAGGTAAGGGGCCAAAGGGACCCATGACTAACATGACTTCTATCAAAACATTCTGATAGTGGTCATACTAATATCATATTTTTTTGATACTATTCAAGATGACCAAGACCCTAGATATTGAAATATAACTAATTTCAAGATCATCTCAAGGCAAACATATGATGAATCTAAAGGCGTTATTACATGAATAGTGAGAAGAGAAAGTTATATGAGGCCCAACACAATAAAATTTGCCAATATGAACCCAATTTTAACAAATGATCCATATGTATGAAAACACAATTATAACATTCTAATTTAAATACTTGGATCAAAATATGTGTCTACAAAAGTAATTAATTTACAATAGACCAAAGGGAATACATAGAAAACACATCAAGCAATACATCCAATGAAATCATAGTAGAATAATATATAATCAATGTAATAACTTGTAATAAATCAAGTATATGCCCCATATTCCCCTTGATGTTTCCCCCAAGTAAACATCGAAAGTTATCCCAACCTACTAGGAAGCCATAATCATGAACCTCTAATTTGTGAAAACCATATTTGCATCTATATTGATAATATGATGAGTATCATATATGAAAAATAATTTAATTGGTGCCTCTACCTATGTGTAAAAATCATAGGGAAAATAATCATACTCTAAGATAATAATAAAACATTACCTGAATATATCAAATGTAATGACTAGTTACAACCATCAATGGATGAGTAACAAAATCTATAATAAATTTCAAATATAATGTCTAGAAATTAGAGAAAGCCTAAAAAATCAAAAAATAAGAGAATAAATATTTGAAAACATAATGGATTGGTTATAAAATATAACCAATAATACCAAGCAGCCATAAGATATGTAAGATGAAGTATTAGGATTATCAACAACATTCATAGGGTGTTGAGACACCCACAAATCTGGAGATAGTAAATATTTAAAAACATAATGTATTGGTTATAAAATCTAACCAATAATACCAAGCATCCATAATATATGTAAGATTAAAAATTAGGATTATCGACAAAATGCATAGAGTGTCTAGATACCCACGAATCTAGAGATGGTAAAACATCATGTTAATTACATTTTTCTACCATATTATCCATAAAGTAATCATTATTATGTCTGATGCCTAGCATACATTGATTTTATTTAATCTCGTGGTTCCCTAAAGTCATAGGATGTCACAAATTCACCCTTATTAGGGTATATTTATGTACTTGTGTATTATTTACCCTTTCCTTAGGTACAAATCTTGGTATTTCCTTTAGTTTTTCTTTGTATATAATTTATTGCTAAATTTGTTCTTTTATAAAACTATAATTTATTTTTATTGTAACCACATGACCTTAATGTCCAAATTTTAAACATTGATGTACAATAAAAGGAAATGCTTTCATTTTATGTATCCAAAGTGGAACATCATATGATCCATTATTGGGTACTACATGGAATAAAATTTGAATTTACTTTAGACCCATTTTAATTGGTAAGATAATACAACCAAGAGGATATTTACTAATTTTTTCATATCCTACAATTGTTATTGGAGTGCACAATAAATCATTTATCTTAATTATAAGACTATAAATTATGCAATTCATATGTTCAAGCTTGAGCTATTATCAACCATTGTGTCATTTTATTCCTTTCCATCTATGAATACTCTTATGAATAAAGGTAAAATGTATGAGTTGTTAAGTGAGATAGCATTATCATCAAACATAATATGAATATGTCTTTTTTTCTTAATTGAATCAACTTCTCCAACTAAATTAGCATAGTTCATTGACACATTGTTATACTTTGGTTTAGTTACCATATAAACATTTTATGTATCATTTAATTGATTTTGGTGAATTGATGGATCTCTTAATACACTTGAATAGTTGTTTGTTCCATCCATTTGAATTTTACTGTTGTCAATGAGATCTTGTATTTTATGTTTCAAAGTAATGTGTACGTTTATAGAATGCCTCAATTGAATATTAATCACAAAAAATGTGTTCTTATCAAAATAATTAGGCAATGGTCTTGAATGGTCAAATTCTCTATTTAGAGGCAAAGTCTCCATGTTCAGTTCAAACAAACTCTTCAAGACATTTATTTGACTTTCACTAAGCCTAGGGAATTGCTTATTCATTTTTTGAGGTAATATGAGTTTGTGACTAGTTTTTCTATAGTATTGACCACATTCTTAAAATCACTATTTAGTTGAAACACATTCTCATTACTTTTATTTTTAAAATTTTAATTTTTTATAAATTTAGAAGCAGTGGGAGAATACTTAAGGATATTTGTATCTAATAACTTGATTTCACATTCTTTAACAACAAGATAAATCTCTTGAAAATAAGTTTAATAATAAGAAGTAAACTATTAGCAAATATGTTTTTAATATCATTATCATATGGCTCCTAACTCATCTTAGAAATAATATTTTTAACCTAAACACAATCTCTAATATACTCACTAGCTTATTGTTTAACTTGAGTTAATTCTACAAACGTAACCTTCTGGTCAATATTGATTTATAATGTTGATATATGTTCAAAATGGAAAGTACAACTATTAATTGATGTTGCAATAAAATTAAAAATAAGAGTATTTCATTTTTTATTCATGTGTAGATCTAATATGGAAAAAGCTATAATTACATTGGATCTGGATTCTAGATCAATCATTAGATTCTAAAAGATTGCATTTTATGGCCTCAAATGCTCATGTCATATTTGGACGATTGCATTGACGCTAGTATCTAACTTGGACATAGGTATATAGTATGAAATATCAATTAGATCTGATTGTGACCACATAAAACCTTCTGGGTTTTTTATCATCTTTGCTCTAGTGTGTTCGGATCTCATGCATAGGCTATTACTCTTTATCAAATGATCAAACCCTAGCTTTCTCACCCTTGGAGTTACTGGTTTAAAAAATGGATTAGTGGGCACATAGTGTTGATTTTCCCTAGAAACCCCTATATCAATGGGCACTATCTACATATCCAATACTATGAAGAGGGGTTGATACTTATGTGATTCTCCCATACATGTTAGTTTTTGTGTTTATCAAGATGTAATATGTGATAAGCAAGTATGTAAAGTGACTTAGCTTGAAGCTTGGAAAATATGTCTCATGGAGTGCTCATTTAATAATTCAGACCTGTAAATGGGTTATCCTTATGACTAATATTGAAATGGGAAAGAATAAGGAAGTTTTGCTCACTTGAATTCTTGATTGAGTGTTTTTGGTAAGTTACCTTATGAGTTGTTAGGTCTATGTTAGGTCAAGGAATAAATAAGGGTTGATCGTGTGTGTGTGTGTGTATCCCTTTTGAAAATATTTCATATTAAATTACTTAGACTAGCCATAAGGATACATTATAATTATAAATTTGATGACTTTTGAGTACTCGACACTTATTTTGGCATATGACACTAGCGTCAATGTAAGCGTCTAGTTGAGATGCAAGTGTCTAGGAAGCTATAAAATAGATTCAACTCTAAAACTCATAAAAGATGATAATAAGCAAGTTAATTGCATTCTAAGTAGTACCGAAGACCTGGTCATAAAAATAACAATTGGTCAAACTAAGAGATAATCAATAATCATAAGAGATAGCAGATGTGAATTTTTTGATAGTAGGAAGGTCTTAGAACTAAAGGGTATAGCCATGAGAATTACTTGACAAGTATCCATGACTAAGGTGATATATAATTTATATTTAGTTTCTATATTTTACCCCATTTGATCTAGTAATGAAATTGTTAATTTAAATTAAATTGAATGCATACCTGGGTGTGTACAACACACCTTGTTTTTATGTAAGTCGTATTTGAGTGCTTTGTTGGTGACTGACCTACAACTAAAATCATGTTATAATATATAATTGGTGCATATAATCTAGAATTGAAATAATTTTCAATGTTTGAGAGTAAAATAAAAAAAAATTAAAAGTACACCTATGTATCAATGCAACCATCTTTCCATTTGGTTGGTAATTTTGATTTGAAGAGATGATTTATTGTGAAACTTTAGAGCTGAGATTATGAAAATAGTAAAACATACAATTGAAAATATATATAAATATTGGAGGGAAACTTGCCCCCAAGCTTGGAGAAAAAGGTGAGTTGCCACCAAGAAATTGAGATTAGCCCAATCGTGCAACCTAATTATACTTATAACCTAGGGAATGTAAGTGATCCAAGTCAACTCACACTATAAATTTGATGTGGGTGGATGATTTTATCACTCCATTCTATAACATTGGTAAGATTGAATGATGTGATCACCTCAACCTTGCTAAAATTGAACCAACTACTGCAGTAGATTGGCTTAATAACAGTCGATAAAATTCCATTCTAATGTAGGCCAAAGTCCATAGAAATATTTAAAATTTGAAAGTTGGTTTGATTTTACAATTTAAGGTGCTCTTTTGCATGGAATTTTCACCTTATATATGTCTCAAACTAAAACCTATGTATACAAAAAGTACTAATGTATAGAATACTACCATATGTGTGTATCTGAATCATATAACTGTATATGAAACTGATAACTAGTATAGATGTGTAGAACATGTTTCCATAACATGCCCCCACTATAATCTAAAAATATTGAATCCTAGATAATTTTAGAAGTCATGTCTTTTTGGCATGCCCCCATTGAAATCTAAAACTATGAAAGTGTGAAATCCATGCCTCTATGACATGCCCCTACTAATATACCCCCCTTTTGAGGTGAGGGGAAGTAGAAAAAATTAATAACCTTACCTCAAAAAGATAATATAGTTGTATAATCTATGAATGTATCATATAACATATAGGAATAGCATGTCTAGATAGATGTATCAATGAGTTAGTATGTGCTCACATTAAGTCCTAAGGTACATGATGTGAATCATGGCAAGGCCTAGATAGTAACAATAAAAGATCAACAAATAGTCAAGTGCACATATAAGAGCACTCAAAAGTAAATCAAAAGTCAATGGTCTAAGAAGACCTCAAACAAAAGGTATGTTCAAATGTTGCACAATCGAAGGGACATGACTTAGTCAAATTTTCATAAAGTAAAGAACGACATTTAAATGTCAACATACAACAAGTTATGGCATATGCAAATGTCACAATAGGCAAGCATAGGCATGGGAGCCAAAAATAATGGAGCATATTCAAATGTTCAAACAAACAATACAATGCAAGACAAGACATTCAAGAAAGTGAAAAAATGGAAATCATAGAACATAAGCAACCAGTATAGGCATATCATACTAGTCCCTGGATATATATGTTATCAAAAAATGTTAAGTGCATAGCATATCAAGTACATTGTGAAAGATATAAGCATGGATAGAGGCATGTGTAAATATAAAAGCTCAAACATGATAATGGGGAATGATCATAAAATGATATAACCTATGTGCATCATGATCAAAGAAATGAATGCCCCCAATGTCCAAATGATATGAGTAGAGAAAAGGCCCAATATTTGAAAGTGCATAGATCATGTGCTTGCGCATGCTTGTATCACACTCAAAAAAAGCATGAAACAAGTGTATATAAAAATATATGATATGTTATCCACCAACATGAACCTAAAAATATTGATGCCAAGGAGCTAATAGAACATAGCTAAAAATATGTTGGATTTTTTAATTTTTTAAATTTTTTTGTCTTTTTAGAATATTTAAAACCAAATTAGGCCAACAAGTCTTCAAATTTAGGAGCCAATGTGATTTGTGAGGGTCTTTCTTGCCAAAATTGTTTATGGTGTTTTATTACCAATTCTTCTATTCTTTTTATGGTAACCCTCTACCAAAAAATATATGTATCTATTTGTCCTCATATCCATCATGTCGGATATGAATTTCTTTGTTATCATGTTAGAAAGTAAGATATGGACATATGACACTAACATTTGCTTATATATCGGTTAACCAATTTTGGCCAAGATACAAAGTCAAATTTGGTTGTTGGTTCATTACCCATATAACAATGTCTACTGCATTTGGTCCACATGAAATGCATAGTATAATGTACCCCAGATATTTTGGAAAAGTTGAAGAAGATTGTAATTCATATATATAGTATGTCCCATCTTTTGTAGTATGGTGATATTACAAGTTATGTTACAAGTGTTTATATTCACCTTGAGATGTTGCTAATGAACCCCATCAATATTTTTTGAAATGGTTAAGGCTTCATGCCTTGGTCATTTTAAAGGATGGCTTTCTTTTGAAGACTTGGAAGTATTGGGTCTTTTTCATTTTTCAAGCACAATTTGTATATGCCCTTCATTATTGTTTTATAAATTTGGTTTATTAATGCCTCAAGATGATTTTTACAATGTCTAATAATCTTATTATAGTTATAATATGGTAATCCTTAGTAAATAATCTACTACTTAATCTATGCCTGTTAGGATGTAAATATATCATCCTATGTTTAAGCAACATAGAAAGTATTGTACATGTAGTATCTTGGTTTGTTATGATCTATATAATTTGTTTTGGAGTCTTGTGAGAGACCTCTACATTATTTACATGATGTATTTGCATTTGGCCCTTGTAAGGTTGACTTTGTGTGTGAAACCAAGAGAGATGTATCAAATAATAAGAATTTACATATTCATCTGTTCTTTTTTTTGTGCCTTTATTTTGATTTGGTTTTGTATGCTTTGTAGGTGAATTTAGCTTATATGTACCAGGACCTTAGGTGTGAATAAATTATGCAAAATATGGTCAAGTGGATCAAAATTAAATTTTTGCAATGTCTCATCTGGAATAGCATGGGCTAGATCATCATCACTATCATTGTAATTTGAAACATGGTGATCTTGTTATTTAGTATTGACCAATAAAAGAAGCTCAATTATTTGATTTTATTTTGGTTTTGGTATCATTGGTTCCTTTCAAAATTGTTCTTGCTCTTGATTGGCATCTATGTGCATCTCAGTGTGTGATGCTTTATTTGCATCTAGGGATAAAGGAGCCATTGTAATTGACTCACCTATTTCTAAATTGTGTATATTCTCAAGCAGAAAACATTGTTTAGTTGGAACCACCATAGGGATACCTTCTATATTAAAATGTATTATTTTGATAAATTTTAAAGGTTCATCATCAGCAAGGATTGAAAATAAAGTCCCATCATGTAAGAATTTTATATATTGATGTAGTGTAGATGGGACAACCTCCATTGTATGCATCCAAGTTCTACCCAAAAGCAAATTATAATGTAATGTATGAGACATTACCTATAAATTAGTTGGAACCATTTTTGGTCCCACTATCACATCCAATGTTATTTGTCCAATCAAAGGGCTATGTGAATTACCAGATCCTTTGATATGCATAATTAATTTTTGAAGAAGATTGGTGTTAATAACCAAGGTGGTTAGGAAATTTGTGCTACAAATATTTGGCCCTAATCCATTATCAATGAGCACCTTTTTATTACTTTGTTATGCATAATCAATTATATGAATAAAGACAAATATTGGTCAATAATATCTTTGGATGGTAAATCCATTGGATCAAATGTAATGATTTTTGCATTGTTTTTGAGATCTTGCATGATATATGCAAAGTAAGTCGGTTTAATATCACTTGGAACTTTGGTATCACACAATGCTTCATATAGGACATCCTTATAAATAGTGCATTGATTTAAAAATTTGAGGATTCATATCTTGGCATGCATGTTTCTCAGTTGGTCAACAAGGTTGTATCTCTTAGATTTGATCACTAGTTTTCGCTTAGAAGGCCCCTGTTATATATTAACAGGTGGCATATTAGTTTGGACACCCTTACATTTTTTAGTAGTGATAGCATGGACTGTAGAATCGAATATGAACCATGGGTGAATAATGGGTGTGGGATGGTGACTGTCACTCAAGTAAGATCTAGGTGGAGCAAATGGTTGAGAGCATGCCCGCTAAAATTTAGATATTAGCTTATAGTATTACAAAAGGAATTATGAAGAGAGATAAATTGGTTCTTTCATTTTAAAACACTCTCATTATATTGACTAGTTTGCCTATTTCATTGAATGATATGTTTGATTAAGCAATTATCATAACAAACCGAAACTATAATCATAAATTGGATTCCAAAATGGGCTATAGTTGCATCCATATTGCACATATTTGTATTAAAATAAAATCTGATTTTTAATTTGTGAAATCTTATTAAATTAGAAATTAAAAATAGAGAATCAGTAAACCCTAAATCAATACCTAGGGTTTTGGGGACCAAAGGTTAGGCTCATCAAATGTTTAACTCTAAATTGAGATGGGTCAATATATTATAGGGTTAATAATATATAAATTAATAAGCACAAGAGTAATAAATATATATATATCAAATCAATTAATTTGTAAACTCAAATAAACAATACCTTGAATTTATAATGCTAAGATATGCTAAAAATAAAAAGTACAACTATTGATTAGTATTGTAATAAAATTACTTGATTTTTTATGCATGTGCAAATTTGATATGGAACACGCTAGAAGTAGACTAGATCTGACTTCTAGATCAATCATCAGATTCTAAAAAATTGCATTCTATGGCCTCATATGCTTACGTCAAATCTATATATTTATGGATGCTACCATCTGACTTGACCATAGGTGTCTAGTATAGAATATTGATTGGATATAAATGTGACCACCTTGAACCTTCTAGTTTTTTATCACCTTTGATCTAGTGTGTTCATATATCATGCACAGATTATCATTCTTTGTCAAATGATCAAACCCTATCTTTCACCCATAAGATGATTGTGAAAAAAATGGGTTAGTGGACACATGGTGTCAAGCTTCCCAAAGTACCCCTCTATCAATGGATGTTGACTACATAATTAATACTCCAAATAAGGCCTCAAACTTATGTAATTATCCCAGACATGTTGGTTTGTGTGTATATCTAGATGCAATGTGTGATAAGCAAGTATATAGAGTGACCTAGTTTTTAACATAAAAAATATGGCTCTAGAATGTTCCGTCAGTACTTCATATACATATAGATGGTTGTCCATATGATTGATATTGAAATAAGAAATAATAAAGAAGTTTTACTTAATTGAATGCTTTCTTGAGTAATTTTAGTAAGTTTCCTTGTAAGTTGTTAGGTCTATGCTAGGTGAGGAATGAATGAAGGTTGATCTTGTGTGTGTGTGTGTGTGTGTGTGTGTGTGTAATCCATTTTATAAATATGTCATGTTAAATCACATAGACCTACCATAAGAATGCATTAAAACTATAAATTTGATCACTTTAAGGCACTAGGCACTTAAGACACTAGTGTTGACGTAAGCATCCGACTAGGATGAAAGTGTTCACAAAGATGGAAAATAAGTATTGGTCCAAAACTTGTAAAGGATGATAATAAGTAGGTTAATTGAATTTTGAGCATTATAGAAACCCTGGTGATCAGAATAATATATAGTCAAACTATAATATAATCAATAGGCATAAATGATAATTAGATGCGACCCTTTCGATATCAGGAATGTATTAGAATTGAAGGGTACATCCATGAGAAGTAATTACCAAGAATATAAGACTGAGGTGCTATATAATTCATATTTAGCATCTACAGACATATCAGAAGTATAAAGCATTCAAAGGAAAACCCATAAGTATTATTTGTCAAGTTACCTAGATCATTACATGCCCATGTAAAAACCCAACCAAACTTACTAAAAAAAACTAACAATTTTTTTATCTTAAAACCCATTGTACTTAGAAACATACCCATTGGTTACATTATATAATTTGAGCTTACTAACATAATTTTAATGGTTTAGAGAACCAAAATCAAACAATTGGCCTTGCAATTTTAAAATAATAGACATCCTTCTACTATTTTGATTTATATATATTTTTATGTTATATAACCACTATTGTAATGATTTTAAATAAATTACAATGATTACAAATCTTCTAAGAAGTATAACTAGCATAATAAATACATTGAAACTGTATACAACTAGCTCATAAAAAATACAGTAGTTTGAGTATGAAATAAAATAGGTTGATCAGTTGAAGAGGGAGAGCATCGTCAAATCTTTATTCCTCTAACCACAGATCATCAGTCCGCTGTACACCTCCCCATTGGGAGTGGCCCTTCCCTTCACCAAGGGGTAGATATTGCAGTGCGGACATAAAGAACTCAACCCAAATAGTGTATAGTATAGTCACTATTACAATCAACAATCATAAGACCATTGAAAATAAAATTCTTCTATCTAAATTGATTTCTCATTCATGAATGTAAATCAGATGATACAATGGAAGACAATGTCATTAGCTATAATATTACTTTGGCCAAAGTTTTCATTATAAATTTGATCCACACACATTCATACTCTCTTCTACCTTGTTAGACCCCCTTCGTGTTACCTAATGATAGGTATGTGTGAATGTTGGTTGACTTTAAACCACATACCTATCATACTTTAATGCGAACAACATTTATCAAGGATGATAATCATTAGTTTTAAGGAGATTCTCGCAATACCAATAAAATTAACAAACATTAATCATGGTTAACTCCAATAATGCATAAACAATTTTTGCATTCATCACTTAAATGGAATTAAGTAAAATTGAAGTCCTCGTATACATATACATGTTACATCCATTCCTTTCAACTAGTATTTAAGTAATGAAATCAAACTCATTATCCTTTTGCAAGCATAAGGATTTATTTCTCATTATTTTCTACCATAAGAATACATAGCATGTCATCTAACTAAAAACCAAATCATATATTGTACTAGCTGAAAAATCACAAAAATCATAATGCTACAGCCATATATAAGACATTCGACTATCTATCTCAAAATATATGTTTACTTGGTCTTTTAAAACCAATTTAGTCATTAAGCATGGTTAAAAATGTACAAAACTCCCTTCTAATGTGCAACTACAGCCAGAGAACTAAACCAAACAATTGATAAAATGTCGTTCCATCTACTATATGCAATGAAGGGGTCACCGATATCCAAATTTAGAAAATAAAGCATGGCTGGAAATGCCTAAAATCTATTTTAATGTGCAAATACAGCCAACCTATCAATCTAAAAAATTATAAAAAATTGCATTCCAACTATCCTATGCACACTGAGTTATCAATAACCGAATTTAGATAGTTAAGCATGGATAGAATCGCTTTTCTAGTGTATAACTACAGCCAATATATTGAACCAAATAATTATCAATACCCCAACTTTATTATTAGTTTATAGTATCAACCAAGACTTGTATGGCTGAATTTTAAGATTGGAGAAAGGGATACTAACAATAGCATAAATTTAAAAAAGACAACAAGATTTTTTTAAACACAATAGACTATAAATACACTAAAGGGAAAAAATAGATTGTTATAAGTATCCAGGCAAGGGAAAACTTCCCCTAATGACCCCCAAATGTATAGCTACATCTAATCACAACTAAAACATGAAAAAGAATTCATATTTTGTCATTTGATATCCTTATTATATGTATTCAACCAACAAGGTTAACACACCAAATTAATGTATGTATATATATGTACAGGTTTAATATATAATTTAAAAATCGCTATAGATTAAATAACTACAACTAGGTTGCATTTCATTTGTAGGGGAGTTGAACAAGTAATTTTTTTTTTTTTTTGGGAAAAACAATATTAACTCCTAAAAATAACCTCATGTATTTATATGGATTCAAATAATTTTACATATATATGTGGCCATGGATTTAAATGCCTATAAATGAATTCTCACCTTATCTATGCGGGCCTGTGGGTGAAATAAATTCCATCCACAGTTGTGTAGATAATGTAATATAAATTTAAAAGAAAAGGTGTATTCTAAAAGATTTTCAACCAATTTATAAAACCCTTATCATTACATTCTCTTATTCTTTCTTAACCTAACTAGCGTATCCCCCATTATCACATTGTTGAGGATTGCATAAACATGATAGGTTGAGGGTAATTTCAAAAAATAACCAGTTATTCATACCGAAGGCCCAAATTTAAATAAATGTTAAAAAAAAAACCAATACATTAATTGCCTGGTATAAGGGCCACAAGGATCAAGGATGCCTTTCCAAATAGCTCTACAAATCATCCTCTAAGATGTTGATAATGGCAGCAAATCTTTTCCTTTCTATTTTTTCTTCTCTTCCCTTTTCTTTCTACCTACTACTCACCTCATTTCCTCTTTATATTTATTTTTTCTTCTCCTCTCTGTCAGTTCGTCCCCAAACTGAACTCCATGCATAATTTATTCTTTAAATGTGTCATCATACTAATTCTCTCCATTATGGTGGTTGCATGTAGAAATCTCCTCCAAGAATGACACAAAAAACCCTATAAACATCTCTAAAACAATCTAGTTACTATCTTACTCATCATGTAAATATCTTGTCTTTTGACAAAAGGGAGAGTATAGGGTTTGGGTCGACTTCTTATAGAATTCTAGGCATTTTCTATTTTATTTATTTATTTATTTATTTATTTATTTATTTATTTATTTTATTAATCAATTCCTTAAGTATAATTTCCCATTGAAATTCCAAAAATCCCAAGGAATTCCCAAGACTCCTATGTCACAATCTAGGGGCAAAACTATCTAACATGGTTTTGCTATATCACTACTATGAGTAATTCAATCAATATTTTAGTTTTGTAGTTTTAATGTTTTAAAAGCAAGTATAATTTTTTACTAGTTATCAATCACTATATAAAACAAACAATGTGATAGAAAAATATTTTGCAAGGTAGTTATATAATAATTCAGAAACATTCCAAATGTTAACAATTGCATGAAATCAAAATAAGCACTTAGAATATTATATAATCTTGCAATCATTCAAAAATTAAACAAACAACCATGCAAACATGTGTGTGTGCATATTTAGGTTGAGATCTTATTGTCCCCAAGTTGTTGATATATGCCTCCTCCTCAATGATGTTGTCCCTCTACTCCATTCTTTGGGGGTGAGATAGCCCTACAACCACCTCATTCACACAAATGATAGTTTGTTATGACATTTTAATAGAAAATAATCAATTTATTTGTTATCAATATCATCATCATATATCCTACATCATACTATGCATAAAATAACATCTGTAAATAACTAATATTGCTTAAATTAAATTTAAAACAACATAATCTCATCAAATCAATGTATCTAAATTTAAAGTGTAGTATCAACTAATCAAATCAAAATTTATTTGTCTAAAGTGAGTTGGGATGTAACACCTTGCATATAACATATTTCACCCTTGTGCACACACAAGCCAACACTTAGGGGAAAACTACATATGTTTTAGGCCTCTTCATATTATTGGCTATGTAAGCAACACTCATTGACAAAGGGGTCCTTGAGGTCAGATCAAATTTGTAAGCCCACTAACCTATTTTTGTTAAGGTACAAATATCTATGGTGAATAACTAGGGCTTGATCTGTATACACACAATATTTTCAAACTTTATTAGTTATTGATATTTTCTCTCTTGTAAGAACTCGTCGAATCTCAATCTCTTTGACTGCATGTCTTAAAAGGTGCATTGGGAAATGGGTTGGCAAACCTTTGGTGCTTCATAGGATTTTTACTCCCTATACCACCACTTAAAACCAATACAAGCTACTTCTATCTATTTATCTAAGCTTTAAAACTTTGTTTATACATTTCCCTTAATAGTTGACCACCCAAAATGGCCCATAACTAAGTTAAAACCCATTTTTACCATGTTTCTTACTAAATCAAACATGTTGACCCCATTTTTAGTTTAGTGCATGTTACATAACTATGTCAATTTAAGTTGACATAGTTTAAGACCTAACAACTCTATTTCCTACCTAACAAGGTCGATCAAGTTGACTACATTAGCTAAATTATTGAGAGGGTTTAGGGTCAATCCATGGATATAAATACCCCCTTTCATTTCATTTCTAAAAGAGAATCAAAAAATTACGCATCATTACTGTTCAAAAATATACTTATACAATCAATAAGATGTTTCATTGCTTAGATTTTTGCCTTGGAGAAGTGACACTTATCTTGTGGAGGTCTTGGATACATAGGAGAAGTCTTGTATCCTAGAGTTGATTTGTATTTGTGATCCTTATAATCCCACAATAACCTCTTGTAAATCACCATTCACCAAAGGAGAGATTGAGGCACTACGGGTTCACTTCAACAAGGTAAGTATATTTTTAACCCTTCATATTTCAATAAGTAGATGTTATAGAGTTAATAATTATTGAATTGTATCTCTCATTTCTTAGATCATTTCTATGTTATAAATAGATTTATATTTGCATATTTATTATCTTCCCCATTTGTGCTACAAGTTTTGGTGAGCACTAGATTAGTTTGCATATGCATTTACTAGATTACTTTACATAGTTGTTAGTAGATTAGCTTGCTTAATATTATTTATAATAATAAGACCTAGTTAAGATTATCATAAGATGACATTTGATTAGAGGGATTGGAAACCTCTCATTTGCCATAGTGTGATAAGAGATCCCTTAGTGTAGGTTTAGTAGATCAATTATTGGTCATGACCCTAATTTAAATGTATTCCTAAGCATACTTATTAGTTGATTACCTTCTCAAAGTTTGAATATTATTGAGTAAGATAAGTTATAGAACTATCTAGTTTCATTTACATACATTCTGGTGAACCCAACATGAATCTAACACTTACAATTTTATATTTTTTTCTACAAATAACTAGATCGACATTGTCGATTTAGTTTAACACTCTATGCACAAGTTTTTATACTCAATCGACCCTATCAATTTCATTCGACTCTATGTGCAGGTTTTTACAACTTCATCAACTTGGTCGACTTAGTTAGGCCATCTTTTTATAGGGTTTCTAACTGAGGTGATCCTACTAATTTTGTTCAGCTTTCTCTGTGCAGGATTTTTAGTATTGAAAAACTAGATCGATCTAATTGATATAGTTTCTTTTCCTACTTTTTCACATTTAATTGAATCGAGTTGTTTGATTCATTTATTTTTTGCTTTTTCCTTTCAAACTAATAGGTTGATCCAATCAACATAGTTTTATTTTGTTTTATCTTTTACCAATTTTATTTATACTCAGTTGACCAGCTCGACTCCGTCTAAATATTCTATATTTACATCTACAGGTTTAAAATTCCATCTAGATAACACAATTCAAAATAACAAATCAATAGCTTTAGTAAAACTACTATGATGACCTGGTCGACTCTATATAATTTGTCAGGTTCACTCTAACTAGTTTAGTAATTTTTTCTATCAAATTTTTTAAAAAAAATCTTTTTCCCTTTATTTTTCAAATTTTAAATTTCAGTATCATTTTTTCTATTTTTTTTAGTTTTGTAAAATTGTACCTTTACAGTTAACTAAGTTAATCAAATCGACTTGGTTCTATAGCTACTTTCCATCTAGAAAACTAAATCAACTAGATCAACCATGTTTTTTTTGGATTATCTTTAACAAACTGAGTCAATTAGCTCGACTCTATTTTGTTTTGTTTGTACAACTAGGTCGACCTACTCAACTTTATTCTATTCATTTTTCCCCTAGTTCAAGTAAAAGGAATTAACCTACATGGATAGTAATTAAACTCACTTTAATTTTTATTTAGCTACTTATTTATTTAATTTTCAATAACTATAAAATAGCTTTTAAAACTTTTATTTTCACTTTTATTTTTCACTTTGTTTAGTTTTTCCTTGAAATTGTGTACCAACAGTTTTCAAACTAATTAACTACTATCATGAAGGGCTACTCAATACTTTGTTTATGGTCCTTGTCTATCATTTATATACATAATGGCATGAGGGGTTTTCTCCAATACTCATATCTATAATATAGTTAAACATGGTATTTAGTTTTTACCTACCTCATGGTATTTTGGAAACGCTTAGGATCTACCTCTTTATTAAACCTTACGATCCATCCATTTGTTTGTCTATATGGTGCATAGGTTAGCAGTTAGCATTGAGAAATTACTTCTAGCTTACCCTTGAAACTTGTTTAATGGGATATGATAATGTTACTTCCTTCATAGTTGATACTCTAAAATATTGGATCGATACTATCCAATAGACAAGTAAGTATCTTTGAGAGCCTACACATTCAATCAAAACCTTTAGTACAACTTCCTGGTTTTATTTTAAAGTAATTAGTTAATTAAATTTTTTATTTTACTATTGTTGCTTGTTGTTTTCTATTCTATGTTATATTGCAAACTTGTATTAGCTCGCATTGATATAAAGTTTGTGCAATGTGATGTAACTAAATTGACTAGCTTGACCTAGTTGTTTGTGTATTTAGTTCTCTTTTCTATAACTAAAATTAAATCATCCAAACTCAGACCATTATAAATTTTTCATTCTTAAAAAATTAATTTGACCCACTCAATGTAGTCTTTTATAGATTGTTATATTTTCTTTCTTAAAAAACTAAGTCGACCTGCTCAACCAAGTATTTTATAGACTATTTTGTTTTCCTTCCTACAGAACTAAGTTGACTTATTCAACCTAGTTTTTTATAGGTTGTTCTATTTTTCTTCCTATAAAACTAAGTTAACCTACTTAAATAGTCCTTTACATATTGTTATGTTTTCCTTCTTAAAGAACTAAATCGGTCGGTTCAACCTAGTATACTATAGATTATTTTTTTGTAAGTTTTTAACTCAGTCTTTTCATCATACAATATTTGTTTGATGACGCTACAAAGCAAAATCAAACTAACATAGTGAGTTTCGATAATCCTAATAAATTTCCTAAAACACATTTTATGGTGACTAACCCAAATCAAAGCAATATCCATGTTACCACTAGAACCACCAACTATGGGGCTCCTCCTTATTCCATGGCTCTTAACCCCTTATTCATGAAAATGGTATAAGATTAAAGAGATCTTTAATACATTACTAAAACTATCCTTTTCATCAATGAAAATTCTCAACGTAGAGGTAAGGATCCTACAGTTGTCTATAACCTCATGATGGGACCTTATATTGGAGAACCCCATTCACTTTCACCTAGTTTTTCCATAGGATTTGGGGCAAGTCATTTCATTAATTCTTCTACACCTTTATGCTCTATCATTTCTCCCTCTAATACTATGATGTCATCCTTCATGTCTTCTTTCATCTCCATGCCAAGTATTTCTACAAACATGGTAGGTGTGAATTATAATGGGTCTACTTAAAACACCCATAATAATACCCAATTCCATACAACTCATAATACATATATCAGTAGTGCTTCTCATCACACTAGTGATTCTCATTCCACTAATACAGTGCATGCTACTAGTGTATCTCAAACCCTTAATACTCACATAATAATAATTCATCCAATGCTACTTCTACTAGTCAAAATAGCATTCAAACCAATAAATTATTTTTACAAACCCTTAACTAAATGGATACTTTTCAAACTAATAATGCCAACCAAATGATGCAAATGCAAAACTAGTTATTGCATATCCAAAACCAACCTCAACCTACTCAATGAGGAATGCAAAATCTAAATGCACCCCCACCTCCCCTTAGAGATGCACATGGTAACCTTATACCACAACCCCCACTTATTAACAAAACTATCAAACACTTACAAAACAAACCTCTTGTTCCTCTAATTACAAACATAAACATAGGAGGAATAGATCCTACTATCACTTATAATGGAACCATGAATCTAGTTTTGGATTTGAAAACCTTTGGATATCTATATAAAGATTAGGCTAAACTTAATACTTTTGTTGCTACCAAAATCGTAGCTAAAACCTTTTCAGGTGATGTTTTATATTGGTATAACCAAAATAAAACTCATTCCATCACTAGATTAGAGCACTTAGTCAATGCTTTCATCCAATAATTCTAAACTAGTGATCTTCTAGAAAATAAATTAGCCCACTTTATCAATTGTAAATAATTAGAATCTAAAACATCACAAGTTTTCATTAAATGATGGAAATACTTATCTAATAAAACTTAGCTTAATATGTTGGATGATAACCTCTTCCACTTATTCACTAATGCTCTTCATCCTAAATTATAATATCATGTTAGGACCCTTTCTCCAAAATCCTTAGAAAAGGCTCTCGACCAAGTTAAACATCAAAACTTCCTTATACATTAATTTGAGCCTTCACACCCTTCAATGGGAACTCGAATACTTGTGAAAGATAAGAATTGACATGCAAAAAATGATAGTGTTATGGATATTCATTAATCTAAACACACTATCCAATCCATTACACCAAATAATTCCATGGAACATAATCCTCCAAATAATAATAACTCTCGTCCTAGTTCTACATTTTCTTAAGGAAATAATATGTATGTACACAAATCTCTTTCCTTAGAAAAAATTCAAAAGCGTCCTCCACACCCTTCCCCATGAGATCTTGATCCTATGTGCCCTATCAAACACTGGTATGATCCCCATAAATTTTGCTAGTTTCATGAAAATTGGGGACATTCTCAGGAAACTTATCACCAATTATGAAATTTTGCTATGGATTATATCCTTGGACGTATTTTTGATCATGAATTACTTATACGTAAATGTTAACAAGCTTATGAAATAAAAACTAAGGCTTGTGAAACTAAAACCAAAAATTAAGCTTTAAATCAAGCCAATACTCACTTAGCCATTTACAAGGATCCTCTTCCTAACAACAAGATAACACTAATCAATCTCCTACTACCAACAATGCTGAAAGTAATATAGATCCTAATATCAATGACAAGAATTTTTTCAACATCAATAACATGAGGAGATTAGTTTGTTATATTGATCAATATCTAGCCTCTAACCATAATAATTTCCCAAAGTTATGCATAGTTTAAGACTCTTACCTATCCCATCTCATAGAATTGGGGTTTGAGGAACCAACAAGAATGCAAGTATCAACTCTAACAATGCAAATTTACAATACCTTTCATACCATTGATATAACATCTACTCTCCCTACAACTAAGATACCTCAAGTGGATACCTCACAAATGTCAATTGTTACTTCTTATACTCAACAATAAGAAATTACCAAATATTTAACCACATCATCTAACATAGCACGAGTACCTTCAATTAGTCAGCCCATATGAACCAAACTTAAAAAATATATACCTTATCAACATAAATTTCAATGTAATTCCAACCCACCTTCAAAATATTCATTACAACATTATTCCCTTTTATCAAATAATGCTCTAACAAGCTATGATGAATGGGGTCCCATAATAGAACTTTCATATCTCTTATCTCAAATTACTTTCTTATAATTTATGAGAACTTATCCTCATCATCATAATTGACTAATTCAATTATTATTTGAAATGAACATCCCTCTACCTCCACCCGTGAGGTAAGAATCTACTTTATTAGGTTTTGAAGATAGTATCCTTCAACAGTGTGAAGAAATGTCTATCCATGTTGACAAAACAATGGACACTTATGTTTTGTTCAAATTTCCTATCTCTTCCATGATTCCCAATGAGATATTACTTCGTGCAGATGACCCATCATTATTCACTAGTGTATAAATAGGATATATCCAAGTTAAACATGTTTTAATCAATGAAGGATCAAGCACTTATGTTACTTTTCTTGATTTTATTAAAACACTTGGATACTTTGAGTGCAATCTTAAATCCACACAAAGTACATGTCAAGGATATGATCGAAGATAAATGCCTCTGTTAGGTTGTGTTTGGCTTCCTATCATGGTTCCATCTATCACAATACGTGTAAAAGTCATGATATTTAACTTTCCACTCTCTTACAATATCTTATTCAGACAAATTTAAACAAATTACATGAGAGCAGTTGCCTCATCAACATGCCAATGTGTTAAATTTTCCTATAATGATGCTATATACAAGATTCAAGGAGATACAAACCTTATAATTTTGAACAATTCCAAGAAAGAGGTGTTTTTAAAATACCCATCCTTGAAACCTTACCTAACATTCCATTTCATGAACAACTCTACTAAAGGTTATAATGGTCATCTTGAATTAAGAAAAAACATACCACCTAACCTTTTAGATTCATGTGATGATGAACCAGATGAGATAAGTTTAAAAATCAAAACTTCTGATCTTTGTCCCAATGTAATCACTCAATTACCTCCTTATTTTTTACCTCAATCTCATCAACAACCATGTGAAAAAACTCCTATTACCTTAGTAAAAACTAAGAATTCCATTCACCATGCCTCTTAGACCAATAAAATCATTGATGAATGTATTATTAAACTTTATACTACTAATTATGATGATGGATATTATTTAGATGATCCATTTTTATCTGGATTTGCTCAAGCTAAATATGTAGAGATACTTAGATATCATTCTTCTTTATATCATTCTTTTAGTTTTATTCATGTAGTTTTGTCTCTTATTATAGTACTTGATATTAGTTATTTTGATGTTCATAGGTATGAGATGGATCACACACACACTAATCCTCTAGTCACTACTAAGCCCCTTCAAAATATGCTTATGAACTATGTCATGATGAGACCTTATCGATTTGTTAGATTCAATAATCCTTCTATCTTACTTCCTCTAAATATGTCGGCGACACTACTTCAACCTGTTGTGATTTTATCCATTCATATGGTTCAACCTAGTGCTGATCTTATTCTGAGTTCTATTGGTTATGGCATACTACCTTTGCCTAAGCTTGATCCTTTACCATCATGGGTAGATGAGACTTATTATGAGATCCATAAAGTTACTAGTTATTAGGCCAAGGATTATAGTGCACACCACTAGTACTAGGCATCTAATTTTCCTACCATAGATAGCTAACCTTCACCATCTATTACTATGTGTACTTGTTATTATCATGGTACCTAACCATTATTCTACTCATTATCAACAACTCAGGTAATACATTAATACACTTCATCTAGTTATAGCATAGCTAAAATATAAGAGTCTACCACCTCTTAAAGTACTACCAAAGTATATACCTCATTATGGTGAGGTTTATTATATTTGGCATCAGTGCACTACACACCATACTAATAGATTTTGAGTGATTCAATAACATTTTTGGGATTTTCCATAACATACACCTTCACTAGCTTAGCCTCATAATTTAGGTCATTCATGAACAAATAATCCTTCTTATCCATAACCTACACCTTTACATAGATATGTAGATACCATTCACATTTAGACACATTTTCCTTGTATTGAGTATCCCACACAAGAGGTACCTCAGGAGCATCATATTGATTCTAGCATACCTACCTTCTCTATAGATATTATACTGCAGGAAGTCTTTTCATGACTTTCTATGAAGATTGATGAGACTCTGATTAACATCAAAATTTAGTTACATAAGGATGTATCATATGTATTGGATGATATTTGTGGTGAGATTATCAGTATTTTTGAACACATCATGGTGTTTTATCACATTATTATATGATTTGGATTTGATTTATGAGTATATATGAATATTTTACTTATTTATTATGTCTCAATAGTTGTTTTTCTTTCTCTTTCACATATTTTGATGTAAAATCAATATCTCATACATTAATCTTTTGGTTTAATTTCCTTTTTGCATGGTTTATTTTTTCTTAAAACTTCTTTCTCTTATGCTTGTTACGTGATTTAAATACAATATAGCTATTATTGTGACATGTTTATTAAACCCACATCCCTTGATTATCCTATCTTTACCATATGGTTAGTTAATAAGGATACTTATCATTGTATCACGACATACATAGATCTCTTTTGGTATTTTTCTATTCCTCATTATTCCCTTTTTCATACTAAGAAAACATAAGGTTAAGACTTGAGATCACATGTTGGTTTTTAGGCAATCCTAATTATTTAGCAATACATATCAATATTTTTAAGTATGTTTTCTCCTATAACCAAAGCCTAAAGCTCATTTGTGTTTGTCACTTTTATCACCCATAATTGGTTATTCCAAATCTATTCGGAGGAAGAATAAAAAATCCATAAAAATTTAAAAGCCAAATCATTTAAACAAAAGGCAATGATCCAAAGGCAAAAATTAACATTCAAAAGTTAAAATCACACTAAAAGATGTGATTCATATCTAAGCACATCTCCTATTTCTAATCAGAACATTAACTCCATATTTGGCCTCACAATAGAGCTGAGGTCTATTAGGGTGTGGTAGGACAGTAGATTAGAGTACGAGATTTCAAAATTATATATAGTGCTACCTACTTTTTCATGCAAGTACATAATCCTTGTAGTAGACCAATGAATCTGTAAGGGGTCTTGAAGAATGGGGAACACGATGTGGGAAGGTAGGTCCATTTTATTTTTCTTATATAATTAACCTTCATGAGTTAATCCTAGTACTACACTTATTTTCCCATAAAGTTTTGTGCTTATTGTGAACAAATACTTTATATATTTGGCATCCACTAAACTCTTAGTGTGTCCTTATTTACTTAATATGCCTCGTGTCTACTAATTTTTTATTACAAACACTTTTGTCATGATTTTTACACTCCTTAATTCATTACAACAATCCCACTATTACTCCTTAATGAATATGATTTGTTAACTGATAATACCCCTAGGTTTTCCTTTTGTGAGTTGAAATGTAAGACCTTGGATATGACCAAGCCTTCTTCACAAATATTTCCTTATTTTCTAAAAAATATACTCAATATTAGCATTTAATTTTTCGATTTTTTTTTTGTGAGTTACATTATAAGACATTGGATAGGACCAGGCCTTCTTCATAATACATTCCTAACATACCATGATTAGTCACAATAATAACTATCAATCACGATATTTACACCTTAAATTTTTTTACATTTTGTGTTACACACTTTTTCCAAATATTTGATTTGAGTGTGTTTTACATTTCAATTTACTTTACATAATTTCTAGCTTGATTTAGCATGTTTTATGTGCTTTATTTTCAAACATTTACATCTTACACATTCTAAAACTTGATTTAATGTGTTTTATAAAAATTGCATTTTTAATACAAACTTTTAAAATGTTGATTTAAGTGTATTTTACAAATTATTTCCTTTATTTATGTTTTACACATTTCCCATCAAGATTTAGTGTGTACTACATTTTATTAGTCTTTTATTTTCCTTTTTACACATACTACATTATATGTTCTTTTATCATTATTTTTAACCATGCATTTATTCACAAATTACTAGAAAAGAATCCAAAACATATCACATATTTTCTCATAGCATATAATAGAAACTAAAACACGTGCTAGAAATAAAATATACATATATAGATCAAATATCTGATATAATAAAATATGATACAAATTACAATAATATTAACAGCTCTAAGGTTGCACTTCATCATGTCTATCTGATGGATGAGCCACACTACCCATAGATACCTATGATTATCCCTTCTAAATAGTTTATTATAATGACTCTGTATGGGATCAAAGGACATCAATTTATCCCTATAGATTGGCCACTTGGGCTTGTCCCTATGCTAGCTACCTCATTATGTCCATATGAGTATCTCATTCCTTAGCTATTATCTGCCATGCCCATAGCTCTAAATATCCTACTCCAAGGGGTAATTATATGGCATCCCCTCATGTTTGAAGCTCTCGTGCTACCACATCAACCAATTAAAATCAACTAGCATACTCAAAGGAAAATGGTACAACAAGATCATCCATAACCATAGTATCATGTTGTGATAGTACACCATCCAAAATATCATGATGAGAAATTCATACTATAGTACCCTACCTAAACTCCTTGGTAGTATATGTAAAATAAAAACCAAATGTATATTAGATATCACATATATATAAAATCTCCAAACATCTAGCTAAACATAAATACAACTATATATCTAGTCATTTATTTTATAACAAAAAATAATAACAAACACTTACCAATAAAGATGTCTCCCACAATAGTCTATCCATCAGCACAGCCTTCAAGTACCTCTATATGAGCATGTCTCTAAGGTGATATAAAATCAAGAAAAAGAACTCAAACACGTCATGTATCCCTCCAAATCTGATGCTCTATCATCCACTGATGTGTTTCTTGGGCAATAGAATCTCCTTTCTCAACTCCTTTCTTATGTGTATCCACTACCACTAGTCAATGTTTCTAGCATCATGGTACCCATAGTGGTAATTTTAGAACCTAATGTTGCTCAAGAATAGCCACATCTACATCCTACGCATCTGCATAATAACACTAAAACCTAATGACAATAAGCATACATGGTCATTTGTTTTCAATCTATCTAATAAATCAGGTAACCATGATGCATCTATCAAGCACCAAAGTCTTTATCATCTCTAAAAAACTCCAAACTATAATATGTATTTGTCCTCACTCTAAGATAATTAAGAAAATACACTCTAAAATTAATTCTAAATATGTTTAATTCAAAAATTAATTACTTCATCAACCTATTTTTAGAATTTTTCTACCACTTTATACTATGTCGACCACACACTTCACTATGTTGGTCAAAAATAATAAATATTATATTAAGTTAGCCCACCACTAGTAGTTGGGTAGGGCACAAAATTTAGTCAGTCCACTATTATGGAGTCAGCTAGGTCATTGTACTATATCTTCCACTTCATATAAAGTCAACTATTTTTTAAAAACTATGTCAGCCACTTTCATACATTATTGCATAGACTATTATGTATTCAATCAGTTCACTAATATGTAGTTAGCTAGGTCATTATACTATGTCAACCACTTCATACAAAGTCGGCTATTCTTTAAAAACTATGTTGGCCACTTTCATACATTATTGCATCGACTAGTGTGTATGTAGTCATCCACTTATAATTTCCAAACTAGAATAACCTTCTTATACATATTCAACCACTTATGATCAAAATACATCAACCATCTACTATGAAGTCAACCATCCTTTTTCCTCTTTGCTTTCTAAATTGAGTCTACCTGGCTGAATCTATTCAATTTTTGTCGTGACCTTTTACCTATTTATCATTAATGCCTTAGGTATTTATGAATAATTATGGGACCTACCCATTGATCATCTTATTGTTCACTCTACCCTAAAAGTTATTAGGGAAAATTTTGTTATACAGATTTGCTCCACCATCTAATTTTTTGAATTTACTATATTTTTCAATAAAAACTTGTAAAAATTCAAAAATTAAAGCATCACTTACCTCAGCCACACTAATTATTATCGTTATGCATCCCCCAACTCGCATTCATCATCTCTGGGCCATAGTCTCTCTCTTTACTCTCCTAGGTCTCTCAAAGCTTTATTTTTCTCAAAATAGCAAAATTATAAATGAATAGTTTTAAAATACTATTTATATTTTAATTT
Organism: Torreya grandis; assembly: GCA_037957365.1. NCBI lineage: Eukaryota > Viridiplantae > Streptophyta > Pinopsida > Cupressales > Taxaceae > Torreya > Torreya grandis. Next base: position 638,170 of record JARHVA010002390.1, on the reverse strand, counting down.
TCAAATTCTTTAACTATCAATTATTTTCTAACAAATTTTGATTTTTGCTCATAAATGTGTTTTTAGTAGCTCTTTTTCCAAATTGAAAGATATGTTGGAATCTTGATATTATAGAGAATTTTTCTACACAACACATATTTTTGAAAAAAAATGATTGTTTTCTTATTTTATAGGCTGCCTAATGTCCCTACATTTGATGCCTCTTCATTTATTTCATATGGCTTCTCTTCAATAGCAACAAGGTAAGTAATGGTATTTATTTTTCAATTCTTTCCTTTCAATTACTTTTATGCTTCCTACTATAATTTATTAGCTCAGCATTGTAGGTTGTTATGTTCTTTTCCTAAAGCACCATCTCATGTTACAACTATGTGACATATGATGAGATTCGAGTGGGATGGATATATACACAATATTTTTAAACTTTATCAGTTACTAATGTTTTCTCTCTTTCAAGAACCCATCAAATATCAATCTCTTTAAGTGCACGCTTTAAAAGGTACACTAGGAAATGGGTTGGTAGACATTTAGTGCTTTGAAATATTTGATGGCTCCTATATGAATATTTAAAACCAATACAAACTACTCTTATCTATTTACCTAACTTTGAAACCCCGTTTATACATTTCCATAAGCAATTCACCACCCAAAATAGTCTCTAACTAAGAAAAAACCCATTTTTACCATGTTTCCTTCTACGTCAATCGAGTCAACCCTATTTTGGGTTTAGTGCACATTACATAACTATGTTAGTTTAAGTAGACATATTTCAAGACCCAATAGCTCTATTTCTTACCTAATGAGGTTGACCAAGTTGATTGTATTGGCTAGATTATTGGGAGGATTTAGGGCCAATCCATGGCCATAAATACTCCCTTTCATTTCATTTCTAAGAGAGGATCAATTAATTATGCATCATTATTTCTCATAAATCTGCTTATATAATCAATATGAGGTTGCATTTTATAGGTTTTTGCCTTGTAAAAGTAGCACTTATCTTGTAGACGTCTTGCATGCATAGGATAAGTATTTTAGCCTAGATCTAATTTATCCTTGTGATCCTTACAATCCCACAACAACCTCTTTCAAAGCACCATTGGCCAAGGGAGAGATTGAGGCATGACGGGTTCACTTCAACAAGGTAAGTATATTCTTATCCCTTCGTATTTTGATAAGTAGATGTTGTAGAGGTAATATTTATTGAATTATATCTCTCCTTCCTTATATCATTTTTATGTTATAGATAGATTTATCTTTGCATGTTTGTTATCTTCCCCATTTGTGCCACAAGATTTAGTGAGCACTAGATTGACTTGCATATGCATTTACTAGATTATCTTGCTTAATATTATTTACAATCATAATACCTAGCTAGGGTTATCACAAGATGACATTTTACTAGAGACCTTGGAAACCTCTCCTTTGACATAGTGTGATAAGAGATCCCTTAGTGTAGGTTTAGTAGATCCATTATTGGTCATGACCCCAACTTAAACATATTCCTAAGTGTACTTGTTAGTTGATTACCTTCTCCAATCTTGAATATTATTGAGTAGGATAAGTTATAGAACTATTTAGTTTCACTTGCATACATGATCTGCATACAGTCATCCATAACATGTGCATGTAAATAAAATACATCATTATAAATGTGAAATAAAACACATTAGACTTCATATGGTCACTCTATAATACAATGATTATTTTTTAGTGGATAGATATATTGACATCATAACACCTATGTCAATACAAGTTTCCCAAGGTTGAAGTAAGTGTCCAAGCCTCTAAAAATAATATTTCTAAAATATGATGACCGAATCCTAATCTTGTCCCTACATGTTTCCACTTGTGCACTTCTTAGATTTGCCTACGTATTTGTATATAAGTTAAGTATTTTATTTTATTCATGTTTATTCAATCAAATTATTACTTTGAATTTACTTTATATAGTCAACACAACTCAACATTTTAATTCAGAATATTCATTTATCTAAGTTTTCAATTAATTGGCCTACTCTAGAATAGTTTTATTTATCTTTGTGTATAGGTTATTCTACCCTTTTATCCCTCATCTAACACACATTTAAAAAGGGTTAAACATTTGGTGAGCTAGAGCTTTGTATCTCCTTATGCAAACTCTAGTTTGACTTAGGGTTTTCCTAGTTTCTAATTTATGAACTATAAAAACTCTTAAAAATCAAATCTACATGTATTCCACAAAAATTAATCATGTTAAATATGGATGAATCTACCAATTATTGAATTATATAGTACATAATGGTAGTCATCGCATGTTATATTTCATGCATGGCTAAATCAATCAAAACTATAATCAAATCCAGTCAAAATTTTCATAGCTTTAACACATATGTATTCTTGCATACCCCTTGTTTTTATAGTTTTTGTAATGATATCCTACCTATCACTACTAAGTTTCAAAATGAATACATGAAATAATTTTTTCTCCATACAATACTACCAACCAATCCAATTATATCTATGAAAAAACTTCACTCTTGTATTTATTACATAAATCTTCCCATTAAAAAGATGTTCTTTTGAATGCATTATGCATGACAATCTTACCAATCAATATGGAGCCACCATATGTGGCCTTCATGATAAAATTCATTAAATAGACTAAACATAATATCTCCTTTTAAAAAGAGGATTTTCCTCTTCATCATATTATAAATCATTGTTTACCATTATACATCCAAGTATGTGTTTGCAATAAAAATTTTAAAAGAGTACTTGTGGACAATGGTTCATGACTCAACATTTGCAACATATTCTTCCTTTATTTACTTTGAATTCAGGTTAAAGACTTAGAATCAAAAACTATGAGCATCAATGACTTTGATAATATTTCCTAAAAGGTATTAGGGTCATACTACTATGGGACCCCATATATTCCCTATTTTATGCCAAATGATTTTAATTACAACATTCTAATGGGGCATCCTTGGATATATGAAATTTATGTAGTTCCATATACTTTACACGCATGCCTAAAATACATCTACCATGGATTTATATATGTTTCCAATGGATATTGATCCCTTCAAACATTATGTGATGGTCCAACTAACAAATACTTCTACACCACTATCTTATAATTCTGATTTTAAATATCAATATTTGCTAAAACATAGATACAAAAGACAATGATTAGGCAAAAATTAAAAACGTCTAACCCAACCTATTCCTCTTCTAATGATGCAAATCGTTAAGGCTTTGGGTTTTCAATAAAATCCACAAGTGATAAATAATACAAATGCAATAAAACTTGTTTCATAAGAGCCAAATCAGAATGCATGCATATACCTACTTCTACTATAGGTCTACAATTGGTAAACCCTCATTTTATTGATGAGAATGCTTCACCAAAACTTTAGTTATTGAATGATTTCTCAAATGATGAGTTCTTACTAGATTAGTTGTGGGCATATGAGGATCTCCCTTCCTTCTATCATAAAAATAGATTTATTCATTCCACCTCTACTCATGCTTACTTTGGTGAGAGTACTAATGCCAATATCCAACACAATGCACCTAACATAATTATTATTATACCATATATCACATAACTATCCACTTTATTAAATCAAGAAATAATACAATATAATTATGGAATAAATAGAGATCCTCAACTAGTATTACTTATTTTAATGATGTAAGAGGGTGAAATAAAAACCTATCGGTAGGTCATACATGAGTATCTAGAATTATTTAATTGGGATTATTCAGATATTCCTGGAATAGACCCATTAGTGACAATGCAAACATATTACTATATCTGGATGAAAAACTACCTGAGCAAAATATTCATAAAATGCATCCCAAGGTGGCATTACTAGTAAAATATGAACTTTAAAGACTCTTAGATGCATGATTCATAATATTCATTGCACATTCTAATTAGGTTTCTAAAAATGTGCATGTCATTAAGACTAATAGCGACATTCATTATTACATTGGTTATTATGACTTAAAGAAAGCTTATCCAAAATATAATTTTCCATTACCTAACATCGACATGATTGTTGATTCTATAACCAGGTATGAGACATTTTCATTTATGAATGGTTTTTTTTAACATAACCAAATCCAAATTAACTCAGTAGATCAAGCAAAGCATTTACCACCCCACAGGGAATATTTTTCTATATTATCATGCCTTTCATACTAAAAAATGTAGGAGCAACACATCAAAGGGAAATGACACACATTTTTCATGATTTAATTCATTAAACCATCAAGTATTGTGTCAATGATTTACTAGAAAAATCCAAACACTAAAAATATCATGTTGCATATTTATGACAAACATTTGAACACTTATAAAAATTTAATGTGCAATTAAACCTAAAAAAAGTGTTTTTGAGGTATCTTCTGGAAAACTTTTGGTATACGTTATCTCTCGATAGGGAATTGAATTTAATCCAAAAAATTACAAATCTAGTATTGAGATGCCACCACTAACTAACTTAAAATATTTGGGATGCTTACAAGGTGAAATTGAAGGAATTCAACATTTCATTACTTCATTAGATTATAAAATAATACCTTTCATGCATTTGCTAAAAAAAGACACTAAGTTTTTATGGGATGACATTTTTCAGCAAAGTTTTGATAAATCAAGGAATATTTAACAAATCCATATATTATCATACCTTTAATACTAGATATATCATTACTCATTTATATCTCAACAACACATGAGGCCTTGGGGGATCTATTTGCATAATATAATGATGATCATTGAAAATGTGCAATTTACTATATAAGTCATCAATTGGTTGATTATGAATTTAAATATACTCCAATGGAAAAATTATGTCTAACATTACTATTTGTTACACAAAATTGTGGCATTATCTACATAGTAATGAGATCCATATTATAATTTTAAAATATCCCTTAAATTTTCTCATGAAACCACCTAATGGGTCGAATAACTAAATGGGTAATGCAACTTATAGAATTTGATCTCAAGTTTATATCTCAAAAATTAGTAAAATGCCAAGTTATAGCTGATCAATTAGTTGTAGCTCCATTACCATAACCTTTCCTAATTATCGAGGCTTTCCATGATGAGTTAGTAGTATATAATAAATCCTATAATCCATGGATAATGTTCTTCGATGGATCCAAATGTATGATAGACACAAGTGTAGATGTCATATTTTATACCCTCAAGGGAAAATACATGCTATTTTCTTATAGATTAGCTTTCTCTTGCACCAAAAATATAGTAGAATGTGAGGCCTTAATAATCAGATTATCCATAGCATAAAAACTCCATATCAAGGATATTCAGGGCTTTGGTGCCATTCAATTGGTTGTTAATCAAGTCACAACTCATTACCAAAAAAATAAGATCATTTACATCCATATAAATAAATAGTGGATAAACTAAAATAAGAATTTGACAATTTTATATCGATAATACACCACATAAAGATAATCATCATATAGATACAATAGCCAATGTGACATCCTTAATGTCTTTTGATATCAAGAATGATTATATAAATTTTATAATATAGTAGTATGACAACCTTCCACTACATCAAAAAAAATGGATACTCTATCATTTATAGTTGTTACACGTAGCTCTACAAATATAAAATGGTATAGTGATATTTGTAATTTCCTATATCATGCCTACATACTAGATCATTGCATATGGAATTACAAATGTAAGCTAAAAATAGAGTTGCTTAGTTATGTTATTATTGGGAATGATTTATTTAAATGAATTTTTGAAGGATAATTACTTTGATTCCTAAATAAATATAAAACATGAAACACACTTCTACAAATGCATGATAGTGAGTGTGGAGGGCACTTCAGCAGCAAGGCCATGTCATAGGAATTATTATGATATGGCTTTTATTGGCCTACAATAGAGAAAGAATGTATCAAAGATGCTAAATTATGTTTATAATGCTAGAAATATAGTAATTTAAATCATGCTCCATTTCCTGAGTTATAGTCGATTATTACACCATGGCCTTTTTCCTTGTGGGCATTTGATTTAATTGAAAAAATAAATCGGTGTCCATAGGTAGCCATAAATTCATAATCACAACTACAAAATATTTTACCAAATGGGTGAAATAAATTCCATTGTATTTTACCACAAAATATGACATATAAAGGATCTTAATAACTAATATTATATCATGTTTTGACATACCTTCATTTGTAATTACTGATAATGGGTTATCATTTAAAAATAAAACAACAAAACCTTTTGTAACAAATATAAAATCAAACACACTTTTTCTACACCTTATTACCCATAGGGTAATGGTCAAGCAAAAATGATTAAAAAAATTTCCAAAATACTTAGCAAAACATTTTAATGATATAGTACAAATTAGCATCAATAGATGGTAAATGCCTTATAGGCATACTACACCAGTATTCATACACCTACTCAAGCCACACCTTATTCATTAGTTTATGGTACAAAGGAAATTCTACTAATTGAAGTTTAAATCTCATCATTGTGTGTTTCTCTCAATGATATTATAAAAGATAACGATTATCAATAAAAATGATTACATTAGTTGGAATAATTGAGTGCAAAGCACACATAGGCTATTTACATTTACGGTTCTATCAAGATCATGTAAAATGAGCATATAAAAAAATTTAATCCACACAATTTTTTATAGGTGACTTGATACTTAAATAAAATTAAAAGAAAGATAAAAAAATAAAATTTCAAACCAAATTGGTTGGGCCCATTCACAGTTACAATAAAATTGGGAAAAGGAGTATATCGCCTAGATACACTTGAAGGATAACCTCTTAACAACCCAATGAACATCATGCATTTGCATAAATATTATACTTGAAAATAAAATATTCTAAAAATTAAAAAAATTAAATATTCAATAAAATTCAAAAACATTCAAATAAATTAAAAACTACAAAAATATTCAATATTCACAGGTTCACTAGCTCCATGGCATCTATATTGTTTACTTTATGTTGATATATATCATGTCATTTATTTTCTAGATACACATGTTTCATGCATACTTGAGTGTAATATAGGCATACATCAGATACATGATATATGCACATATAGATGTTGGGCCTTTTCTCTTCCCACATGACACACTACGTTGAGGGCATCTCCTTCCTTGATCATGATTGATATAGGTTATATTATTTTATGATCACCTTTCCATTATCATGTTGAGCTTATATACTACTAATTACACATGTTTATACTCATGATTATATTTTTCACAGTGTACTTGTTATGTTATGTTACATGACATTTTTTGCTAACACATATACGTAGGGACTAGTATGATATGTTTTTGTTGGTTGCTTATACTTCATTTATTCACATTGTCACTTCCTTAAGTGCCTTTTTCTTGTTTGCTATTGTGTCACAACCCCTCTAGTTGCACTTATAATAATTTAGTACTATTTTTTTCAATTACTAACACTCATTCCACAAAAACAAACTCAAGAACTTATCCAATCATAAACTTTAGACAATAACATTTCTAAAATTCAAATGTCAATTGTATTATAACTTTTTACAACTACAAGAAAATTAAATACATTAGGACTTAGTCAAGACTAGTCCATTAATACAACTACTATTCAAGTATATATCAATGAAGTATAATTACATTTTCATTAGGCCTTCAACTTTAATATAATAAATAAATACTAAGCCTTTTAAAGCTTGAGTCAAACCAACTCATGTATCTCTAAATCTCAAGTGAAGTCCCAAGGTATGTAGTACTATTGTGGGAAGGGAGAGCATCATCCAAGTACTTTTTCACACCAACCATGGATTAACGATCCCCCACACAATCTCCTATTAGGGAATGGCCCTCCCTTCATGGATAAGTAGATAGAACGGTACAGGAATCCAAAGAACAAGCAAGTACCCAAGTGTGTATGATTTTTAAAACTAAAAATGTATTGTATCATACAAAAACTAGTTCTATTGCAAGATATTAGAATGTCATGGTAAAACATAAATATCAAAAGATAATGTCTCACTATACATTATCTAACCACAAAATTCATACTAATTACATCCTCTAGGAAATCATATCATGTCATTTTATAAATATAAGAGTAAGCAAATTATACATTTATTCCTTTAAATCATGAATGAATTATACATTAATATTTAGCTCATATAAGAAATAATGCCTATAATTCATACCATCCAGGTATGATTCACATTAAACTATAGATTCCCAACTACTTCAATAAGATCTAAACAACTACACCTTATGAATCCCATAATATTATAGTCTAATGTTCTAAGACATAACTACTAGTTTTCCCACAATCAATCATACAAAGTAGTCATAAATACATAAGATCATAAAGTTTTATTTAAATAGGTATATATAACAAAGCAGGTCAAACAAGCACATAAAATTCTAACCTAAAATTCATTTACACTCTCAAAGTTTTATGCACGCATACATGATGTCCTACTAACTGTTACCAAATGTAATATTCAAGTAATAACCAACACATACATTTAATTAGTCAACATATATGAGAGTTTGGATATATAAAATATAGTATGTACCATGTGGGTATAACATACTTATTATACAGCATAACTCTATGTCATCCCATATTGTCATAATTCACAATTACATATTATACATAACCAAACTTACATTTTTAAAAAATCAAAGCTCTCATAATCCTAAAAGTTAGGCAAACTAGAATAGATTATACCATCTAGGTATATCTTAGGCTTAGAATGCATAATCTACACTTTCTAAGTAGATACAAGTTTTTAGCACAATCAAAATAATAACATAGCCCACCAACATTATAAACATGATTCTCAAGCAGTTATAAAAGTAGAAAATAAGATAGATCATAAACTCATTATGTTCTTTCATTATAGTAACTTGTTCTATTTCTAGAAGGTTGTTCTAAAATCTTATAGTTTTTTATTCTATATAATCCTATAGCTAGTTAACATCCTAATATCCATAGATATTCTCATAAGACCCAATGCACCTATACAAATTAAATGTTCAGTTTAAATAGACTGATTACTATCATCAATAGACTACCTATATTCAAGTTTTACTTTTCTTAAATCAAATTGACATTAAAACTCATTTGAATATCTCAACATGATTTAGAATATAAACCACCTAGGTATAACATCCTACTAAACATACTTGACTATTTTAAAACTCTTTCAAAAATATCGCTCCTTAGATTCTATTTATTGAAAGCAATAATTGTCAAGCTATTTTTGAAGTGTCAGATCCAAATTATACTGTATAATTTCCTTTAGATTTATTAACTCTACTTTTAGAGATTACTTACTTATGGTTATTATTTTTGTCCCTCAGACACTCTAAGACTCAAAAGTAACCAACCCCTTTTATCAATAATCTTTGGTAGATGACCCCACACACCCATTGAGATTATGTATTTATATTACATATTATGATTAGTGTTATCTCCATATTACACTTCATTTCCACGATTAATCACAAAATATAAGGCTTATCATAATACAATGGAATGCTACCAAAATTGTCCAAGTAATGCAATAGATAAAATGTTACCATCCAGTAATATATTCTACATATAACATATTTACTTTCTAAATTTATATTTCTAACTAAATCCAAAATATCTAAATTTCTTAAAGTATTTTGCATATGAATTTATCCATATATTGGCTATTGAATAATTCTCATTCAAACATAAATATATCTCAATAAAAATATTAAATGATTTAATAAAATAAATAGTCAATTACATAACTCAGCCTCCTAGCATAATATATACTCAACCAATTTAATTTATTAATCCAACCAATCATAAATCAACATGCAATAGTGATAATTTTCAACATGCAATGTTTTATTTTTGCAATCAGTATTTAACTATGAACTCAGTGTATCAATTGAATGTTCAACATTTCAATTAAAGGTTGGCATTCTATATTAGTGGTTGGCATTCTATATAGTGACTTAGTGATTTAAATATATAACTTAGTGTTTCATTATTATATGCTTGGCACTTCCAATTTAAAAAACTCGACTACCATTTAAAAACTCAGCAATTACCATTTAAAAACTTAAAAATTACCATTTAAAAGCTCAACGTTGAAATATATACACTCACAGTGTTTCAATTCTTTAAACATGACATTCTATTAGTCGCTTAGTAATATTTTCTAAAAGACTCAATGTATCAACCATATGACTCAGCTATTTGATTTTAATCCCTGGTGTTTCATTTTGTACTTAGAATTTTCGTTTAAAGTCTCAGTATTTTAGTTTAAATACACAATGATATTAACCATACAAGCAATGATTTTAGATAAATACACTTAGCATAACACTGATAATTATTACTTGGATGTCAACTTTAAAACTCTATCAATTTGGCAACTACCAATAGCCTAGATTCTAGAAGTCTTAACCTATATTCTCCTTAAACCACATACCATTTATCCATCTTTATCCACCAATTTTATGTGGATCAATTTCCTTTAATGGGCAGAATTCCTTTATATTGTAGATCGAGATCCACCTTTTTATTATTTTGGAGTAGTTCATGTTTGGTCTCAGACTAACTCGATACATTTGACACTTCTGCCTTTGGCTATCCTTTTCTAGGGCCCCTTTTGAATTTTCTCCCTAATTATTAGCTTCCTTCTGCTTCTTCCACATGGTGCCCTTACACTCATTTTTGCAAATAAGTGCTTAACTTCACTTAAAGAAGCATCTACTCAACACGTGTCATTCTAATGCTCATCCAAAAGTGGTTTTGATCTATCAAACCTTTGGGTAGCACCAAGAGAAATAAGGGGACCCACCATGTGGTTATAACAAGGAGGAGATGAGGCTTTTCAAGTGGCACCATGCTACTTATCGAAGCCAAATTTTTACTATCAGGGCTAGGATTTACACCATTGGCCAGGGTATGTGGATCTCCATCTTCAATGGCATATCAAAAGTAGTGCCAGAGATGAACATGTGGCATCACTACACTCTTCCTAAGCATCATGACCATAATAAGATAATACAATTGTGCCATATCTAGGATCTGGAGGTTAACTACACTCATGATCTCGAGTCCTTAATTTACTTGTAACAACATCATCATAAGTGCAAGTACTAGAACTTTTAGTTATCACTCCCATGAGAAGCCGCTTTGCCTATATATTTTGGGCTCATCCCTTTTGGAGAGGGGGATTATCAATTACTTTTTATTTTTTATTTTAGATAATAGAGATTTGTAATCATTTTAGGATAGAGGTAGTAGTAGCTAGCATTTCTCATTCTACAACCTTGACAGGTGCCCTTCATGGGTAGTATTGAACATTTTGTATTGTGCCCTTTGAGCCTTTTCTATTTTTTTCTCTACCTAACTATGAAGAGGATGTGGTGATCTATGTTAAACTAAGTGAAGAATTATTTTTATTTTTTATTTATTTTATATGCTCCTATAGCATTGATTCTATCTACACTATAGACTTTAATTCATGTTTTATGTTCCTTTAATAGTTTGTAGTGTTCAAGAATTCAATTTATTTCAGGAAATCATGTTAATGTTTTAAATATCTTGTCGCATTGCCTTAGTTAGTTATATTTCATGATTTTTTCATTTCCTTCTTTCCCCTTTTCACCCTCCAAGATCAAATCGAAGAGCCATCTTCTAAAATCTTGGAGGTTGCTTTATAGACCAAAATTTGGTCCCATACCTGTAAAGTTTCCCATAGAGGTTGCTTAACCTAAAGCAAGACTTTTAGGCATCAATAGTTTTTTATTTTTTGGCATGCCCAATGGGGCTAGATCTACTAGTATACCTAACTAGAAGCTCAATTTTATGAGCCAAAGACCTATTATAAGGTCACAAATAGCAAATAATCCAAGCCTTCTAACACCACCTCTAGGATCTCTAGCTCGCTAAAAGACCACAGAGTCTAACACTGCTCAACAATAATAAATGGCTCTTCTAGGCCCATTAATGAACTTTACATCATTGGATAGTATTAGCCCACTTGTCCTTCTGGTGCCCCCATCTACATAAGACCACATTCTTGCAAATGTCCTGAAGGTGCTCCCTAAATTATTGGGAGAATATTTTAAGACCATAGCAAAACACCTCCAATATGTTGTAAATGTGTGCACTATACACTATATCAATGCATGGAATGTAGCATTAAGACTACTAGCTACTTCTTTTAAGTGGTGAGCTCTTGATTAATACCAATCCTTACCACCCAATTCCATAGCCACTTGGGATGACTTGGGAAATAGATTATTTGAGTGGTTTAATGAGAAAGTAAACTGATCATCCCTCCTACAATAACTGATAACTATCAAGAGGGCCCTATAAGAAGCCATTATTGATTTCAATTCTAGGTTTGAGAAGACTTGGCAAAGGATTCTAATAGTTACTCAATTGGCCATGGTCATGGCCATCATTTTCTATCTGAAGGTCTTCAACTCAGATATTTTTGTCATCATCCAATCGCTTAGATGTCAGACATTATAAAACACTTATGATCTATTAGTAAAGGTCAAAAACAATTTAATAAATGTGGGAAAGTTTCCTCCTCAACTACCAATACTGATGTTCCCAGAGATATTAGTACTACCACAATAAAAAGTCCCAAGTACCTCAAGAACAACATCTTCTATGTATGTGTATCCACCCACTTAGGCAAGCACATTTTCTTCATCCTTGATAGCCACAGAGATGAATGATATGAAGAGTATTTTTTTAAACATCTTCAATGAGATAATAAATCTCAAAAGGTATCAGGTTATGCCTTTAAATCCCCCTTTCAATAACTACCTAGAAAGGAGAGCACCATACCAGCATAATAACTATCAAAAAAGGCAAAGGCCAAACCAAAAGCACCAAATAATCAGATGTAGCATGCAAATCAAATGGTTGTAGTCCCTAATCCCCTACACATGGTATCACTAAATGTAAATAGAGAACTAGTCATTGGCCAAAATAACTTGGCAGATGACTCTAATTCATGGTGTTTCCCCTAATATGACACTCATGGACCCTGAAATTGCCCAAATGGAAATCTACAGTAAAAATTGGCCAAATAGTGGCAACAAGGGAACACACCTGATTCAATTTATGGATATTAATCTTTAGGGATTGAGAATGCAGTCTTAATGGTACAAATGTAGGAAATGTCCCTTGAACAAGAATAATAAATATCCCCAAAGCACATTCTTTTCTCCTAGGTAAAAAGCAAATATGTAGTTTATGCAAGCAAAGTTCTTGTGTATAGAGCTCTACAAGTTTAATTAGACTACTATACATGCTCCAATAAAAGATTGGATAAGATTCCTAAAGCCACCATAAGTCCCAAAGTAAATTTTAATAAAACTACAACACCTCAACCTCCACCCCCAGCATATCCAAGGTGGAGTAAAATAGTATAGAATAAGGCAAAGGACCATGAGGTTCCACTCTCAGGGTCATACAATGTGGTAGAGTAGCTAAAAATGTCTCCAACCAATGTTTCCCTCTAGGATGTCCTATCCATCCTCAAGAAAAAATATCTATTGAAAGAGGAATTGGAGGAAGGAAAAACTCTGACATGAGGAGAACTGGCCATAGAGCCCCATAGATAAAGGGAAAGGAGACCAACATGAGTGCACAACCCCATATACCATCTACATTTTTCAATTCCAAAGGATTAAGCAAAACAAAACCCACTCTATTCTACTTAACACTTATTATAGGGAAAAAATTATTGCACAACTCCATGATCAATTCCAATGCTAGCACAGTGGTGATGCCTAAAGAGATAGTAGATGCATTATAATTGTAGTATGAACCCTTGAATAAAGGATTAATCTAGTTGGATGGAAAGAAGGTTCAAACCTTAGGAATCATTAGGGCTCTTCCCCTCACATTATACTATTATCCTAGCATTATTATATCACAAGAGGTTGTAATGATAGACATCCCTCCTATCTTTGGGCTATGTCTGTCAAGAGATTTTACTACCAAGATAGGTGGGTACCTATCATTATATTAGTCCCATTTGATCTCGAGGACCTAATATGGTTCAAAATTAAAGGTTTTATCTAAGCCACTATATTTAGAACACATATTAGAGGAGGAAATGATAAATTTTAAAGCAATACACACATCCTTCTCTAGGACAAAGATGTACCATGTAGAGATGCTCAAAGAGGAAAAAGTGGCAGATACCGAAAGCCTAGAAGAAGAAGTCCTTTTCAGTGAATTTATTGAGAGTGATCAATTCATGAAATTTGACACCACTAACCTCAAAACCTATGTAATCCATGATGAAGATTTGGTCATTCTTAATGTTATAAAGAGGCAAAAATATCAAAGTAGAGGATATATAATTGAGTCCAAATTTTGGACTCTACATGTTGACGGTGCAAAATGCAATTCCATTTCTAGGGAAAGCATCCACTTAGTGTCTCCATCCAAAAAAAAACCCTATGATCCTTTTGATTTCAATTTACCTACACAAATAATGAATTTGAATATAAGGTGCTAGTCCACAGCCTCAACCTTGTCGATTGGATGGACATAAAGTAGTTGAGAGTATTTAGTGATTCTGAATTAGTGGTGAGATAGGTTAGAGGTGTCTGGCTAAGAATAATATATGCATGAGGTCATACCACCACTAGATATGGGATTTGATCAAAACCTTAAGATGATTTCAATATTTAGATCATCCCTAGGGCCAAAAATGTAGAGGTAGATTGAATGGTGATAATTGGCTCTTAATTTGACCTAGTAATAGACTTGTTCACCAATGAGCAAGCAGTGTGGGTGATCATCAGACCTGCCATTCTTGATAATGACTAGAATTGGCAAGTATTTTGAAATGATTCACAAATCATCATGTTCCTTCAAAAATCATGTGAATTTATAGAATAATTATAGCCAAAGATCGAAGAGGCCTATGGGGACCAAAACATGTAATTAAAAACCAACAAATTACTAAAGGGGTTCATCACCCTAGAAAACATGTTCGATTATGATGATGCCATGAATGATAAATGAAAGTTTATCATAGATAAAAGTGACTACTCTAAACTTGATGTCAGAGGTGAGATAAAGTTGAAGGTAGGAAAGGAGGTTCCCCAAAATAATGAGAGGTTGGTTTCCTTTTATGATAAGTATGAAGGAGTCATCGCATGGACCTATGTTGAATTGAAATGGTATGACCGTGAGGTCATTCAACACACCATAAACTTGGTGGAGGTAACCAAACTTGTCCATTAGAAGCAAGGGACATTAAACCCAAAAATTTAATCCCTCATAGCTCAGGAGCTGAGGAAATTAATCAACTCAAACATTATATACCTGATCAAATATCTAACTTGGGTATCCAATTTGGTTCCTGTGTAGAAGAAGAGTGGAGAGATCTAACTATGCATGGAGTTCTAGGACTGGAATAAGGCTTCTTTGAAATATCACTCTCCCCCTTCCCTTTATGGAGTATATCCTCTAGATAATGGCAGGTGTGGAAATGTTTTCTCTACTGGATAGATTCTCCAGATATAATCACATATGAGTAAATGAGGAGGATCAAAACTAAACCACTTTCACCACAAATTGGTGAACCTTTGCATATATAAAGATGCCTTTTGGCCTTTCTAATGTTAGGGTTACATTCCAGTGAAATATGGATGTGTATTTTAAGGGACTAATCAATAGGATCATCCTCATCTATATAAATGACCTCACCATGTTTTCAAATAAGAAGGAATATCACTTTGATCATTTGGAGAAGGTTTTCCAAAGGTGCCAAGAATTTGGGGGTTCTCTTAACCCCAAAAATGTGTCTTTAGAGTCCCACAAGGTAAGCTTCTAAGACATGTAGTATTCAAATAAGGGATCATCATCAATCTAGATGAGTACAAGACATTAGAGACTTAGCTTTGTGAGTGAACAAGAAAGGGGTCTAGTATTTCCTTGGGAAGATTAATTTTTTTAGTAAATTCATATCTAACTTCACAATATTAGTGAGGCCAATTATGTTGATGTTGAAGAAGGACCAAGCCTTCAAGTGGACACCCAAAGGGAGAGCAACATTTGATAAAATCAAGGATGTGATAACCACTGTGCCTATACTAGTTAACCCTAAGTTTTCCAAGGATTTCATAATGTATGTTTATGGGAGTAAACATAACCTAGTGACTATGTTAACTCAAAAGGAATAAGAAGGAAGAAATGAGCACCCCATCACATTCTAATCAAAAACATTACATGGGTATGAAGTTAAATACAACTTTGTAGATAAATAGGTTTTCACCATTGTCAAGGGCCTCAAAACATTTAGGCACCTTTGGTAGGAAGCAAAACAAAGGTGTATGTGGCACACTCTAGCATCCACGAATACATATTGGAAAGAGAAATCATGGATAAATGGGCTAATTGGATCACCAAGATCCTAGAGTATGATATCAAATTCAAGTCGACTAAGGTGATCAAAGGAAGAGGAATTTGTGAATACTAATCCCAATGTGCAGATGTCCCACAGGAGGAATAGGACACATAGGAAGCATTTTTATTAAATCAATATCAGATCGATAAGTCATGAGTTGTCGATAGGATCTACTACATGCAAACCAATCGATATCCTTATGGTCTCCCCATGCATAAAAGGTGTTTTCACCAACTGCAAGGGGCTAGTTATACACTAGTATAAAGAGTCTTATTTAAAATAAACTTCAATGGGGAACTACTCTAATGTGTTGAAAAACACCAATCTAAGAAAATATTCCAAGATATGCATTTTGCCCCCTAGGTTAGCAATTCTTAGTAAAAACCATAGAAACCAATATCATGTACATGGGATACTACTAGATGACCATGTTTGTGGACTGCCATCAGGCAGACAAAAAATGATAGAAATGCTAGTTCTTTATAGGGAAGATGAAAAACTTGACCATGCCACTAAACCTAATTGTGACTGATGAAACCTTTACATAGTGGGGTTTAGATTTCATCAAAATGATTAGTCATGTCTCCAATATTGGTCACAAGTGGATACTTATGACCATTGAATACTTCACCAGGTGCACCGAATCCATCCCTCTAAGGGAGGAAAATAAGAATATAATCCTCAGCTTCTTGGAGGAGCTCATAGTAAGGTTTAGCTCACCCAAGATGATCATCTTTGACAATGAAAAATCCTTCCTCATGTCTAAGATTTTTGAGTTTGTACTCTAAAATGATATATTCTTAAAAACTTCATCTAATTACTACTCACAAGGGAATGGATTGGTAGAATCAACAAACAAGAACCTTATAAGGTGCCAACTAGAAAAGGGAGTGGCATATGCATGTGAAAATGACCATATGGGTAGATCGTGTTACTCCCAAGTAAATCCTAAAGACTTCCTCATATGAACTTATTATAGAAAAGAGGTGGTCATGCCTATGTCATCTAAAATCCCCATCATATAGCTTCTAAAAGCTATTGAGATCATGGAAAATGGAGCAATGGAGGTTTGGCTCATAGAGCTACTTATCCTCCAAGAAGTAAGACAATAGGAAAGAGATACAAAAATAACTTGGAAGTAAGCAGTCAAGTGGTGGTTTGATAAGAAAACATCAAACCCAAGATTCAAACCTAGGGATTTGGTTCTCAAGTATGATCAAAGGGCTACAAAGTTAGGTCAACATGTGAAGTTTGATTCTTTATGGAGAGGACCATTCTACATCATCAATAACAGACAAGGAAATGTTTTTGAATTAGAAGATAAAGAGGATAATGCATTAGAGATCCCTATTAATGGGATCAACTTGAATTGTTTTAGCTAGCTTACCTACCTCCCCCTTATACATAGTTAGTTATTTTCCCCCTTTGCTTATGTGTTTACCTTCTTAGTTCTTGTTTCCCTTAGTTTTTTTCCCTTTATGTTATTATTTTCTTTGAAAAAGTGCCATTGGCACAAGTGGATCCTCTCATTTCCATGTGTCCCCACCCTATCCCTCCTAAATTTTAAAACATTCTCTAAAATATAATTATCTACTCACCTTTCCTACCATTAATGTTAGATGCTCCATATTGCATGATTACCCATAAGGATCATCACAAATCTCTTACGAGTTGATCCTAGAGCATGTGTGCCACCCTTAATATTTATGGAGAACCACAAATATAAAATATACCATATTGATCATGCCTAAAAGTGTTGATGTATAAATACCCCTCTCCTCTTCTAGCCAAACACTTAAATGCATTGATATTTTTTAGAGCATTGAGCAATTGAGAAAAGTATAAATAGCATAAAGAGCTGAGCCAAAAATTGTGAGTAAAATTTGATTAACCTAGTAACTTATTTGTGATAGAGAGTGATTTTGAAGAAGAATTCTCAAGATAGAGACTTATACATCTTTGTTAGGGGGTGAGAAGCATCCAAAAAAACATAAAACCCATAGGTCGAGTAGCTAGGGAAATCTCCCCCCTTAATATGTGGTGAGAAAATCCTACATTTTTGCCCCCACTCAAGTAAAATAGAAAGTATTGAACATCAATAAAATATCCAAAGGGCACTATAGATACCAAACATTGGTCACTAATTTTGTAGATGATATATTTGATTCTAGGCTAGCCAAGAATCCCAAGAGTTTAAGAGAGTGCACTCATGCCTGAATGATTGAGAAGATTTGGAAGAATGATTATGATTCATTCAAATGCAAAATGTGGGACTACATGCTAGCCTAATTCATGATGACCTATATTCACTCATGCCTAGAAATTATCACCCTTTGTGTAGAGAGGTATGATGCCAACACTGACATAATTATAGGCAACACTCATTTAAGGGTGAAAATTAGTGCCTACATTTTAAAGTAAATGCTTTGGCTCCTAAGTGACCCCAAGGCCAAAATCTATAGTATGGAGAGACCTAAGGATGTCTAGGACACCTAGGTCTATGATAAATCACACTTCCTCAACTTCCTCCTTTAAAGTAGCTACATGGAAGTGCCTTCTCTACCCATCCCTCCAGCAAGCTTCCCCATGAAGTACCTGAAGGATGCCTTGTCCATGTTGGCTTTCTTCTTCAGGATGGACTTGGATACCAATGTCACTAATTTTTAGTTAGGTGTGCTCTTCCTCTTGACTATGGTGAATAAGGTGGAGGTATACATGATGTATTTTATAGACACCATCACCACCACCATGAATAACTAGCTGGTGAACTTTTCAATGTTGGGTACCTTTTAGTATTCTTCTTTTCTCTTATATCACATTAAATTCCATCACTCCCATTTCTTATTTACTTACCTCAATCTTAACCCCTCCAAGATGGGCATTTTCCCTAATATGGTGACCCCAATCATAGTATGGACCCATGTCCTATCAACCATATAGGACTACTATGAGTTTTCAAAGTAATTTTTATCTCTAGTCCTCATCAACCTCAGCTAAGAGGCCATTACATTTAAGATAATAGACTCACAATACTCATGTCTCATCAGTAGTAAGGTTCTAATCAATTAGTTCTTTAGGATCCATTTCACCTTCATTCAAGTACATAGATTCATAGGTAATCCCTTTTAGTTCATATGCTTACTCATGGATAGGACCCTAGCCCTAGAACTAGCTTACTAACTTGATGTATTTGATGCAATATATGGTGCATGCAATAAGAAGAAGGGTCTTTATGATATCCCCTTAATAAGAGGAGGCATCATGATGGTGAAGAGGTAGTAAGAGAACCTGCTCACATCCAAACTTGTGGATCTAGGCATCAACCTAATTGATGATAGATAGAGCTATGATCTAGATAGTTACATATCCTCTTTGAAGACTGCCAACCTACCCAATCACCATCACTAACCATACATTGAGCAGTGGAGGTCACCCATGAAGGATGAACTCAAACATTTTGTATATTTATCCCAAATCTCAATAGATACTTGCAATCCATGTTAGTCTTTCTATGACATGGTCTAAACATCGACCCCTTCAAAAAATTAACAAAGGGACTAAAATCATAGATCACAAGAAGAGATTGGAGCCAAGAAAAAATAGATACTTATTCAAAATATAGGCAAGAGATCAACAAGTAGTACTCCAATTTCAAAGATGAGGAAATGATGAAACTTTTGAAAATCTCTGGGATGAGCATCATATAGAAGAGGATCTAGTAGAAGGAGGATTCTCTGCCAAGGAAGAAGAAGAAGAAGAAAAGAGTAGGAAGAAGAAAATACCCATGGGGAAGAGGTGGGGGATGTGCCTCTAAAAAAAGAAATATAATTTATGGAGGTTCAAAAGCCTTTGACCTAGTTGCCACCCATGTTCCCATAGCCCTATTATAACAAAAAGCCTCTTAAGGGCACCTCACAGTTAAGTCATCTCAGCCCAAGTAGCCTGAGGCACCAGTATTTATCCCTTTTTCAGTACCCCCTTAGAATAAGGTAGGCTTTTCATAACCCCTTATTTCCAACTCCTCCTTTTTTACCCCCTCGTCTCCCTCCATAGTCTCACCCAATGTTGTGGCACTCTCCACTACCCAACCAATCACATCCCTGATACCATTCTCCTCTTCAATGTTGTGACACTCTCCACTACCCAACCAATCACTTCCCTGTGTTATTCTCCTCTTCCTTCGTGATCTTGATACATTCTCTTGTGCCTTTCCTTACTCCTCTTCCCTCATCATCTTCATCATCTTCCCTAATGACATAATCTCCCTCTACCCTGTTATGTGGGCTCCTACTTTTCTATCCTTCCACCCTCACCCTTCATCCACTCACCTCTAGAGGAATAATGTCAATTACTTCATATTATCAAGTGACCATTCCATTTGTGTTACCTCAAGGGATCCCCTTCATAGGGGAAAATATTTAGTCATCAAAGTAGTACCATCAGTAGATAGACATGATGAGAAGCGCTCGAGAGGACTGGATAGAGAAGAGGAAGGGGAAATAGGCTAAGTACCTGATGGTGACTCACATGTGGTCATTATTTAACCCTACATAATAATCCTTCATGATTTTACATATGGCCCCTCAAGTATTCAAGCCCTAAGATCATATGCAACTAGGGGATTATGCAATACAAGTTGTCAGCCTTAATCTCAACTAGGCTAGGCCCATTAACTAGGTTAAGATGATAGAGGAAATACAGAAGTCTGTGACTATAGACTACATCAAAGTGACCTAATATTTGGAGAATACCAAGCTAAAACTCACCAAGGTAAAGGCTACAATAAACCACCTCAATGTTAAGGCTAAAGCCAAAGATGTAGAGTTCAATAAATTGAGGTCCAACCTTCAAAGGCACATCTCTAATGATATTTTCTAGGTAGAATCCAATCTAAGGGTAATCATAGGGACCAAGCTATAGGAGAAAGAGACTGAATTGGTATAAATCCATCAAATTTTCTCATATTCTAATTAGGATTTTCAATAATTGTAGCTTAAGGCATATCAAAAATCCTCAATCATAGACTAGGAAATTCTATAGCTAAGGAATGACCTTGCTACCCATCCATATATTTTGGAGATCCTCCCTATGTTTTAATAGTCATACGCATCTTAATGGGAGAGAATCAAAGGTATGGCCATAAATTTGAAGCTATTACTCAACTTCATCATGGACTCATAGAAGTTGAGCTCTAAGGTAAGTGCATCCATTAACCAAGTCATTGCCTTCATGTCCCCCAAGTTCTCAAATTCATAGCTTCTCATCTAAAATCCTTACAACACTTTTGATGAGACACTACAAGTAGTGGGGATGGCTGACCAAAGGCAAGTTCTGGCGAAAGTCAATGAATTTTTAGGTTGCAACAAGGTAGCCACCAAGTGCAAAGCATTCCTTAATGCCTTAGAAAATGTGGTCCAAGATAGGTAGGGGCACATTGAACAATTAGTGGAATTAGGACTCCCATCCCCATTCTTGGCAAACAATAACATCCTCCCATAGAACCAAATCAAAGCACTACTAGAGTAGAAATAGAATGACTAGACCACGATCACGGTTCTCGATCAATTACCTAGTGTCTTCAAAGTGGAGAAGATATTTTAGCCACTCACTCAACTAGAGTTCTAAACACTGGTGATAGTTCAAGGTCTATGGAGCATCTTCTTCAAGGATATCATTGATATAGATAGAGCCTTTGAGGCTCTAAAGAGTAAGCCTAGTCCAAAAAGGAAGAGTGGGCACCTTTGTAGGTGGCTCTTAAAAAGTTGTAAGTTCATATAACTTCCTTTTATTTTGAAAATTTTGCCTTCACTAGTCCATATACCAGAGTTTTTTGGTTCTCTCATCTATATAAAAATAACCCTGAGTCACCAAGAACTATAGACCAAGATCCACCTTTTGTTATTTTAGAGTAGTTCACATTTGGTCCCAAACTCATTTGGTGTGTTCAGCACTTTTACCTTTGACCATCCTTCCTCAAGGCCCCTTTTTAATTTTTTGCCCAGGTATGGGCTTCTTTCTACTTATTTTATGTGGTTCCCTTGCATTAATTTTTTCAAATAAGTTCCCATCTTCCCCCGTAGAAGCGTCTACTCAACACATGTCATTTTGGTGCTCATCCAAGAGCTATTTTGATCTATTAGACCTTTGGGTAGTGCCATTAGCCAATGAAGAGATGAAAGGGGACCCACCATGTGATTATAATGAGTATACAAGCCTTTACACATGGCACCATGGTGCTTGTTAGAGGCAAATTTTTACTATTAAGGCTAGGAGTTGTGCCCTTGGCTAGGGTATGCATATCTCTGTCTCTAATGACATATCAAAAGTGGCTCTAGAGATGAACATATGTCATCACTATGCTCCTCCTAAGTGTTATGACCATAACAAGATAGTATAGTTGTGTCATTTTTGAGATTTAAAGGTTAACTGCACTCATGAGCCTAAATCCTTCATTCAATTATAATGGCATCATTATAGGCACAAGTGCCAAAATTTCTAGTTATCACTCTCATGAGAAGCTACTTCACCTATATATTTTAGGCTCATCCCTTTTAGAAATGGGGGTTATCAATTATTTTGTATTTGATATTTTATAGAATAGAAGTTTGTAATAGTTTCAGAATAGAGGTAGCAATATCTAGCATTTCTCATTCTACAACCTTAACAGGTGCCCCTCACAGGTAGTATTGAACATTTTTTATTGTGCACTTTGAGGCCTTTTGTATTTTGTTCTCTACCTAAATATGAATAAGATGTGGTGTTTTGTGTTAAATTGAGTGAAGAATTCTTGTTGTTTGTTATTTTCTTTCTATGCTCTTATAACATTGATTATGTTTGCATCATTGAATTTAATTCATACTTTATGCTCTTTTAATAATCTATAGTGTTCAAGAATTTAAGCTATTTCATGCAATCATATGTAACTATTTTAAATATCTTGGTGCATCACATAAGTTAGTTTTATTTTAGTAGTTTTTCATTTCCTTCCTTCTCCTTTTCACCCCCCAAGATCAAATCAAAGAGCCATCTTCGAAAATCCTGGAGGTTGATTTATAGACCGCAATTCGATCCCACACTTGTAAAGCTTCCCATAGATGTTGTTTAACCTAAAGCAAGATTTTTAGGCATCAACATATACCAAAGAATATGTATTTGGGTTTAATATTCAAACCTAAGTATGTGATATGCGAGTCTTTATAAAGGGAACACATATCCAAATATATGAGGAATGTATCTAAATAGTAATTAAAAAAATAGCAGAGAGGAATTAAGCGGTTAAAGAGTAAAATGCAGATAATCTTGACTATATTGTACTGCCATTTATAATAAATACTTAGTCTGATTTTAAACTAGAATTCATCTCATATTATAAATCATAGACCTACAAGTATATTCAATGCCACTAAGGTAATGTGCAGCCTAGATACTCTCGATATATAAAAAGGATGTTGGCCAAACATAATTAAATAAGATGATACCTAGGCATTCCTGACACTGATAATTTAATGGGGACACTGGACATATAATAAAATGTACAATAAAATGTTTTCAATTTTTAAAGTGATCCATAGTTCATAATTAGATACAACATTGTCAAAAATATTTAAGTGTGGATCATTTCAAACACAGCCAATATACTAAGGTATTATATAGACATAATTTCTAAGATGCTAACCATTAAAATTTATATGTAGTCCAACAAAACAATCCAAACAAATTGTTAGGTTCCTTTTCTTCACATATATTGCACACAAGGAAATAAATTATAGAACCTACTTGGTAGGAATTTGCTTGTGAAGATGTCTAGATGAGGAATACACCTCTTTTCTTCAAATTCTCCTCTTTTTCTCATTCCCATGTATCTACCTTCTAATTTTTATCTTCCTTTATTTATAAAACTCTTTTCCCTTCATTATGTTGTGCCACCCACTTTACATGCTCCATTTCTTAGTTTCCTCCATGCAAAGGAATTCTTTTATTTTTCCTTAATTTTCACTAACTAAAGATATCTCTTTTGATGTAGGGGCATCTCCAAGACTTGTTACAATGCCCCACTTTGATTCATTTTGTTGTTTTGAGGTCATATGAAGTATCTAAATTATTCTAGGTTGGTTTAATAGGGTAAGTTATGTTCATGAGATGGCATAAAAGAAGAATTCAAAAGTATGACCATACAAGGCAGTTACCTTTGGGAGTTAGTTATGAAAACAAGGTAGTTATTGTTTGTAACTAAGTTTTTGGTTTTGATATAGAGTCAGTCTTGTAGAAGAGATAAAAAATTTAGTAAGAAGTTGTAGGAAGAAGTTACAATGTTGAGAAAGAGGCAAAGGTAGGGAGGTCTGATAAGGTAATGGAAATCATGAAAAACTGTACCCTATCCAAGGTGATAGTCTTTGTAAAGAAATTGAATAAATACAAATTATCATGTTTGAATATTTTTGCCTGTGTTATTATGTTTTTATCATTTCATATAGGCCTTTGTTATGATTGAATGGATTTTAAACCTTTAGGAAGGATAATTTGTTACATAAATTGGACAGATGATGTATTGGTAGGTTTGTGTCCATATACAGTGTTGATGTTGTGAATCATTGTTCAAGAACATTTTCAAGTATGTAAATGTGCAGTGGGAGGTGATTTCCAAAAATTAATTGTAGTTGAATAGTTATTTTCTATACACATATGTTCTATTTATTTTCAACAAAAGGCTAAGGTTCAATTCAAAAAAGTTGAGAGGTGCATGTTCTATAATCCCAATTAAGAACCCGAGTATGTACTTGTGTTAACCACATTTGTGAAAGCATTAGGGAATATGAATATATGGATAGGTTGTAAATAATGATATTTAGGAGGAGGAGGATCTTTCAGGAATTAATGAAGATACATAGTAAGTGTGCATGTATTGTAAACCCCTAGTCCTGAGATATGCATGCAGTTCGTGTATGTCTTTAGTGTGGAATTTCATGGTTTAAGTAGGATTTGTTTTGATATGATGGTGTAAAGACTCTTTATTTGAATGTGAATGGGAGTTTTTGAGTGAATCTAGGTTTTCAAGAATAGGGTAGTCTAATGAAGTTATCATTAATACAAAGGTGATTGTATTGGAGAATAATGGTGTGTTAGGAGCAAAGATGAATGTTGCAGGTTAAAGTAAATGTCATGTGTTAACTATGAAAGGTCAATAATCAAGAACCTCCTAAGTGTAAGGATTAGTGTTAGAAGGTATACTATATTTTCTAAACTTTTTTAAATCCATGAATTTAATGCTATTGAAAGATACCCATGCAGAGAGTGTATTGGTAATGCATAGTTTACAACTTGCTTTGAATGTTGATGTCACTAATGCGAAGAGGTTGTTATGGCATAAAGGTAGATATTAGAGAAGATATGGAGGAGTTATAAACTTGGAGAATCATATCCAAACCATCGGCACCCTATTTATTAATAATTGGTTGAAATTCATCCCACATTATCTATCATTGCATGCAAGGCAGAACGGGAGTTAAAGTGTGTGTAATGTTTAATTATATTTTAATACATCATATGGAAAGGGTGATAAGAAGAATTAGTGGAGTGTAAAGTGGGGAACATTTAAAATCCTATAGAGAGTTTATATAGTGGAAATGAAAACCAATATAAATTGAGAAATTATTTGAGCCAATATAGCGGTTGATAAAGATGACACAATGTGGAACAGATCTTAACTTGGTCATCTGACTATTTGAAAGTTGTTGAAAGACCATGATTTCAATCCTATGTCATCTTGGGTATGAAATTCAATTGACTAGATTTAAAGAGAATTTATGATTTAGAGGATGATAGAACATACTTATAGAAAACTAATTAAGATTGGGGTGATTTGGCCAATATTAGTGTGAGTGATTGAAGGAAAGGAGGGTGAGTAGAATGAGAAAAATAGTTAGAAGTATGGATGTGTAGGATTTTTAAGACATATTGAAAGCATTCAAGGATTTGAGTGATAAGGATTAAAAAGAGTTAGACATCAAATATATAAATAGAAAGTGTTGATAAAAAAAAGGGGATGACCAAGCCAATCAAATGTCTAAGTATTGATTGTAGGTATAAGATAGAGATATATGCAGAGTAAGAGAATGAAGCTCTGCATCATCTTCCCTAAGACCATAGTTTAACTTCACTTTTATTAATTTAACTATTTTAATTAATAATAAATCACTTTATTTGTTCACATAAATCATTACGCCCCATAACTCAAGTTACTTTAAACATAAAACTATGTTTAATAATTAAAGTATTGATATCTAGTTTCAAGTTTATATTTAGCTTCATGCATGTTGTTCATACTAGCTTGGATCAACTTAGCTCAAGGTTAGAATTTTTAGATAATTCAAATTCCATGAAAACAAATAAAATAAAAGTAATTAGTTATTTAACTAATATATATTAAGTCATTGATTGCTTTTTAATGCAAGATAACCATATCTATAATAACTGATATCTATATAATAATTAAATATCTAATTTATTGATTTATTCTTGAAAATCAAGATAATTATAAGTAAAGGAATCATATGTAACCAAGAACTAATTCCATATAGAAATATAATCCCAATAATATTTCCTTAACTATGCACTCACATTTTATGCATATGGGTCACTAGTAATTTCCTCTATTATTCCCACAATCATCTCATCTAGCCCATCCTCTCTGATGATGATCTCCCTCGTCAAGAACTAAGGGTATGATATATCTTGCATCCACCTCAAAACAAGTAGGTATTTATTCTGAGTCATCAAATATCAACCAATGATGCAAAACTAACAAATATGCATCCTCATATTATAGAATAAGAAAATACAATTGTCACATCATGTATATTAATCGACAATATCACTGTCCCATTACAATATATATCATAAATATCAAATCAAAGCAATAATAATCAGATAATAACCATATTAATCCACATAATTAGAGGTTATAAATCATAGGTTAAAATTAGGATGTAACATCCTTCCCCCCAAAATTGGTCATCATTTCAATGACATTTATTCAAATAATAATTTTGAATAACAAACAAAGTTTAATAGAAGACAAACATAGTATCTAGTATAAAATCATGTAAATAAAGTTTGAGTTTAAAATACTCAGAATGGTTCTATCATGATCACTCTAGGCTCAAGAACTGATAAGACAAGCCTATAATATCTTGATAAAAGTTTTACTGACTACCCAAAAACACATGAGGTGATCACAAAAGCTAAAACAAATGACCAGGGAGAGTTCCACAAAACCTTCTAGCTCTTATGCACATCTCTCTAACCTAGAGAGTGTATTTCTCATTCTGAAGAAAAATATTTAGGGAACTTGGTAAGAATGATGTGTTTATGTTTATACTATCATCATTTTGCATAGCTTTGGATAAGTATAACATGTTAATATTTTCACTACTCAACAGAGCTCCTAACAAGTATGATGATGAATAAGAAATATTACATTTCCAATGTATACAAAATCATGGAATACCCATCCATAATATACATGTGTATGGCTATATGATTAAATTTGATAAGTTCCCCTTATCAAATCATGGATTTGATAAGTCCATTTATTAGATCCAACTCAATAATAACCAAGTCAATGTGAGGCTAATTAGGATACCATCCTATCACTTAGAACTCACATTCCTAATTCACCACTCTTCCCTTAGATTTCCATGACCTAATGATCTCTAAAATGTGCACCAGGTTTAATGAAAAATAAATCTGTACTAATAAATCATAAAAAGTAATACTACATGCTAAATGATTCCAGATGTACTAACATATATATAAGAGAAATTATACAATCATTCTGAGATTACATTAAGTTGTTATTAATCAAACATATCTAGTATCATATTCTACAACTTAACCTATAGTGTTATATTCATAGTAAAGAGGAAATAACGCTAAAATTATCATAATATACAAAGGATAAGGATTATGTCATCCTTATTACCTTATAAAAGAACAAGTGAGACAATGTCTTCATACTTACCCAACTAAAACTTGATAATTTAAAAGTTTATCTCAACCCTTTTAGACTACCAAGATTTTTTGCACATCTTATACCTTACTTTCTCTCAAATAAAGGTATTATTGACTTCAAGTCACCCCCAATCAGTGTAAGACTTGTTGAGACCCTATAGAGAAGTAGTGCACTTGTGAAGTCCTAGGTACTTGGGCAAAATGTGTACAGGCATTCTCTATTCACACGCATACCTAGGATAATCAATCACACATTTATGTAGAAAAAAATTAATGATTCACACCCATCAGGAGCTCTTAAAATGTATCTTAGTGAAAAATTATTTGGCACACAACTCAAGAGGTGTTATGGTTCAAATATGTAGGGCCCCAAGGTTCCAGATGGTTGAGTAAAGGAAACATGTAAGGAAAAGTTACATATCATGAAGAGTGTACCTATGACATTTAGTCTTCACATGTGCTCTTACCCAAATAACTCCATATTCTTATCTAATGTAGTTTCATGCTATCATATAGGATCCTACATCTATGGCCTTTAACTACACAGAGCACAATCTAAATATATGTGTTACCTTTGTCAAAGACTCACAATTTCATATGACTCTCACACGTACCTTAGTGCAAGAGTAATTCTAAAATAGAGGTACATGCATAGTTCAACGTGCATGTAATAGGAACTATGGATCATAGATCCAATTTTTGAATTAGTTCACATTTCATCATAAGTATCCTTGCCTAGCACTCACTTATCATGAAGAAGTTCTCAATCCACCTAGGAGTAGCACTAGCTCTCCACATGATGACCCAGCACTCATCCAAGGTAGGTTTATTTCCATCAGAGATTCAATTTGTGCCATTAGTTGGAGTAAAGGTGTTCTATGCATGACATTTGGATCAAATCTATTGAACCCAAAAGATACCACATGGCATCATCCTAAGAGTTCATAGATGAACTAACCGTTAGAATTCAAATCCATGGGTTATGTGTAAAAATCCCTCATCCCATGAACAAGTCCATTCAAATCCAATCTATCACTTATCCTAATATGATCTAGTAGTCCATGATATGATGCCACATGTCCTAAGTGCAATGTAAGAGCCTTTTAGGATCAACGCATGGAAATTTTTGATCTGTTAGATCCAAGACTCATGAGAGCCTTCTGAGATCAACATGTGGAAGCACCCAGACCATCAAATATAAGATTTGATGGTGTATAACTATTCATTATCCTTTTTGAGAGTGACAAGTGTCCCTCTAAAGGACATGTGTTAGGCCTGCACTACTCCTATCTAACAATCCAAAATACTCTTTTGAGAGCCCATTGAGATAATGCATGTCCCAATTTGAGTCACACATTTAATACAAAGTTATCAATAGTTGTCAATGAGCATCCAAGATTAATTAGAAAGTGGCACATGTCAAGAGGTAGTTTAAGGTAGTTAAGTAGAGCATAAGGTGTTGTTATAATAAATAAATTCTTAATTAGTTACCAAACATCAAGATATGAATACATGCCACCCTCAGACATTGTTAGGGAAATCTTCCATTCTTTTATGCACATGTATACCCTAATAGAATCCTACCACCAACTCCAGATCTGATCTACCAAATATAATTTAAAGGCATGGTGATGATGCCATAAAGGAATTAAAAGCTACATCTACCACCCCAAGTGGCACATTTATTATAAAACAAGCTTATTCACTATAAAAGCCTAGTTTTTCACTTGTAAAGGGGTTGACATTTTTTAGCAACCTCACGTTGCTGAAATTTAACTTCTAAGAGCACTTGTATTAGATAAATCTTTTAGATTAATGAGAATTAAGTTCAAATCCTTCCATTATTTTAATTTTCTATGTGTTATTTGTGTTTGTTGATCCTTGTCTGTGGGTAATGTTCACCCCTCTCACCATTATCCATTCCTAGTACCTCCTTATCAAACTCTAAACTCACTTGAAGGTTATATCATGTGTGTATTCTAGTCTATGTTGATATTGTCTATGGACCATTTATCATCACTCTTAGTGTCACACTATATTAATACACCTCTATGTAAAGCACTTATGCATGTGGAATTTCCTTGATAGAATCTATGTGGAGACGTCTTATTCTCAAAGGTTTATAGTGTGGTTACAGTAGTAGGAGCACTCACTCTATTCTACGTGCATCACCTCTTTTACTTTTAGCATCCCTTACCTTCTCCCTGCCCTTTTCCCTCAAAATATTAGATTTAGGTTAACGGTAGATTTACCTTTTTTCTTTGTAGGCTTGCACATTGGTCTTAAACTAGGTGTGTTTAGAATAAAAGTAATCTGACATACTCTAAAGGCTTATCTCAAGGAGCGTAAGGTTCCCATGCCATGGGGACACTCCCATTATTTTGGTGAGATAATCGATGCTCATGTATGTAGTTGACTGATAATACTTCTACACCTAGAGTCATAGACTCTTATACCCTATGTAAGGCCTTCACACTCAACACCCCACCATAAAACACTCCTACACCATAGAGTATCTATGGGTGCATGTTTCAAATGATAATAGTTTTTATCATACATTGTGGGACTAGTTTGAATAAAATCTAAGGAATTGGTGCTATCCTTATCTATCAAGAGTTAAATACACTTCATAAAACACTAGACGACTATGAATGTCCAAACTACTAGTTTAAATAATTTGAGTTCTTAAAAATATGTATTTTTACCCCCATTCCATGAAAATACTATTGTCACA
Source organism: Torreya grandis (assembly GCA_037957365.1). Classification (NCBI taxonomy): domain Eukaryota; kingdom Viridiplantae; phylum Streptophyta; class Pinopsida; order Cupressales; family Taxaceae; genus Torreya; species Torreya grandis. The sequence goes on along the minus strand of JARHVA010002390.1, from coordinate 606,968 downwards.
CCTTCCTATTTATTATATAAAGTTCATGGCAGTATCTATAGCCTTTCCCCAGTTTAGCCCATGTGGCAACTTGTTTTTGCTTCTAATCAGCCCTACATAAGCTATGTTACTCCCAATTCACATTATTAACCTCCTAATCAGCCTCAAGAGAGAATCAATGATATACATCTTGATATATAGAGATAGATGAAAGAGATTGAAAGAGATCAATGGTATGGTAAGTGACAAGAAGAGCTTGCTCATCAAGCTTACACCTAATAACAGGAGATGATGGAGCAATGCAAATTTGAAGAAGAATGCTTGGCTAGACAAATCATCACCAAAGGAGAGAAGATGTGTCATTTTTTCACATAGATGCACAAAATTGAAGCATAACTAACCACCTCCACTCCCTCTTTTCCTAGCATCAGGTAGGCTCCCCCTACACTTACAATCTAACCTATAGGTTAGAAGGTTTTTGTGCTCAAGGTCCCTAGCTTTAGGCAAAATAACTCCTTTGTGCCTCTAAGTAAATCCCTTGTTTTCAAGGTACCAAGCTTCATAAATCCTACACCCATGCCAGCTTAAAAACCCATCCTTCTTCAAGAGCCTCAAACACAATCATGGCATCCCTCTTGAACCCAACACTCTAACTTTAGAACGCATTTCTTGGTTAAGACCACTCCAACTATGCCAGTGGAGACTCCTTGCCTACCCACCATCTCCCTTTTTAAAGGAGGTCTCATCATGTGGAGTATAGATGAGGCTTGCACAAAAGAGGAAGAAGGTACCTCAAATGAAGAAGAGATCATCATTGGTAGTCCCCTCTATGCTACCACATCACAAAAATAAACCCTATTGTAGTAAAAAGATAGATAAAATTAGATAGAGCAATAGTTTGATGAGTGAATGAACAAGGTGGTGGTATAAGGGGAAGATCTTAATGAGGAAGAATCAATCCACACTACTCTAGAATGCATCCAAAATCTTGGTCCAAACCTCTCTTGGGTAAATGGAATACTATTTGATGTTATGAAAGAAGACCTTAAAGAAGAATCAAACCTTTAAGAGGAGTGCACACTTAAATAGAATGACTATGATCACCTCAAGGCTATCATATAGGCATAATTGTAAGTGCAAGAGGAAGGCTCCATTTGGGATGAACTAGAGTAATTCTGATTGAGTCTAAATAATAAACTGACATCCCCTCAAGAGCAGACCCATGCCCAATTCCATGCCAGTAGCCAATTTAAATCACATATCATAGAAAGGTAAAGTGCACACATAGAGGAGGTCATAACCTCATAGATGATGGAGGCCCATAGGGATCTAGATGCATATCTAGACACAAACAAGTCATCAAAAGGCTTGTTCAAACTAAGGGAGAAATACTAGCCAGTCGAGCCCAAGGAACAACACAAAAATGTAGAGAAATCTATGGTAATGAGTGTTATCAATCCCCATGCACCTAGGCACATCACAAAAGTGTTTTCAAAGGGCATAATAGACTTGGAGTAGTAGCTATGAGATGAGAAAGGGTAACCCACTGAGTTCATGAGATTACCAATTATGAAGTGCAAGCCTCCCAATATTTAAAAGGATTAGTTGAAGTAGAGAGCGTAGCTAAGCACCAACAAATTCAAGATAGATTGGCTCAACTTTGAAGACATCAACCATCCAGAGGGAAGCTTACATAAAACATGGTAGAGTCATTCATCAAAAGGGATCCTAGGAAGATTATCTTCCTCGAGCACTCTTTAGAAATAACCAAGACATGCCTCCTTCACAATAAATAGACGCTCTCTCACATCCACACATCACATATCAACAATAAGGTGGCACACAATACAAAGTATTTAAGAGGTTTCTATTTTGATCTAAGAGGATGAAGGTGTATTTTTATTAGTTGTATATAATAGATTATATTAGTCCATATTATATTTCCCTAAGTGTGTGTGGACACATTATATAGTCCTAGTTTAGTTTTATTTTACTCTAAGTATTTTTTTCACATATGTTGCTTATTCTTCTCCTTTTTACTTTATTGAGGGTAGGACTCAATTTAGTTTATTTAGGTATAAGGCTAGGCAAGTTACAGATTCTATGACTCCATGCTTAATAGATCACTTAAGGCTACCATATTTTTGCTTAGTAGGCAACTGACCCATAGAGGTCTCCAAAAGTGTTGACTTCCTAAATCACCCCCATTCAATGCAAGACTTTTCAAGACCCTATAGAGAATTAGTGTACCTATAAAGACCCAAGTGATCAAGCAAAATGTGTACAGGCATTCTCTATCCATGCTCGTTCCCAAGACAATCAAGCACAAGTTTACGCAGTAGTAAAATAATGATTTGTACCCATTAGGAGCTCTTAAAATGTGCCCTAGTATAGAATTATTTGGTTCAAAACTCAAGAGGCACTCAAGTTCAAATATGTAGGGCCCCAAGGTCCTGAATGGTTGAGTAAAGGAAGCATGTAGGGAGTAGTTACATATCATGAAGAGTGCACCTATGACATTCAATCTTTGTGTGTGCTCTTATCCAAATAACTCCCTATGAAAATCAAATGAAATTCTATGCTAGCACATAGGATCCTACATATATGCCCTTAAACTACATAGAGCATAATCTGTATCCATGCACTACCTTCAATGAAGACTTATAATTATAGATGACTCTCATGCATACCTTGGTACAAGAGTAATTACAAAATAGAGGCACGAGCATAGTTTAGCATGCATGTAATAGGAACTATGGATCATAGATCCATTTTTCAAAGTTTTCAAGAAGTTTTATTTTCATCATAGGTGTCCTTTCTCGATGCTCACTTATCACAAAAAAGTTCTCAATCCATCCAGGAGTAGCACTAGCCCTCCACGTGGTGACCTAGTGCTCATCCAAGATAGGTTTATTTCTATTTTAAGCTGTACCATTAGATAGAGTAAATTCACTCCACACATGACATTTAGAGTAAATCTACTAGACCTAAAATATACCATGTGGAATCATCCTGAGAGCTCATAATTAACTAGCCATTGGAATTTAAATCCATGGGTTATGTGTAAAAATATCTCATTCCACGAACAAGTTCATTCAAATCTGAGCCACCACACATCTTGGTATTATCCAATAGTCCATGAGATGATGCCATGTGTCCCAAACATAATGTGAGAGCCTTCTAGGATCAACAAGTGGAAACTTTTGGGCCATCAGATCAAAGACTCATGAGAACCTTTCGAGATCGACATGTGGAAGCACCTAGACCATCAGATCTAAGACTCAATGGTGTACAACTATTCACAACCCCTTCCAAGAGTGATAAGTATCCTTCTAATAGACACATGTCATGTCCATGCTAATCCTATCTAACAATCCAAAGGACTCTTTATAAATCCCATTGAGATGATGCAGGCCCCCATCTGAGTTGTATGTTTAATATAAAGTTATCGACAGTTATCAATGAGTGCTTGAGAAAATTAAAAAGTACCACATGTCAAGAGGTAGTTAAAGGTAGTTGAGTAGAGATTAAGGTGTTATCAAAACATATAAATGCTTAAGTGGCTACTAGACATTGGGATATAATTACATGCCCTACATTGACCTTGTTATAGAAATATTCCATTCTTCTATGCACACGTGTACCCTAACAAAATATTGCCACCAACTCCAGATCTGATCCATCACACAAAAATCAAAAGGCATGGTTGTGGCACCATAAAAGAATTAAAATCTACTTCTACCACCCTAAGTGGCACATTTATTATGAAATAGGCTTGTTCACTATAAAATCTTGGTTCTTCACTTGTAAAAGGGTTGACATTTTTTAACAACCTTATGTTGCTGAAATTTGCACTCCAAGAGCACTTATATTAGATAAATATTATAGATTAATGAGACTTAATTTCACCTCCTTCCATTCTTCTGATGTTCTATGTGTTATTTATGTCTATTGATCCTTGTATGTGGGTAATGTTTGCCCTTATAACCACTGTCCATTCCCAGCACCTCCTCATCAAACTCAAAACTCACTTGCAAGTCATATCATGTGTGCATTCAGGTCTGTGTTGATATTTTATGTGGATATTTTATCATCCCTCTTAGTGTCACACTACATTCTTGTGCCTCTATGCGAATTACTTATGTATTTAGATTGTCTTTGGAAAAATTTGTGTGGAGACATCTTATTTTTAAATGTTTATAGTGTGTTTATGGTAGTAAGATTGCTCATTCTATTATGGGTGCATTTCCTCTTTTACTTTCAACATCCCTTACCTTTTCCCTCCCCTTTTCCCTCAAAATATTAAGCTTAGGCTAGTGGTAGATTTACCTTTCTACACTTTAGGCTTGTGTGTTAGTCTTAAACAAGGTGCATTTAGAATAGAAATAATTTGGCCTATTCTAGAGGCTCATCCCAAAGAATGAAAGGGTCCCATGCCTTAGGGATGTTACCAACATTATGATGAGACAATTGATGCTTGCACATGTAGTTGAGTGATAATAATTCCATGCCTAGTTTCATAGACTATTGCACCCTACACAAGGCCTTCACACTCAATGCCTCAATACAAAACACTCTCGCACCATAGAGTATCTATGGGTGCATGTTTTAAATGAAAACAAGTACATATATAATTCTTCAAAACAACATGATTCAAAAGAGAATAATATAAATCTAAATAAAGGTATATAATAACATAATAATTATAATCAACTAGAATTAATATAAATTCAAGGTTTATAATTCCTTGAGGTAAAGTTAACAAGTTAGATAAAATATGATTAAATCAATTTTATTAGACTCATAATGACCATTCCTCAAAAATTTTGATCTTTATTGAAAGTGACTAAATTTGGATTGAGGATGGACGAGCTCTGCAACTCATCGCCAAGCTAGGGAAGTCATGCCCTGGCTTGTTTCAGTGATCCCTGGGGCTACAAAGGTGTGGGTTGAAGGTCCAGCATTGGAAGGCAGAGGGTGGCAATCACTTAAGTGGAGGTGTGGTTTAGGAGGGGCGCGAACATGGCTCAGAATGAGCTGACTAAAGTCAAGATGGATAGGAATTTTAGTGAAGTGGTAGGCAGAAATTCACAGGGGCAGGAGGCCAAGATGTTGGAAAATATAGTTTTTAGCCAGACTCCAGGGGCATTTGACACTAGCTCGATAGGGGGTTCAAGGATTACAAAGATTAATGGATGCCTGGAGCACTGTAAGGAGAGACCAAAGTTGATAATTCTATTTGATATGATAGCTGAAGATGTGGAGTATTACTCCAAGCACTCACTATACTACAAGTTTTTGGGACTGAGAGCCTTTCTCCCTTTTTTGGAGAATTGGGCTCAAAGAGCATGGGAGCTAGAGGGCGAGATGGAGGTTACGCCACTGACAAATAATTTCTTCATGGCTACTTTCAGTTGCTTGGCTAATAGAAATAGGGTTTTTGAAGGCAGACCATATTTTTATAATCAAGTTGGGATTTTTTTAAAATCATGGCATGTTGGATTTAACCCTACTGAGGAATTGCCAAACATGGTCCCAGTGTGGGTACGCCTACCCAGAATGCCTATTGAATGCTGTCGAGAGGATGTTCTGTAGATGATAGCTTCAATGTTAGGAAAGCCAGTCGGGTCATCTACATAAACCTTAGGTAAGAAAGTCATGATATTTGCTCAAATTTGTGTGAAAATTGACTTGAGTAGACCTTTGCCAAATGCAGTGGAAATGTGTGCGGGCTCATACTCTTGGGTGCAACAATTGGACTATGAGAACCTCCCTCTCTGATGTCATCTTTGTCATGAGTATGGACACCTGGTGAGAAGGTGCTCGAAGGCTAAAATGGAAGAACAATAACCTTCACCCCCACCTCCTCTGAGTAGCGCCAATGGAGCTGAAAAAGGGAAGAAGGGTGGAGCTAGTGTTCGCAAGGATCCTAAGGGTTTTGTGCAGGTTAAGGCCCAGAGCCAAAATAGAGGTCATAAGAGGTCCTTAATGGAGTGACAGGATGAGGATTCATTCAATAGGTTTGAGATATTGGATGAATTGGGCTAGTAAGAAGTTAACCCAAGATTAATTAGTGGGGAATAGCTTGTGGGGGGGTCTGGAACGGCCAAAAATTCTTCCATTTCTCACTCAATGCTTCCAAAGGAAGTTGCCTTACCTATGAACTTAGATGGGCAAGGGGGGAATAGAATACCTTTGTACCAATTTCTGATCTAGTTTAGGGAGTAGAGGTTGGGGATCTCCCAACACAAATAGGGGCTACAGAGACGGATAAGTGAGGGAAGGCTCCCCCTCACCTGGGAATTCTTCAGAAAGAGGGTAAGAAGGGAGCTTCAGAGAAAAGTGCCAAATTGGGATGGAAGAAGGACATGGAGAGGATAAAGATGATTGGGGAAAATTTGGTTGAGTCAGGGTCGGCAAGACCTTAGATTCCCACTTCTTGCCTCCTCTGAAATGATTACGATCTCTTGGAATGTTAGGGGCTTGAATAGCGGTCCTAGACAAAAAGCTATTTGGGAATTAGTTAGAAATCACTGTATGGATATTCTCTTTCTTCAAGAAACCAAGGTTTTAGTGGAGTACATGATGGGTATTACACCTAAGCTTTGGAGGCAAGGTTTATGCCAGTGCATTGGGGCCCAGGGATCTGCGGGTGGCGTGGCTTATCTATGGAATCCACGTAAGGTTCAACCGATGTCTTGGATCACCTTCATATCTTCATTAATTATGGTCTCCTTATGCATAGAGTCAAGGGAGTATGTTCTTCTTTCAAATGCCTACACCCCTACTAAGTTTCAAGGTAAGCTTCTTGTTTGGAATAATATTCATCTGGTTCACAGTGTTTTTCCTTAGCTGCCATGGATTATGGTTGGTGATTTTAATGCTATTATGGACTTAATGAAAAAAAGGGGAGGTAATGCAAGATTGGAACCGTCTTCCATTTTGCTTAGAGACAAGATTTTAGAACTCAACCTAGTGGATATTAAGCC